>CM026897.1:64146201-64546453 GCA_015227895.2 Colaptes auratus
TTCTGCCTGTAAATATAGCTTCATCTGCTTTTCCGACTGAGCTAGCTGTGGTTTCTTTCTTTGTGTATGGGGAGGGAACTTTCTCACCCCACCACATTCATCAACTGGGAAGTCAAGGAATGATCAGCAAAACTCACTCACACTTCAACAGCCCTGTATGACCAGTGCAGATGTGTAATGGAAAATGGAGATGACAGTAGGCTACCATGGCCTGAATGAAGTTACACCAACAATGAGTGCTGATATGCCAGACATGCTACAGTTTCATTACCAATTGGAGTCAAAGGCAGTCAAATAGTATGCCTGTGACCAGTTTAGGCTGAATGTTTTGGGATAATAACGAAAAACAAAGATAAGGTCTAAATGAATTTCATTGGTAGATTGGTAGAATTCAACTTTTAAGTTTTAGCTCAGTCTGTCTCAGTCAGTTCAGTCTGTTCTTCTTTTTCCTGTGGACTTCTTGGCTTCTCTCTCTCTGAAGCAACAGCTTGCTGGACAGAAGAGACCTTGAATTAACAAAGCTAACCAGATAAGAAAACTAATTCTTGCATACGCTTTGAGCTAACAGAATTTTTCTCTTTAATTGCCTTTCTCTCTCTCTCTAACCCTTTTTGGGAAAAAAAGGGGAGGTAGGGAGGGAGAGGGGGGTACAGGGGCCGGGGGGCAAACGCTCCTCCAGCTGTGGGTCTTCTGTATTACATTCATTGCTGTATATTTCTGTATATATTGTAAATACTGTATATTTGTGTACATATTAATTTCATTCCATTTATGCTTGTAAATACAGCTTATTTCATTTGCTTCTCCGACTGAGTTAGCTGCAGTTTCTTTGTGTGTGTGTGTGGGGAGAACTCACTCACCCTACCCCAGGGCCACAAATGACATAGCTCTTGTACTCTTCTCTATTCCTACATCACCAGTGTGCAGGCAACAGTTTCCTTTCACTTGGAGTGATGTCCAGTACACCTGGATCTGACTGCCTCACGAGTGGAAACACAATTCCATCACTTGCAATGGACTGATCCAGACTGTAGGATGGAGCTCTGGAACACCCTGCAGTACTTTGATGACATAATCATATGGGGAGACATAGCAGAAGGAGATTTTTGAAAAAAGGTAGAAAATATTCCAGATCCTAAAATTGGTTTTGCCATTAAACCATTTAAAGTGAAGAGACCTGCACATAAGATCCACCTTTTAGGGATAAAATGGTAAAATGGTGTCACGAAATCTCAGTGGATGTCATTAACATGATAGCACCTATGTCTCCACCCACTAATAAAAAGGAAACCCAGACTTTCTTTTGTGTTGTGGATTTCTAGAGGATGCATATCGCAGACTAAAGCCTGATTGTGAGCCCTCTGTACCAGGTGACCTGGAAGAGGAACAATTTTCAATGGGGCCCTGAACAGTGACAGGCTTCTGAACAAATTGAAAGGAGACTGAGCATGCAGTATAAAGATATTGAATAGGATCAGGCCCAACACTGATCCCTAGGGGTCACAATTATTGACTGGATGCCAACAGAAAGTGACACCATTCACCACCACCACTCTGGGCCTAGCTCTGTTTCTGGCTCAGCTTCTATCCCAGTGCAGAGTGCACTTGTCCAAGCTGTTGGGCCTGATCCTTTTCAATATCGTTATTGATGATCTGGATGAGTGGATTTTGTCGATCATCAGTAAATTTGCAGATGACAGAAAGTTGGGACAGGTGTTGATCTGCTATGGGGTAGGAGGGCTCTGCAGAGGGACCTTGACAGGCTGGATAGATGGGCAGAGTCTAGTGGCATGAGATTTAACATGTCTTAGTGCCAGGTTCCGGTGCTGCTTGGATCCTCACAAGTCCATGGGATCAGACAGAATCCATCCTGGGGTGCTGAGAGAGCTGGCAGATGAGCTGGCCGGGCTGCTTTCCATCATTTTCAGCAGTCCTGGCTCACTGGAGAGGTCCCAGAAGACTGGAAGCTGGCCAACGTGGTGCCCAGCCACAAGAAGGGCCGGTTGGAAGAATCAGGGAATTATAGGCCTGTCAGCCTGACCTCAGTGCCAGGCAGAATTATGGAACAGGTCATCTTGAGTGCAATCACATGGCACTTCCAGGATGGCCAAGGGCTCAGGCCCAGCCAACATGGCTTTAGGAAGGGCAGGTCCTGCCTGACCAACCTGACCTCCTTCTATGATCAGGTGACCCGCCTGGTTGATGTGGGGAGGCCTGTGGATGTGGTCTAACTGGACTTCAGCAAGGTCTCTTTGACACTGTCTCCCACAGCAAACGCCTGGCCAAGCTATCAGCCCATGGCTTGGACAGGAGCACACTGCGTTGGGTTAGGAACTGTCTGGAGGGCCAAGACCAGAGAGTGGTGGTGAATGGTGCCACATCCAGCTGGTGGCCAGTCAGTAGTGTTGTGTCCCAAGGATCAGTGCTGGGCCCCATGCTCTTTAACATCTCTATTGATGATCTGGATGAGTGCATTGAGTCCATAATCAGTAAATTTGCAGATGACACCAAGCTGGGGGCAGGAGTTGATCTGCTGGAGAGTAGAGAGGCTTGTCAGAGGGACCTCAAAAGGCTGGACAGATGGGCAGAATCCAACAGCATGAGATTGAACACATCCAAGTGCTGGGTTCTGCACATTGGCCACAGCAGCCCCATGCAGTGCTACAGGCTGGGGTCAGAGTGGCTGGAAAGCGGCCAGGCAGAGAGGGACCTGGGGGTACTGGTCAATGGTAGGCTGAACATAAGCCTACAGTGTGCCCAGGCAGTCAAGAAGGCCAATGGCATCCTGGCCTCCATTAGGAACAGTGTGGCCAGCAGGAGCAGGGAGGTCATTGTGCCCCTGTACACTGCACAGGTTAGGCCACACCTTGAGTCCTGTGTCCAGTTCTGGGGCCCTCAGTTTACGAAGGATGTTGACTTGCTGGAATGTGTCCAGAGAAGGGCAACAAAGTTGGTGGGGCGTTTGGAATACAAGCCCTATGAGGAGAGGCTGAGGGAGCTGGGGTTGCTTAGACTGGAGAAGAAGAGACTCAGGGGTGACCTTCTTGCTCTCTACAACTACCTTAAGAGAGGTTGTGGACAGGCGGAGGTTGGTCTCTTCTCCCAGGCAGCCAGCACCAGAACAAGAGGACAAAGTCTCAGGCTGCACCAGGGCAGGTTTAGGCTGGATGTTAGAAAGAAGTTCTATACCGAGAGAGTGATTGCCCATTGGAATCGGCTGCCTGAGGAGGTGGTGGAGTAATCATCATTGGAGGTGTTCAGGAGGAGACTTGACAGGGTGCTTGGTTGCATGGTTTAGTTGATTAGGTAGGTTGGATGATAGGTTGGATGCGATGATCTTGAAGGTCACTTCCAACTTGGTTTATTCTATTCTACACTGGCCACAACAACCCCATGCAGCGCTACAGGCTGGGGACAGCATGACTGTAGAGCAGCCAGATGGAAAGGGACCTGGGCGTACTGGTTGATAGTAGGCTGAACGTAAGCCAGCAGTGTGCCCAGGTGGCTAAAAAGGCCAATTGCATCCTGGACTGTATCAGGAATAGTGTGGCCAGCAGGAGCAGGGAAGTCATTCTGCCACTGGACTCAGCACTGGTTAGGCCACACCTTGAGTCCTGTGTCCAGTTCTGGGCCCTCAATTTAAGAAAGATGTTGACTTGCTTGAATGTGTCCAGACAAGGGCAATAAAACTGCTGAAAAACAGCTATTCGATTTACCAGCAAAACATCCAGGCCCATTGTCCATTTTGACTGTTGCAAAAGCCATTAAAAAAATGTTTTTATACATCTTTAACTTTTTTCCTGTGTGGACAGATGCAAAAATGCAAGTGGAAAAAGTATCAATTAAAGCATAAATATAACATAACACAACTTGCCAAATTCAGGGATATGAGTGACATCTGTTTGCCATATTTCCAGGGTGTTCATCCTTCTGGGAGTAGTCCCAGCTGAAGATGCTGGTACAAGCAAGATTGAATTATTTGCTTTGCTTGTTCATCTGTCAATTGGAATGCACATTGTAGAGTCATTACATTTTGATGATAAAATTCATGGGATAAATGAGCTTGTGCAAAACAATTTGGCATGATCATTGCGCCAGCTAATCTGTCAGCTTCTACTTGCTTTGTGAAAAGGGTCTGTGGTGGGGTGAGAAAGTTCCCTCCCCACACACAAAGAAAAAAACCACAGCTAGCTCAGTCGGAAAAACAGATGAAAGCTATATTTACAGGCAGAAATGGAATGCAATGAATATGTACACAAATATACAATATTTACAATATATACAGATATACAGTATCACAGTATCACAGTATCACAGTATAACCAAGGTTGGAAGAGACCCCAAGGATCATCAAGTCCAACCTGTCCCAACAGACCTCACAACTAGACCATGGCGCCAAGTGCCACGTCCAATCTCCCCTTGAACACCTACAGGGACGGCGACTCCACCACCTCCCTGGGCAGCCCATTCCAATGACGAATGACTCGCTCAGTGAAGAACTTCCTCCTCACCTCGAGTCTAAACCTCCCCTGGCACAGCTTGAGACTGTGTCCCCTTGTTCTGGTGCTGGTTGCCTGGGAGAAGAGACCAACCCCCTCCTGTCTACAACCACCCTTCAGGTAGTTGTAGAGGGCAATGAGGTCACCTCTGATCCTTCTCTTCTCCAGGCTAAACAATCCCAGCTCCCTCAGCCTCTCCTCATAGGGCTTGTGCTCAAGGCCTCTCACCAGCCTTGTTGCCCTTTTTGGACACGTTCAAGTATCTCGATGTCCTTCTTAAACTGAGGGGCCAGAACTGGACACAGTACTCAAGGTGTGGCCTAACCAATGCAGAGTACAGGGGCAGAATGACCTCCCTGCTCCTGCTGGCCACACTATTCCCAATACAGGCCAGGATGCCATTGGCCTTCTTGGCCACCTGGGCACACTGTTGGCTCATGTTTAGGTGGGTGTCAATCAGCACCCCCAGGTCCCTCTCTGTTTGGCAGCTCTCCAGCCACTCTGACCCCAGCCTGTAGCTCTGCATGGGGTTGCCATGGCCAAAGTGCAGCACCCGGCACTTGGTCTTATTAAATGCCATCCCATTGGACTCTGCCCATCTGTCCAGTCGGTCGAGGTCCCTCTGCAGAGCCCTTCAACCCTCTAACTGACTAACATCTGTTCCCAACTTGGTGTCATCTGCAAACTTGCTGATGACTGACTCAACCCCCTCATCCATATCATCAATGAAGATGTTAAAGAGGATGGGGCCCAGCACTGATCCCTGGGGGACGCCGCTGGTGACTGGCCGCCAGCCGGACGCGGCACCATTCACCACCACTCTCTGGGCTCGGCCCTCCAGCCCAGTTCCTAACCCAGCACAGAGTGTTGCGGTCCAAACCACGAGCTGACAGCTTAGCCAGCAGTTTACTGTGGGGGACGGTGTCAAAGGCCTTGCTGAAGTCCAGACACCACAATGAACACAATGCAGAAAAGCCTTTTCCCTCCAGCTGACCAGGAGGGTTCCCTGAACCCCCCTCTCTCCCTCCCTACCTCCCCTTTTTCCCAAAAAGGTTTAGAGAGAGAGAGAGAAAGGCAATTAAGGAAAAAAAAAATTTGTTAGCTCAAAAGCACATGCAAGAATTAGTTTTCTTATCTGGTTAGCTGTTAACTCAAGGCCGTTCCTGCTTCAGAAAGAGAGAAGCCGTCCAGCCCACAGGACAGAGAAGCACCGACTGCACCCAGCCTGAACCCAGACCAGACTGAACTAACAGAATCCAAACTTAAAATTGCATTCTACAATCTACCAATGAAATTAGTTTAGACTATCTTGTTTTTGTTCAAATATCAAAAGCATTCAGCCAGAGTGTTCAGCAACTGTCTCTTTCTTAAAGGCATAGACTCAACCGGTCACAATCCACCTCTTCTAAACAATTTCATTGGCTGTTCATACTGTCCATCCAATCTAAAGCAATATCTACAATTTGTAAATAAAGTTCATAGTCCATTCCGGCTACCCTCAGGTGTAGATGATTCAGAAGTCCAAGAAACAAGAAAAATGGAAAACAGTTTGTCTCTTCGCAGACGAAGCGAAGAGAAGGGAAACAGGGAAACAGGGAAACAGTGACTCTCAGTTGACTCAGGGCTCTCAGGGTTCTCAGGGTTCGTGCACCGTGGATTCCTCATGGATTCTTCCTTTGGGCGCAATGTAGCTGTACAACACTCTGAAATTGAACTCTTTCAGCTAAAGTTAGATTTCTTTGTGGAAATACACTGAATTTCACCATTCTCTTGCATTACCCAGTAAATGTGACCCGGACCTTCAGCTGAAACCACCCCTCGGACAGGTTTAGCCTCTCCTGAGGGAGAAAATACCCAAACAGTTTTGCCTAACAGATTCTTTTCTCTAACAACAGGAACCCGATCACCTTCTACTTTCTGTAGCAGATCTGAGTGTGCAGGTCCAGCTTGGTTGACTGAACCTCTACTATTTACCAGCCAGGTTGCTTGTGCCAAATGCTTTTCCCAGTTTTTCAAAGATCCACCCCCCATGGCTTTAAGAGTGGTCTTCAGCAAACCGTTGCAGCGTTCAATCTTCCCTGCAGCTGGTGCATAGTAGCGAATGTGGAATATCCACTCAATGCCGTGCTCTTTGGCCCAGCTCTTTACAAGGTTGTTGTTGAAGTGAGTCCCATTGTCTGACTCAATCCTCTCTGGAGTTCCATGTCTCCACAGGATTTGTCTCTCCAGACCAAGAATGGTGTTGCGTGCAGTTGCATGTGGAACTGGATAAGTTTCCAACCAGCCAGTGTTTGCCTCTACCATAGTAAGCACATACTGCTTACCAGAACGAGAACGTGGTAGAATGATGTAGTCAATCTGCCAGGCTTCACCATACTTGTACTTGGACCATCTGTCACTATACCATAAGGGCTTAAGTCTCTTTGCCTGCTTGATAGCAGCACAAATGTCACAGTCATGGATGACTTGGGTGATAGCATCCATGGAAATGTCTGTGTGTCACGTGCCCACTGGTGTGTTGCATCTCTGCCTTGATGTCCTGACGAATCGTGAGCCCACTGAGCTAAGAATATCTCACCTGGGTGTTTCCAGTCGAGATCAAGATCAGAGTCCATGTCTACTTGAGAAACTCTTGCAGCTAGATCTGCCTGATGGCTGTGTTGCTGTTCCTCAGTAGCTTTGCTCTTAGGAATGTGAGCATCAATGTGTCTCACCTTCACTGGAATTCTCTCAATTCGATCAGCAATGTCCTGCCACAGCTCAGCTGCCCAAATAGGCTTTCTTTTTCTCTGCCAACCACTCTTTTTCCAGTTCTTTAGCCAACCCCACAGAGCATTGGCTACCATCCATGAGTCGGTGTAGAGATAAAGCTTTGGCCACCTCTCACGTTCAGCTACGTTGAGAGCTAGCTGGACAGCTTTGACCTCTGCAAACTGACTGGATTCTCCTTCTCCATCCTTTGCTTCTGCAACTCGGCGTGTTGAACTCCACACTGCAGATTTCCACCTTCGCTTGTTTCCGACCAGCCGACAGGAACCGTCTGTGAACAAAGCATATTTCTTTTCATCATCAGAAAGGTCATTGTAAGGAGGAGCTTCCTCAGCACGAGTTACTCTCTCCTCTGGAGGTTTAGTACAGTTGGTACCTTCAGGCCAACTTGAGACCACTTTCACCAGACCAGGTCTTTCAAGATTTCCCATTCGAGCTCTCTGTGTTATCAGACCCATCCACTTAGACCAGGTGGAATCCATTGCATGATGTGGTGTGGAGTCTGTGACTCAGTCAGTAGAGCATGAGACTCTTAATCTCAGGGTCGTGGGTTCGAGCCCCCACGTTGTGCGCCAATAAAAGTATGTGGTGGGGTGAGAAAGTTCCCTCCCCACACACAAAGAAAAAAACCACAGCTAGCTCAGTCGGAAAAACAGATGAAAGCTGTATTTACAGGCAGAAATGGAATGCAATGAATATGTACACAAATATACAATATTTACAATATATACAGAAATACACCACAATGAACACAATGCAGAAAAGCCTTTTCCCTCCAGCTGACCAGGAGGGTTCCCTGAACCCCCCTCTCTCCCTCCCTGCCTCCCTTTTTTCCCAAAAAGGGTTAGAGAGAGAAAGGCAATTAAGGAAGAAAAAAATTCTGTTAGCTCAAAAGCGCATGCAAGAATTTAGTTTTCTTATCTGGTTAGCTCTGTTAACTCAAGGCCGTTCCTGCTTCAGAAAGAGAGACAAGCTGTCCAGCCCACAGGACAGAGAAGCACAGACTGCACCCAGCCTGAACCCAGACCAGACTGAACTAACAGAACCCAAACTTAAAATTGCATTCTACAATCTACCAATGAAATTAGTTTAGACTATCTTGTTTTTGTTCAAATATCAAAAACATTCAGCCAGAGTGTTCAGCAACTGTCGCTTTCTTAAAGGCATAGCCTAAACCGGTCACAGGGTCCTGGTAAAAATACGTGAGAAGGAAATTATTGTATAAAATGAAGGTTGGAGCAGTGTTCTAAAAGCCATTTCAGCTGCAGCAAGCGAGCAAATAGCTGTGGATTTTGTTTTTTCTTTAGGTGGGCACATTCTAGTCGTATCACAAGCCCTGCAACATAAAAAGAATCTCTTATAATGTTAACAGGCTCCAGCCATTGCTGGAATACACTAACCACTGCTGAAAGCTCAACTATTTGTGGTGAGCCCATGGTTGTTTTGTATTTCCCTGTTCCACACCATCATTATTGAGCCACATTATGACTGCATGCCTGATTCATCGAGACCCATCCGTAAAGAGAGGTAGCGCATCCACTATGGGGGTTAATACCAAGTGAGATACAAGCAAGAGATAAAAAGAGCCAAAAGATTGCAAAAGTTTATGTTTTGGAAAGTTTATGCTTATCTGTCCAGAAAAATCCATAAAGGCACATTGAAAAGTTACTGAATGATGAAATAAATTTCTATTTGTTTCATATCCAGGGGTAAATAAGTAACATCTGATTCAGTCCTATCTAAGGATAATAATTGATCATGACTTTTTTGTATCACCATACCCATTATTTCAATGTTTTTTGTTTTTTTTTCCCAAATGAATGAGATTAAAAAAATCCAATCTAAGATAACTAAAGTATCCGGATTTACTAAAACTTGTGCTAGTAACCAGTGTGGCTGAAAAGGTGAATGATGCGCTGTTTGTTGGGTCTTTTTTGTTATGACTTTGTTTAATGTCTCCCTTGCTTCTGATGTTAAATGTCTTGGTGATGTTAATTCTGTGATCCCCTGTAATAACTTATATAGAGAATGAAGGTTTTCCATCAAGATCCCCAATAAAGGCCAAACCAAATTTATTTTTCCCAAGAGGTTCTGCAAATCATTCAAGGTGCCGATGTTAAGTCCCAATGTTATCGTCCGTGTCTGAATTTGATGCTCTATGATTTTCCATCCCAGATATAACCATGGGAGTGTTTTTTTTCTATTTTGTCATCTGCTATTTTAAGTCCTGCAACAGCTGCAGCTTGCACAACTTATTACTGTACTGCCTCTGCCTCTTGTTCTGTTGGTGCTGCAATTAAAATGTCATCCATGGAATGATATATGAATATTCCTCTATTCTTTTCTTGTATAAGTGGCAATATTGTAGTGACAAATTGTTGACACATTGTGGGGCCTTGTAGCAATACTTCCCGGTGATATTGTCAGTGAGGTTTGGCTGCATTAGTAGATAGCACAGAAAATGCAAAACAAGAGGCGTCTTGTGGACAAAGTGAGATTGTAAAATAGCAGTCCTTTAGATCTATAACTATTAGAGTCCAAGATTGTGGAAACATAGTAGGAGAAGGTAATTCAGGCTGTAAATCTTCCATGTCCTTGATGACTTCATTGATCTTTCATAAATAATACAGCAATCTCCATTTGTCACTTTCCTTTTTTATAACAAGCACCAGTGAATTCCATGGGCTCATTGTAGGGACTATATGACTTGATTTCAGCTGTTCATCAACTAGTTCATTTAAATGCAGCAGTTTTTCTTGACCTCAGAGCCACTGATCTACCCACACTGGTTTATCAGTTTTCCAGATCAGGGATGAGAACGTGTTGCTGATCAGTAGCTCCTAGGGAAAATCCCTACTTATATACATATCTTACTGTGGTAGGTTGAAAGGCCGATCCACCCACCATGGGCAAAAGAAAAGACTCAGATAAACAGGTTGCAAAAGTGGTGGAGAGTTTAAATGGAAAAGCAGAAAAAATTTTACAGAGAACCACAAGCACAGTGACAAAAGAGATCCCAAACCATACCTAAAAGTATCCCATCCCCACCTGAGGGTACACCCAAAACCCCCAGGGCTCTTCCTCTCCCCTCCAGCCTTGGGCCTAGCTAGGCCCAAGAGGCCACGAGACGGCTCACCCCATTACCAGGTAGTGGTGAGGGAAGAAAGAGAAAGTGCAGGACCCTCGCTGATGTCTTATAAGGGACCAGGGCATTATGGGATGAAATGCATAACTTCCTGTGTCCATCCACTGGGCTGGACCCTGGATGCCAGAGGTGTGTCTCATGTGGCCAGAGGAGGGGGACCCAGCCTGAACCACCACACCCGCTGACTTAAACAGTCCTTTCCCCACAGCCTTACTGGTCTGTGTAGCACAAAGGGTTTTCTTGTCCTCAGGGTTGTCTCAGTCTGGAGAGGGAAAGAGACTCAGTTCTTCTGAATATTCCCATGTTATGAAATTAGAGGCACAAATGAGGCCAAAGTACCAACAGATAGACTATTTATTAACTATTTATTAACAGAATAACAAAAGGAGGAAGAAAGAGAAAGAGAGAAGAAATAGATATAGGGAGAAGATGGAGAAACCAGGAAAGGGATTATATTACCAATGGTCAGAGGTGGAGGGAGGGTTTTTGGAGTCCAAGACCTGTTGTGTTGCCCCGTGATGTTTCCAGTGTGTGGTGTCGTTATCTTGCTTCTGACTTGCCAGTGTCACTCAAATCTTTTTATACAGTTTTTAGTCCTTAGGTAAGTATCCAGGTATTGTTCCACAGGAAATCTTTCTGTATATTCCTTTGTGTTTGGGCAGGGGTCTGGAGGGAGGGGGGGGCCTCCACCTCGTCCTTCTCCATTTACCTGCCCACATACCCATTACACATCAGGGGCCAGATGGTGAATCCATTGTCTCACCATCCTCCCTTTTGGGGTACCTGATGGGCGGAGATGATTTTGTCAATGGCAGTGGCCTTGGTCCGTTGTTGTCAGGCCAGCTGCTGTCCAGTGAGCAATCATTATCCTTTGTTGGGGCACATCTCAGTTCATGATGCAATCACAAGGTGATTTGTATCCAGGATTGGTAGACAGGATTCCTACAAGGGCCAACAACTTTGATGAGCATACTGCTTTGTTTCAGCACGGTCTCCTGCCACCTCCTGACAATGAGGCATGCATTTCTGCCAAAGGACACAATTGCAGCCAGTGTGATGCAGAAATTAGGGTGACATCTGCCCTGCTATCAATAAAGCCTGATAATTCAATTTGTTGTCCTTTCCCTTGAAATTCACAACTTAATTGTGGTCTCTTTGTGGTAATTTGTTGTGTCCAATAAATTTCTGACTTTTCAGTGGACCCAAAACTACCATTCCCTGTTAGCAAATACACAGGCACTTGTGGCACAAAGTAAACTGATTGTGCTATTCAAATACCTGCTGGCATAGTACAAGGCAGTGTCAGGGTCCATGCCATTATTTGGTTTCTCCTTTACAGACTGCATCAATGATCCCAAATAACACAAATAACCCTGTCTGTGTAGTAGAAGAACATCTGAGCAATAAAGCAGCCATACCCCTCCCTAATGGCACCTATATGTCCATTGTGATAGACATGACTTCTGTGTCTTTGGTTACTGTTTTGACTGAAGTGGCTGAGTCCATTCCAGCGCTGCTGCTTGTATTGGCACATAAATGGTGGCTGCTGTTTGAGGAGACCATATCGAGGGGTAATTTGTTGTCGTTGCATGACCCCTTTAATCACTCCTGTTGGAGTTTCCCATTTGTATAAATGATTGGCCCCTTTTGTTAAATTTAGAATCACAGAATGTTAGGAGCTGGAAGGGACCCCAAGAAATCATCTAGTCCAACCACCCTGCCAAAGCAGGATCACCTGTACCAGGTCACACAGGAAATCATCCAGCTGGGTCTTGAATATCTCCAGAGAGCGAGACTCCACAATGCTGCTGGCAGCCCATTCCAGTGTTCTGTCACTGTCACAGTAAATGGCACTGACTTGCTAAGTGTCATCTTCTATGACAGCAAGGGCACACCTCTGGCGCTTTTGTGGCATTTACTTTTGCTTTAGGACAAATTTCGTGCAAGTATCCAGGCTGGCCACAAAGATAACATTGCTGTGCTTAGAAAGATATGGCCACACAAGCTTCCACTGCTAGACAAACCTGATGCTGCTGTGTTCCCACATTTCATCTATAGTAGTATTTTTGGAGGCATGCAAAAGTTTCTGATAATCAATGTTTGCATTTTCAATAGTGAGTTGTTTAAAAATAAGGTCTCCATCTTGCTCATTGTCCACTTGCTTCTCTCATGTATCCTTTAAATGACCAAGAAATTGAATGTAAGGCTCTTGAGGTCCCTGTTTAATGTTGACAAATGATTGTCTTTGTTTCCCAGTGTTAGGCATGTCTCTGAGAGGTCACAGGGCCAAATGCTTGACTTGCTGTAACCCTTCTACTAGGAAACTAGCCTGTGCCACCATTGTACTAAAATCACGCTCACCCATTAACACATTTAAATCAACCATTCACAGTGGGTTTTGTTCTTGCAAATTCATATTTTCTGTTGGCTGGGCTTGCAATAGCTCTCTCAATTTAACCATGGAGAGGGTAAATTCCATTTAAGTCATTATCAAAGAATCAAAGAATCATAGAATCATAGAATCAACCAGGTTGGAAGAGACCTCAGAGATCATCAAGTCCAACCTATTACCTAATACCTAACACCTCATGACTAACAAAACCATGGCTTCAAGTGCTATGTGCAATCCTTGAATACTTCCAGGGATGGTGACTACACCACCTCCCTGGTCAGCCCATTCCAATGGCCAATTACTCTTTCTCTGAAGAACTTTCTCCTCACCTCTAGCCTAAACTTCCCCTGGCAGCACAGCATCTTAAAATCCTATGGAATAAACACCATGTTGTCTTACACTGGTTTTGACAAGTTCATTGCATAGGGAGCCCCAAGGCCATGATCGCAACTGTACATCATAGGTCCTTTGTCACAGAATAAGAGAGAGCCTCTCATTCTGTGTCTTGCTCTGGCACATAAATGATTGGAAAAGCTGTTAGGAGTTCCATATCTCCTGCTTTTATGACCTCCCTCTGTACCACTGCTCAATTATCATGCAAATCAGGAGGATACAGATCAGACTCTTTTTCAGGATCTATTGTTCCCAGATCAAAAGGACCATCAGGATCATTATGCAGTAGGGTCGCTGATACCTGCAGTGTCAATATCATGGGAGAGGTGTCCATGGCTTCACCTGAACATACAAAAGTCAAAATTTCTCCTTGGGATCCTGACCCTTTCATAGTTTGTTCTTGTGAGCCAGCATGTACTTCCAATACTTCAAAGATAGATTGCCATGCACATGAAAGTCCAGCTGTCCAGCTGCGATCTAATCATCCTTCATAGCAGAATCCCATAGTTTAACCCCAATTTTTTCCCAGACCCCTGGGTCATATATAGTGTGGCTAGTTATAGAGGGGTGTATTGGGTTGAATTGAGATGGAGTTAATTCTCCTCACAGCATCTTTCTAGTGCTGTGGTTTTTTTGCAGCAGTAGTTGATAACACAGCAGTGTTTTGGCTACGGCTGAATCCAGTATCCAGGCTGTGTCCTTTCAACATTTCCCTGCTCCAAGAGTAGATCGAGGGGAAGGCAAAGTCTTGGGAGGGGACACAGCTGAGCCAGCTGACTCAGACTGGCCAAAGAGGTATTCCATACCATATGACATCAGCTCAGGTATAAGAATGAAATGAAAGAAGGAAGTGCTGGGGCTTCGTCCGTGGCATTCATCCACCCAAGGAACCAACAAGCTTAGAGAGCCCTGCTTCCCGAGACCGACCATCATCCTGCTGATGGGATGTAGAGACTAACATCTTTCTCTCTGCTTTCCTGCTTCCACGTGGTCTCTTGCCATTTGCTTATTAGTGTTATTAAATTGCACCTATTTTTACCCTCTGGCTTCTGTTATATTTTCCTTCCCTTCTTCCCCTGTTCGCTTAAAGAGGGGGAGTGATAGAGTGGCTTTGGTGGGCATCTGGCCCCCAGGCCAGAGCCAAACAACCACAAGGGGTCATTTTTAGTGGCCCAAAGAAGCATTTGTTGAAGAGCTGTGTTACTGTCTGATTTCCCATATCTTTTAAAGATATTCTGAAAGGCTTACAGAAGAGTTTTCTATTCCTGTGTTAAATTATTTCCCATCATTCTCAGTTGCTTACCTCTCTCCAGTGATAGATAATTGTGTGCATAAATACATTTCCATTCAGTGTCTATTCCCCATCCAGTATGCCACTGGATCAACACCTAGTCATTCAGTCCCTGATACAGGGCATCATTTGTGGTATATTGAGTCATGAACTCTAAATTGCAGATCAAAGAATCTTTATTAGAAGACAACTATACTTCTATATTGTAAAAGTGGGTGACACAGCAGCCTGAAGGCAAGCCCATTAAGCAGGCAGCAACTTTCCACTAAGTTACAAAATTCTTTAATTCAGACATAGTTCACACCAGATGTTCTCATTCTGTGCTTGTTCTTAATCTCAGTCTTACTGTTCCCAAGGCTTCATTTTTGTTTCATGGCCTATCTCCATCTAACAAGGTCATCAGTTTGGCTCCTTGCATTCCCACAGGAGTAGAGGGGGAGTGGAGCAGTTTAGCCTTTGTGCTAAATCATTGCACTCATTGGTGCCCAACATGGGGCACTGAAAGTATCTGTATTAATTTTGGCAGAAGAGTGTTGAGTTGAAGTACACAAAGTATGTTTCCCTTCATGTTAAGACATCTGCCTTCCTGGCTCTGATACCACTTCTGGTGGCATTATATGAGCACTCATACATGCTCTCACACATTTTTTGTTTTTTTTTCATGTCTTTTGATAACCATGGTTTCTTTTATGATGCTTGTATATGTCACTTTGATGAAATGGCAGAAGGCCACCCTGATACTATGTCTTCTGCTTGCTGTGGATTAGTGAACCAATGATTTGGTTAGTCTATTTTTTTTATACTGTGTCATCATTTATCAGTAATATTACTCAAATAATCAATGGAACAGAAGAAAGCATTTACTCACCTTTAGAAGATTTCTGTTAGTTTTGGGACACCAACACCAGACTGCTTTCGACATTGTCTCTTAAATGTCTGCTTGGGTTTGGTCATAGTACCACAAATTTCTTCCAAGAATGCAGTTTGGAGCCCTACTCTGAGGTTAAATAACTATGAATGGCAGGGTATGTGGGAAAGTCTGGGCCAGCATTTGACCCACTGGTCAACTCCAGTGTTTTGGAACCTCACTCTTCAGCAATTGCAAAACCCTGATGAGCGGGTGACATGTTTGATAAAATGATGTCATCAGCTTGAAAATTACCAGTGACACAAATCACTGTGATGTGTTGGGGTCTGGCCCATGTGTATTGAGCTCTTTTCAGTGTTGTTCAGGAGGAAGAGGAAGAGGAAGAGGAAGAGGAAGAGGAAGAGGAAGAGGAAGAGGAAGAGGAAGAGGAAGAGGAAGAGGAAGAGGAAGAGGAAGAGGAAGAGGAAGAGGAAGAGGTCTCCTAGCCTACAAACAGAGCAAGAGACATGGCAGTAGCATCAAAGAGACAGCGTGCACCAATATCAGTTGCTCCTATACATAAAAAGAAGTATACAGGGAAAACATTTCATGATGCAAAAGATAAGGATGAACCAGGACCATCACAGCAACAAGAAGAGGCAGAGATAATCACTTGATCATTACCATTAGGCAAGTTTACATGATATGTGACAGGGCTATTGCCACCAGCTGAATGAGTCCATTGTCACCTGGCTGATCCAATGCTGGGGTATGGGAGCTAATGGTTTGGAGCTGGGAGGGAGAGAAGACAAACAGTTGGGATCCTAGTCTAGGGAAGAGAGCATTGACAGGGAAATTAGTAAAAACTCTTGCATCTGGAGACAGCTTCTAGGGGATGAGAAGGGTACATACCCCACCAAGGATGATATGAAGGATTATCTTGGGAGATGGACTAACAGAGAGAAAGGCACCCAATACTCGAGGGAACAAGCTGTGCTGGATAAGCTCTATAATGAGATGACAATCCCTAGTCTGTAGACCCAGATGAGGTAGTATGTACACCAGCCATGTAGAAAAACTTTCTATAAGTTGCACCACTATCATATGCAACTCATTGGCAATTACAGTCTGAGGCCTGAGAGACGGCCAAGGACAAACAGTGGATGAACTGGTTAGCATGCTCTGGCAATATGTGGAAGGATCTCAAGTCTTTCTTCTAATGTACAGTCCTGTGTTTCATCTGTGGTGGAACTGACTCAAAAAGCTGACCAACTTTAAGACTCAACCCGTTCCCACCCCATGCAGCCCAGGATTTCAGCTATTGAAAAACAGACTTCTCCCTGTCCAAGAGAGGGAATCTGTGAAACAGACACCTCAAAGCATCCTCTGGTTCTACTTACTTGACCAGCAAAAGCACATGAAAAAATGGGGATGGTGTGGTGAAGCCACTTTACGCCCAGAATTATGCCCAGATATTGAAACTTGTCCCAGTACGTGGACAAGTTCCCCCTCCTTTCATGAAGGAGAACAAAGGCCAAGGCATTAGCCAGGCCGGCACGGACCACTGCAAGCACCCATCACATGGAATGCTTGTGCTAATACTAATCATGGGCATAATTCTAGTTTCATGCTTCCTATAGGCTGAAGCCGGTTGTTTACAAGAGTGCGCATTAGCCAAATCTAGCCTGAGAAGCTACAGCATTGTTTTACCAGTCTCAACGGTCAGAAGACCCTGCTGTATCTCAAGAGGACTGGACCCTGAGGGTAAGATCTGCCCTGTAGTCAGGGAAGGGATGTAGCTGAGTCCGGCAGTCCAAACATCTGCCTCAGCCTTAAGAAGCAGATTGACGAGATGACACAACCCCTGTGTGCCAGCTCAGAAAGCAGGACCATTGCTTAATCACATGACTGTGCAATCCTGCTGCCACAGGGGAGAAGAGGAGTTGCTACTTCCACTGCTCTGTGCCCTGTGAACCTCAGGGAAACCTAGAGCACTGTCTATACCTGTGGTCCAAAGCCAGGACCACTCTGAGAGGGACCTGCTACTCCTTCGAGCCAAGTAAAGAGGAAGCTGCTGCTCTGCGCAGCTGCACTTCTTCCCCAGCACCGTCTATGCTGGCCCTGAAGCCCGTTACTGCAGGGCTGACCCTGCTGGGTCCAGCCCCGTCTGCCATCACAGCAGAATGGAAACCTCCTAGCCCACCTACTGGGAACTGCCACCCTGCCCTGCCGTGTGGGCTGACTCCGTGAGGGCCGACCCCATCCCAGGACTAGCCCTACCAGCCCTGCCGGGCTGACCCTGCAGGACTGCCTTCCGGCAGTCCAGACCAGGCTAGGAATCAGCCGGCAACAGCAGTCTGCCAGAGCCTAACCTTGCTACATAGGACACATTGTATCTTTCGCATGCTTTCCACTCACCAACATTCAGTTCAAAGCACCCACATCTACCAGTATAATCTTTCCTGTCCAGTCCTCTGATATACATTGTAACATTGCTGTATATAGTTAGCAGTCGCCAATATCCAGTTGAGTCACCATCTGGTGGACACGCAGTGGAATTGCATCCTTCATTATATAAATAAAAAGTAATTCTGTTAATGTTCCAAGTGAGCCCTAATTATAAATACTGAACCACTTATGTGATGTATTTCACAATCGTGCACTAGATTATGTATGGTTCCAATTCTATTGGACTGTGTGGATCAGGTGGCCTGTTGCATCAGAACCACAAAATTGTAACACTTTAGTGGATGCAGGCATGCAAGGTACTCTGATGTCATCAAGCTATGAGGGAGCAGAACCTCTCTACATTTCTGGTGTGACAGGGGGATCCCAACAGCTAGGTGTGTTAGAAGCTGAAGTGAGCCTAACTGGGAGAGAATGGCACAAACACCCCCTTGTGACTGGCCCAGGGGCCCCATACATTCTGGGCATATACTATCTTGAAAGAAGGTACTTCAAAGATCCAAAAGGATACTGTTGGGCATTTGGTATAGCTGCCTTAGAAACAGAGGAAAAAGGAAAAATAACTGCCTTGTCTGGTCTTCGAAAGGACCCCTTCATGGTGGGGTTGTTAGATGTTGAAGTCCAACAAATACCAATTGCCACTGCAACAGTGAACCAGTGGCAATATCACACCAACCAAGAGTCCGTGATTCTCATCTATAAATTAATTTGACAACTACAGAGATGAAAGGTGATCACTAAGTCTCACTCACCCTTCAGTAACCCTATATTGCCAGTGAGGAAGACTTAATGGTAAATGGAGAGTAACAGTGAACTACTGTGCTCTGAATGAGGTCACACTGGTGATGAGTGGTGTTGTGCCAGACATGCTGGAGCTCCAGTACCAGATGGAGTCTAAGGCAGCTAAATGGTATGTCACCACTGACATTGCTAATGCAGTCTTCATAGCACCAGAATTCAAGCCACAGTTTGCCTTCACCTGGAGATGTGAACAATACACCTATAACTGGCTGCCTCAGGGGTGGAAGCACTACCCCATTTGTCCAACTGTACTGAAAAAGTGTGGAGCTCCAAAACACTTACAATACATTGATTACATCATTGTGTGGGCTGACACTGCAGAGGAAGTTTATGAAAAAGAGAAGAAAATAGTCCAGATTCTTCAGAAGGCTGGATTCAACATAAAGCAGAATAAGATCAAGGGACCTGCATGAGAAATCCATTTTTTAGGGATAAAATGGCAGGACAAACATTGGCAGTCTGATGGATTTCATCAATAAGATCACAACTATGTCTTCATCCACCAATAAGGAGGAAACCCAGGC
Organism: Colaptes auratus; assembly: GCA_015227895.2. Lineage (NCBI taxonomy): Eukaryota > Metazoa > Chordata > Aves > Piciformes > Picidae > Colaptes > Colaptes auratus. The sequence continues at coordinate 64,165,329 of CM026897.1, forward strand.
TTTCTTGGGTGTTGTGGGTTTCTGGAGGATGCATATCCCAATCTGCTGTTTGATTGTAAGCCCTCTCTACCATGTGACTCTGAAGAAGAATGATTTCTGATGGGACCCTGAGCAGCAACAAGCTTTTGAACAAATAAACAGGAGATTGTGCATGCAGTAGCCCCTGGAGTAGTTTGTACAGGACAAGAAGTTACATATGTGCTCTACACTGCAGCTGGGAAGACTGGTCCCACATGGAGTCTTTGGCAGAAAACATGGGGGAAGACATGAGGCCGACCTCTGGAGTTTTGGAGTCGGAGCTACAAGGGAGGCCAACTACATTCCAACTGAAAAAGAAATACTGTCAGCATATGAGGGAGTTTGAGCTGCCTCCAAGGAGGCTGGTACTGAAACACATCTTCTCCTGGCACCCTGACTACCAATGCTGGTCTAGATGTTCAAAAGGAAAGTCTCCTCTACCTATCATGCTACTCATGCCACATGGAGCAAGTGGATCACACCGACAACACAAAAGGTTTGAATAGAGAGCCCAAATTGCCCAGGAATCTTAGAAGTCATCACAAAATGGCTAGAAGGCCAAGATTTTGGGATGTCATGTGAAGAGATGGAGGTGACAAGTGCAGAAGAGGCTCCACCATATAATAAATTGTCAGATATTAAAAAGCTATCTGCCCTGTTCGTTGATGGGTTGTGCTGCATTGTGGGAAAGAACTGGAAGTGGAATTCTGCTGTGTGGAGTCCAACTGGTAATTTACAGAGTCTGCCTAGGAAGAGGGTGAATCAAGTCAGTTCACAGAGTTGAAAGCCATTCAGCTGGCTTTGGATATTGCTAAGCAAGAAAAATGGCTACTGCCCTACCTATATTCAGACTCTTGAATGGTAGCTAATGCTTTGTGGGAGTGGCTGCAGCAGTGGAAGAGAAACAACTGGCAGCACAGAGGTAAATCTGTCTGGGCAGCTGAACTGTGGCAAGACATTGTTAGTTGGGCAGAAAACTTGGTGGTCGAAGTACCTGCTGTGGATGCCCATGTGCCCTAGAGCCAAGCCACTGAAGAATATCGCAACTACCAGCAGGTAGATCAAGCTGGTAAAATTAAAGTGGTTCAAGTAGATATGTACTGGCAACATAAAAGTGAATTACTTCTAGCTCCATGGGCCCATGATGCCTCAGGGGTGGACTTAACCATTGACATTATAGCACAGGTTATCCATGAAACATGCACTGTAATCAAACAGACCAAGTGGGTAAAGCCTTTAGGGTATGGAGGGGGTGATGGATGAAATATAAATACAGGGCAGCCTGGCAAATTGATGACATCACACTGCCACAAAACCCACCAAGACAAATGGTATGTGCTTACAATGGTAGAAGCAACCACTGAATGGCTGGAAATGAATTCAGTGTCCCATGCCACCACTCAAAACATAATCCTAGGCCTTGAAAAACAAGTCCGGTGGCAACACGACACCCCAGAAATAAATGAGTTGGATAACGGAACTCATTTTCAAAACAGTCCCATAGATATTTAGGCCAAGAAGCATGACATTGAATGGGTGTATTACATCCCTTACTATGCTCCAGCTGCTGGGAAAATTGAGCATTACAATGGCCTGTTAAAAACCGTTATGAAAGCAATGGAATGATGGACCTTCAAAAACAAAGATGCACATTTAGCACAAGCCACTTGTTTGGTCAACACCAGAGAATCTACTAACTGGTCCGACTCTGCCCAATCCAAGCTGCCACATGCTGTAGAAGGTGATAAAATTCCCATGGTACACATGAAGAACATCCTAGGGAAGAGAGTTTGGATTAGTCCTGCCCCAGGTAAAAGCAAACCCATTTGTGTGATTGCTTTTGCCCAAGGACCAGAATGTACCTGGTGGGTAATGCAGGAAGATGGAAAAAACTATTGTGTGCCACAGAATGATCTCACTCTAGGTGAGAATGCACAGTAAATTGTGTATGTATTATGATGTTAACTGCTGTTGAGCATGATAGAGAATAGCATGGGAAAAGGGGTGGAGAATGTACTGGTTTCAACCACATGATATTCCCCACTATCAGAATTATGCATTTACAACTACTGCATTTACAGCTGTACTGTTTTGTGACTTTTTTAAAAAGAAATTAGACTCTTGGCCTCTCTCTCTCTCACACTTCTAGGTCTTGAGTGGGTGATTGTGTTCTTCGCTTATTATGAGATCCAGACAGTATTCCTTTCCCTTTTCCTTCTGTTTTCATATGTATATATTTTTGTGTCAGGAGTATAAATCAACCGAAAATTTTCTCTGTGGGTCTTTTTTCCCCTCCCTTCTTTATCTTGTGGTAGGAGAGAGGAGACAGGAGGGTGAGTGGGGGTGGGGGGAAGTTTAGCGTTTGTGCTAAAACATTACAGCTGGCAATGTAAAGGTGCATTATTTACAGCTTGGAGAGTTCATGATGCCTCAGGTCATTATCACAGGAATGGAATTATGGAAGGAATGCAACAGATGGCATGGGATTGAGGGGTGGACTTAACCATGGACATGACTGTGCAGGTTACCCATGAATGTGAAACCCATGCTGAAATTAAGCAACCCAAGCAATTAAAGACCATGGGTTTGGGGACAATCTCTGAGATTTAAATATGGAGAAGCTTGGCAGATTGATTTTGCCACACTCCCACAAAGCCACCAAGGAAAACACCATGTTCTCACAACAGTGAAAATAACCACTGGGTGGTTAGAAACATATCCAATGTCCCATGTCACCATCCAGACACCATCTTGAGCCTTGAAAGCAAGTCTTGCGGTGACATGGCACTCCAGAAAGGAGTCAGGGAACAGGATTTACTTTTGAAACAACCTCATATTCACATGAGCCAAGGATAGCATTGAGTGGGTGGATCATATCCTAAATCGTGTACCAGCTGCTGGTTAATAGATATATAATTCTTCTAGGCATGGTGTAGGTGCTATAGAAAAAAGGGGTGAATAATTTTCAGGGTCTTATTAAGATAGGATTGAATTTTTTGTTTACTTCAAGGAGAGATGCAGGTAACATATCTCATGTTTGTGATATATTTTTCCTGATTCTTCCTTTTTTTGAATTTTCAGGTGACAGACTAGGCTAAGGAGTGTTGGGGTATCTCTTTGTGTTGTTCTATTAAACTCTTTTTATCTCAACCCACTGGGATTTGTGGATTTTTGTGTTGTTTTTTTTTCCCCTCTTCCTATTCTCCCTCCTATTCCATAGGGGTGGTAGGGATGGGAGCACTCATAAGAGTGGCTCCAGGGAGCCTAACTTCCAGTGGGGTTTGAATCATGACTATCTCAGATGCAGTGTGCAGAATTCAGTGTATAGGCTATGAATGTAATCCCATGGAGTGAAATGTACCTGGTCAGTGATCTGTTTTATCTGCAGATATATACCTGTGATTCTTCAGTAGTACATTTGACCAGATTCTTGGCTTCACTGCAACTGTTATAATTTATGAAGGTTAATATGCTTGTGTGGTGGATTAACACCCTTTTCTGAGAACAAAAGAACAAAGCAGAGTGGAGGGCTTGCAGGTACTTTTCACTTCCTGCAGGGCATTTTTCGCTGAGTCTGTTCCACTCCCCCCTCCCTGCCCAGCTAGGGTATAAAAAGCAGGACATCATAGCTGTTGGCCCCGGCTTTTCTGGCTCCTGCCTCTGCTGGATGAGAGCTACTGCAGCTGCCCTCCTGCTCCTCCATCACGTGGTCGGACCTGATCCTTCTCCCTGCTGCCTCCACACTTCCTCAGAGTTTAGCCATGGTTGTCACTCAGACAAAGGGTAGAAAAACAACATCTACCCAGACAGACTTGCTGCATCAGCATGCAGGAGTCCAGGCTGCCAGCTGCAGAGAGTGCTTCAGCCTGGCACTTGGAAGAGAGGGGGAAGGAGAGACCAGGTGTGACCAGGTGAACTTTCTCCTTAGTCTGGTGGCCAAGCTGAAAGATGAAGTGGCTGAGCTGAAGGAGGAGGTTTCTAGGCTCAGATCAATAAGGGATAGCGAAAAGAAGTTAGATATGTGGGAGCAGGCTCTGCAGATCTCCCCCACTGAGGGAAGGGTCCCTGGAAACAGGGAGGGATGGATACAGGTCCCTGCCAGGGGTGGCAAGGGAAATCCTTCCAGGCCCTCTCCTCCTTATCTGCTGCCCTTGCATAATAAGTATGAGGCCCTGCAGGCCGAGGGTAGTGGGGATGAGAGGGCTGAGGAGCAGCCATCTGGGCGGGAGCCTAAGGCCAAGCGGTCCCCACCAACTATAATGACCAGCTCCACAAAGAAAAGGAGAAGGGTTATAGTTGTTGGGGACTCTCTCCTGGGGGGTACTGAGGGACTCATATGTCATCCCAACCCATCCCACGGGGAGGTCTGCTCCCTACATGGGGCATAGGTCAGGGACATTGCAAGAAGACCCCCCAAGTTAATCCACCCCTCTGACTATTACCCTCTGCTGGTAATACAAGCTGGAATTGATGAAATTGACAAGAAGGGTACCAGGGCAATTAAAAAGGAGTTCAAGGCCCTTGGACAATTGATTGATGGGGCAGGATCTCAAGTGGTGTTCTGCTCAGTTCCCTCAGTGGCAGAGGTGTACACTGAGAGGAACAGGAGAACCCACACCATCAACAACTGGCTCAGGGGATGGTGCCAGCAGCTGAATTTTGGTTTCTTCGATCACGGGGCAACTTTTACTGCACCTGACCTGCTGGGTTCTGATGCGATGACATTATCTAGAAAAGGTAAGAGAGTCCTAGCACTAGAGTTGGCAGGCTCATTAAGAGGGCTTTAAACTAGGTCTGAAGAGGGTGGGTGAGGAAATTAGTCCTTCTGTAGATGAAGGAGTGGGGCACAGATTAGGGTGAATAGAGAAGTCAAGAGCCCAGCTGAAGTGCATGTACACCTATGCATGCAGAATGGGCAATAAGCAAGAGGAGCTGGAAGTCCTGGTCCACCAGGGTGACTATGATATAGTTGCCATCTCAGAAACATGGTGGGATGACATGCACGATTGGAGTTCTGCACTGGGGGGTTACAGGCTCTTTAGGAGAGACAGGCGAGGGAGGAGAGGAGGAGGGGTGGCTCTGTATATTAGGGAGTCACTCTCTGCCACAGAACTTGAGGTGGAAAATAAAGGGATTGAGAGCCTGTGGGTTAAAATCAGGGGGCAGCCTAACAAATCTGACCTCCTGGTTGGAGTCTGTTATAGACCACCCAACCAGGATGAGGAGGCAGACAAATTATTCTCTAAGCAACTGGAGGCTGTCTCAAGATCATCAGATCTTGTCCTTGTGGGTGACTTTAACCTGCCAGATGTCTGCTGGGAACTTAATTCAGCAGAGAGGAGGCAGTTCAGAAGATTCCTGGAGCGCATGGAGGACAACTTCCTGATGCAGCTGTTAAGTGAGCCTACCAGGGGTCAGGCTCTACTTGACCTGCTGTTCTCCTATAGAGAAGGGCTGATGGGAGACATGATGGTGGGAGGCTGCCTGGGGTGCAGTGACCATGAGATGGTGAAGTTTGCAATATGCAGGGAGATAGGGAGGAGCACCAACAGAACCTTCACCTTGGCCTTCCAGAGGGTGAAATTCAGCCTGTTTAAGAAAATCATTTGCAAAGTTCCCTGGGTATCAGCCCTCAAGAACTGAGGGGTCCAGGATGGTTGGACCTATTTCAAACAGGAGCTCTTGAAGGCACAGGAACTGGCAGTTCCCATCTGCTGAAAGATGAGCTGTCGGGGAAGGCGACTGGCCTGGATGAGCAAGCAGCTCCTGGAGGAACTAAGGGAAAAAAAGAGGCTGTGTCACCTTTGGAAGGAGGGGAAGGCTTCTCGAGGTATGTTTAAGGAAGTTGTTGGATTATGTAGGAAAAAATTTAGAGAGGCAAAGGCCCAGTGTGGTGGGGTGAGAAAGTTCCCCCCCCACACACAAAGAAACCACAGCTAACTCAGTCGGAAAAGCAGATGAAAGCTATATTTACAGGCAGAAATGGAATGCAATTAATATCTACACAAATATACAATATTTACAATATATACAGAAATACACAGCAATGAACGTAATGCAGAAAAGGCTTTTCCCTCCAGCCAGCTAGGGTGTTCCCTGAACCCTCCTCTCTCCCTTCCTACCTCCCCTTTTTCCCACAAAGGGTTAGAGAGAGAGAGAGAAAGGCAATTAAGGAGAAAAATTCTGTTAGCTCAAAGTGTATGCAAGAATTAGTTTTCTTATCTGGTTAGCTCTGTTAATTCAAGGTCGCTCCTGTCTGGCAAAGCTGTTGCTTCAGCAAGAGAAACAGGCCCACATGAACAGAGGGAAAGGTACAGAATGAACACAGCCTGAACCAACAGAACTCAAACCCAAAACTGCATTCTACCAATCCACCAATGAAATTAGTTTAGACTGTCTTGTTTTTGTTTAAATATCAAAAACATTCAGCCAGAGTGTTCAGCAACTGTCTCTTTCTTAAAGGCACAGCCTAAACCGGTCACAATCTACCTCTTCTAAACAATTTCATTGACTGTTCATACTGTCCATCCAATCTAAAATCAGTTAGAACTGAAGCTGGCCACCTCTGTGAAGGATAACAAAAAGCATTTTAACAAATATTATAACGCTAAATAGAAGGACAAGAAGAATCTGCACTCCTTATTGGACCTGAAGATGAGGAAAGTGACTGAAGATGAGGAAAAGGCTGAGGTCCTGAACACCACCTTTGCCTCAATTTTTAACAGCAAGGCAGGAGGAGTTCAGGACGAATGGCATCCTGAGCTGGGCAATGGGGTTGGGGAGTGGAGTGGTGTAATGCCCTGGAAATCCATGAGGAATTAGTTTGGGACCTGCTGAGCCACTTGCACACTCATAAGTCCATGGGACCAGATGGGATCCATCCTAGGGTGCTGAAAGAGCTGGCAGATGAGCTGGCCAAGCCGCTCTCCATCATTTTCCTCCAGTCCTGGCTCACTGGAGAGGTCCCAGATGACTGGAAACTGGCCAATGTGATCCCCATCCACAAGAAGGGTCGGATGGAGGAACCCATAAACTCCAGGCCAGTCAGCCTGACCTCAGTACCAGGGAAAATGATGGAGCAGATTATCCTGGTGGCAGTAAGTGTGCACCTACAGGATGGCCAAGGGCTCAGGTCCAGCCAACATGGATTTCGGAAGGGCAGATCCTACCTCTCCAACCTGATCTCCTTCTAGGATCAGGTGACCCACCTGGTAGATGTGGGGAGGCCTGTGGATGTGGTCTACCTGGACTTCAGCAAGGCCTTTGACACCATCCCCCACAGCAAACTGCTGGCTAAGCTGTCAGCTTGTGGCTTGGACAGCAGCACTCTGTGCTGGGTTAGGAACTGTCTGGAGGGCCGAGCCCAGAGGGCAGTGGTGAATGGTGCGACATTGAGCTGGAGGCCAGTCACCAGTGGCGTCCCCCAGGGATCAGTGTTAGGCCCCATCCTCTTTAATATTTTCATTGATGATCTGGAGGGGATTGAGACAGTCATCAGCAAATTTGCAGATGACACCAAGTTGGGAGCAGATGTTGGTCACTTAGAGGGCAGAAGGGCCCTGCAGGGGGACCTTGACCGACTGGACAGATGGGCGGAGTCCAATGGGATGGCAGTAGTTGATCTGCTGGAGGGCAGAGAGGCTTTGCAGAGGGACCTCGACAGGCTGGACAGATGGGCAGAATCCAACGGCATGAGATTTAACACATCCAAGTGCCGGGTTCTGCACATTGGCCACAACAACCCCATGCAGTGCTACAGGCTGGGGTCAGAGTGGTTGGAGAGCGGCCAGGCAGAGAGGGACCTGGGGGTGCTGGTTGATTGTAGGTTGAACATGAGCCTGCAGTGTGCCCAGGCAGCCAAGAAGGCCAATGGCATCCTGGCCTGCATCAGAAACAGTGTGGCCAGCAGGAGCAGGGAGGTCATTCTGCCCCTCTACACTGCACTGGTTAGGCCGCACCTTGAGTACTGTGTCCAGTTCTGGGCCCCTCAGTTTAAGAAAGATGTTGTCTTACTGGAGCGTGTCCAGAGAAGGGCAACAAAGTTGGTGAGGGGTTTGGAAGACAAACCCTATGAGGAGAGGCTGAGGGAGCTGGGGTTGCTTAGCCTGGAGAAGAGGAGACTCAGGGGTGACCTTATTGCTCTCTACAACTACCTGAAGGGAGGTTGTAGCCAGGCGGATGTTGGTCTCTTCTCCCAGGCAGCCAGCACCAGAACAAGAGGACACAGTCTCAGGCTGCGCCAGGGCAGGTTTAGACTGGAAGTTAGGAAGAAGTTCTATACTGAGAGAGTGATTGCCCACTGGAATCAGCTGCCTGTGGAAGTGGTGGAGTCACCTTCATTGGAGGTGTTCAAGAAGAGGCTTGATGGGGTGCTTGGTGCCAGGGTTTAGTTTTTTGGTTGTTTAGGTGGGTTGTATTGTACTGTATTGTACTGTATTGTACTCTTTTGTACTGTATTGTACTGTATGGTACTGTGTTGTGTTTTGGGTGGGTTGGATTGGTTGATGGGTTGGGCGTGATGATCTTGAAGGTCTCTTCCAACCTGTTGTATTGTATTGTATTGTATTGTATTCAACACGTCCAAGTGCCGGGTGCTGCACATTGGCCACAACAACCCCATGCAGAGCTACAGACTGGAGTCGGAGTGGCTGGAGAGCTGCCAAACAGAGAGGGACCTGGGGGTGCGGATCGACAGGCACCTGAACATGAGCCAGCAGTATGCCCAGGTGGCCAAGAAGGCCAACGGCATCCTTGCCTGCATTAGGAATAGCATGACCAGCAGGAGCAGGGAAGTCATTGTGCCCCTGTACTCTGCATTGGTTAGGCCACACCTTGAGTCATGTGTCCAGTTCTGGGTGCCTCAGTTTAAGAAGGACATTGAGACACTTGAACGTGTCCAGAGAAGGGCAACAAGGCTGGTGAGAGGCCTTGAGCACAAGCCCTATGAGGAGAGGCTGAGGGAGCTGGCATTATTTATCCTGAAGAAGAGGAGGCTCAGGGATGAACTCATTGTTCTTTACAACTACCTGAAGGGTGGTTGTAGCCAGGAAGGGGTTGGCCTCTTCTCTCTAGCAACCAGCACCAGAACAAGGGGACACAGTCTCAAGCTGTGCCAGGGGAAGTTTAGGCTGGAGGTGAGGAGCAAGTTCTTCACCAAGAGAGACGTTCCCTATTGGAACGGGCTGCCCAGGGAGGTATTGGAGTCACCATCCCTGGGGGTGTTCAAGAGGGGATTTGACGTGGCACTTGGTGCCATGGTCTAGTCATAGGGGCTGTGGTGACAGGTTGGACTTGATGTTCTTCGAGGTCTCTTCCAACCCTAGTGATACTGTGATACTGTGATACTGTAAAATAGAAGGGGGTAAATCCACTGAGAAATAATTTGGAGTTGTTTTGGAAGCAGAGAGGTTAAAATTGTCTTTAAGTAATATATATATATATATAACAATAACAGGAAGGGTTCACAATGGTAAGGAAGAAGGATTTATGGGGAAAAATTATTATATATATACAAACCCAGCCTTTGAAGTTCTTTGAAAAGGCGTGGATGTAGCAGGAAGGAGGACCACCCATGACCAGGTGGCAGAGAAGCAGGAAGCCAGTAGCAGTCCACTTGTCCAGGCAAGGCAGGAGCAATTGAGAGCAAATGGCTGCAGTGTCTTCCTTTTTATAGGCTTGCTGGACAGGGATGGGAAGTGGAACAGACTAACTCAGTTTTCCAGGGAGAAAACCCCCTCTGGGGAGGGCAAAGCTCTGACAAGCAGCGCCCCCCAGCCCCCCCACTCTCAGGACAGGTGTAACCCACCACAGATATTAATGGGAATTTTACAGCCTTCTGGTAATTTTTCTCTTCTCTCTCTACATGTTCTCCAAGACGATTTTAAATATAAAAATTTATTTATAAGCATGGAAGTCCAGATACAATCACCACAGATTTGGCAATCTTGACCTTAAATATACAATCAGTTTTAGGTGGCTATGTTTATTTCCATTCTTTGTAGAGCGGAAAATATTCTAGTGAGTTTAAAAATATTTTCTTACATTGTAGGACATGTGCCAACAGGTCTTAAGTTTCTTATCTGTGTTAGAAACTCTTCAGTTTAAGAATTGGAAAAAAAGAAAGAGAGTGATGTAAATTTGACACTTTTTGGAGTATGTTCTAGTGTTTACCAATACAGTTTCCTCTGTTTTTTTTATTGCCCTTTTTCCCCCCTGAAACCAATCTCTGTTGTATATTTGAAAATAGGACCAAAGGACCATGACTAAAAATCTTGCCATACTCACACGGAAAAATACAGATAATGCATGTTTAGTGAAAGAGAAAAGCAACTTATTTGGCTTGTGTGTGGTTTGGTTTTGGTAATGAGGGAGGAGGCTGTTTCCATGGCTTCCGTAAGAAGCTTGGAGAAACTTCCCCAGCTCCATACTGGACCTGCCTGTGCTGAACACTGAGCCAGTGAGTGCCTCTCTGATAACACATTTAAGACAGAAAAATTGGTTTGACAAGTTCTTTTTATTTTTTTTGGAGGGGGGGATTCTTTTGGTTTTGTGTTGGAGTGGGAGAAGAGAGAGAACGTCATGAAGACACTGAGGTCAGTGAGGAATAAAAGAGGGAGGAATGCTGGAACAGTGATTCACCTTCAGCCTGTGATGAGGTAGCAGGTTTACCTTTTGCAGCCCTTAGAGATCCACATAATACCACCTGCAGCATGTGGAGGATCCCACACTAGTTCAGGGAACTGACTCCAAAGAAGATCATAAATAGCCTGTGCTGGAGTAGTCCATTGCTGGCAGGACCTCAGCACGTAGAAGACATCCATGCTGGTAGGAGACATTTGTGGAAGACTGTCACGTCTCAGAGGGATGCCATGTTGCATCAAATGAGGACTGTTAGAAGTTTTCCCCTGAGGTGAAAGGAGAAGCAGAAACAATGTGGTGTAGACTGAGACTGAGCACAGCCCTCTGTGGCAGTTTAAGGCTATACCTTTAAAAGTTAGTTGCAGATTTCAAGCAGAAAAGTAGAAAAATATGAACAGTTTAATATTGGGTGTAAAAACAAAAACAAAATATTATTATAAATGAATGTCATTGGCTAGAATGTGTGGGATGGAGGCAGATGTACCCTAACAATCTTATACATTCCACTTCATTCTTTTTCTTTTTCTTTTCTCCTGTGGTTCTATCTGCTGTGGCTGTTATTGCTGGGGAGATAATGCTGGCTTTGCAGATAAGAATGCTAACATTGCTTTGAACTAACTTTCCCCCTAATATTTCCTGTTTTCTTCTATTACAGAGGGAAAAAGGGGAGTTTGAGGGGAGTGGAGCAGCTCCCCTGCTCTCTGGGATCCAGAGGGGATCCAGGGATGTTTTCATGCTATTTTCTCACTGTAAATACCTGTATAATGATGTAAATACTGTATATATCACAGTATCACAGTATTGCTAAGGTTGGAAGAGACCTCAAAGATCATCGAGTCCAACCTTGTACATATTCATTGTATTCCATTGTAGAGTGTAGGTTTTGCTTTGTAAATACAGCTTTCATTTGCTTCCAACTGAGCTGATCGTGCTTAGTTACTGTGAATGGGAAATTTTAACCCACCACACCCCCATTTCCTGACTTTTATGCCACTGGAGGGGTAGAGGTAGCAGACCTGAGTCTTGGAGGAAGGGAGAGGACTGTTTATTAGATCTGGTTATACATCTCACATTCCTACTCTGATACAGCTGGTGAATTGGTGGTCAGTTTTGCTGCTTAAATTAAATTGAATTTGTTTCTCCAAGACAAGTCTATCTTTTTCTGTAACACAGCTGAATTTGCTTCATATAAAATATTCACCTCCAGAACACTAATTGTTCTGTGTTTTTCACCTTAGACACAACAAACTCTTACATACATTAGCTCATGTATTCTGTGTACCCAGCAGTGCATATTCTTGGCCTAGTTCATTTATCATTCATCACATACAAAATCAATACCACATGTATATTGTTAAGATTCATATATCTAGATTCATCTTTTCCTGCAGCAAACTCCAGTGCATATGATTAGCAGTATAAAGTCTACTCTCTCGGTAGATACCTTCTGAAAAAGTTCCTTCCACAACTTGGTCTTTATTATGAATCTGTTAGAACATAACCTTGTATTTGCTCCTTCTTTCACAAACCGAAGATTGTAGTGGCTTGTCCCTGCAGGTTGTTTTATTTTAAAGTGGCAAAAAATAAAGTACTCCTTTCATTTCAGATTTTCAGAGCACTGCAATGGATTAGGAGAAGAGAAATAACTCAAAGTAGTTTACTAGTCTGTTATCAGAAGGAAAAGACTGGGTTTGAAGGCTGCTGTTTTGACACATTTTAATTAGTCACCTGTAGTTTCTTTCTCTAGTGGAGGCAAATTATGTCAGAAAGAGCAAGAAACTGTAGGAATAAATAGAAGTTTGCATATGGATATATTAATTTTCCTTGTCTTTATGTTGCAAAACACCAGTCACACTATAAAAATAAATACAGAAATACATTTTTAGGGTACAGTATCATGTTATTCTCTAGAAACTCTGACAGTGAAAACACAAAGATCATGACAATAAGCTGTATGTTTTCAGTGACAAGACACATGCACTTGTAGGAAATAAATTATTTCTATAAAGCTGGGGAGTTCAGAGTGCTTATGTAATCAGCAATTTTAAATTATGCTATACAGTTATGTGGTGGGGTGAGAAAGTTCCCTCCCCACACACAAAGAAAGAAACCACAGCTAGCTCAGTCGAAAAAGCAGATGAAAGCTATATTTACAGGCATAAATGGAATGCAATGAATATGTACACAAATATACAATATTTACAATATATATATACAGACAATGCAGAAAAAACTTTTCCCTCCAGCCGGCCAGGGGGTTCCCTGAACCCCCCTCTCTCCCTTCCCACCTCCCCTTTTTCCCAAAAAGGGTTAGAGAGAGAGAGAAAGGCAATTAAGGAAGAAAAGTTCTGTTAGCTCAAAAGCACATGCAAAATTAGTTTTCTTATCTGGTTAGCTGTTAACTCAAGGCCGTTCCCTCTTCAGAAAGAGAGAAGGTGTCCAGCCCACAGGACAGAGAAGCACAGACTGCACCCAGCCTGAACCCAGACCAGACTGAACTAACAGAACCCAAACTTAAAATTGCATTCTACAATCTACCAATGAAATTAGTTTAGACTATCTTGTTTTTGTTCAAATATCAAAAACATTCAGCCAGAGTGTTCAGCAACTGTCTCTTTCTTAAAGACACAGCCTCAACCGGTCACAAGTTATTAATATTCAGGGAATAGCTATTAGTTTGACACATGAACTTATTCTTTCTCCAGCATTCAACTTCCATACCTTTAGTAGCAGAAACTAAATTATCATCACTGAAAACCAATGTTCTACCCATGACTTAACATACTTGTGTTACAGTTTATCACAAGGACTAACCTGTCTGCTCCCCCAACACAAAAGTGAGGGGGAAGAGTAACACATAAAATAAAGGATTGAGATAAAAGAGATAAGAGTTTAATGTAATGTGAGCACAATGCATAATTACCTAAGCTAATAATCTAATTAATCTACTAAACTATAATATAATGTAGGTCTCATAATCTAATAATACAGTGGATGATTACCTTAGTTTAGCCTATTTGCAGAAGAGGCAGAATGAAATACAGGAAAAAAATAGCATAAAACAGAAAGCAAAAACCATCAGCTACTCAACTCGTACTCTTTCTGCCACCGTGCTGTAGCAGAGAAGAGTTAATAGGAGTTTGAGGGAGAATGAAACTGGACAATCTTTGAGGTCCCTTCCAACCCTGATAATTCAGTGATTCTGTGATCTTAACACATGATGTAACACAGCTGCAATATTAAATCATGTTTACATTTAAAATGCAAATACTTTGAGATATTCTCAGGAGTCTGTACTGTTTAGAGAAATCCTGTCAATAATCTGGATGCACCGACAGGCACTATCAGGCTTGAGTTTCAGTACAACAAGAATATGCTATAATAATAAAATATATTTGCAGCAGAGTGTGGGTAAACTTCACAGGTTTTCAGCCAGTGTTAAATTATGCTGAGAGAGTTCCCTGGGCTCAGCTTCCAGCCAAAAACTTTTGTGTAGAGTTAGGAATGGCAGTTTGCTCACACAGACTGAAGTGGAAGGGCCTATCAGAGTTGCTGAACTGCAACTTGAACATTAGTGTCTGAAAATTTACATGTTAATTGTTTTAACCACAGATGCAACATCTGACTTGAGTGATACAAGATTAGGGGTCATAGATGTTTGCAAAGACTTGCAGCAACATGACATCCAGCTCCTGTTGTTAAAGGGGATCTAGTCACTTGCATTGATTTTGTCCTTACTGTGCTGATGAGTAGGTTATCTAATTGAGTAGTTCCATATATTGATTTAACAACTTAAACACCTGTTTGCTTCAGACAGAATTAGCAGTTCTGTAAGCATGCAGCATTTATGAAGAAGACACTTAACACCAGAATGAAATGTTTGATAACAGTTTCTGTACAAAGCTTTAACATTCCTGCAGCGTTATTCTAGCTTTTTACCTCCCTAATATGCATTTATCAGTATGTTTGTTTAATTTCTTTCAGACAGTAAAGAAATTTCAGTGACACAGAGACTATCTAAGATATAAAGCAAGCTATTGAAACAGCTTTGTTCTCAGGGGAAAAAAATATACCACACCCTGTGCCAGTGAAATTCTCATATTTGTTTTACCTCCTTTTTTCTTTTTTTTTTTTTCCCTTTCATGGTAAAAATTAAAAGCCAAACAAAGAATAAAGAAGCAAAAATATTTTTCAAGACCTCAGTTCCTCTTAGAAAGTGTTCCACACCAAGTATACAGATATTACACCACAACACAGACTATGGGTGTGCACTACTGACAAGTGTGCATGGTGTGAACAGGTTTTTGACATGCTTAGCCAGTTGGCACAGATCCAGGATGAAGTGATGGAGCTCAGGGAAGAGGTGAGGAGGTTAAGAAGCATCAGGGAGAGTGAGAGGGAAATTGATAACTTTCACAAAGTGCTCTTTACAAATACAGAATGAAAGTTGACTCTTAATGGAGCAGAGGATTCGATATCTCATCAGCAAGCCCGCTAGTCTTCCTATAGAAACTTGCATGTGCAGACTCAATGGGAACAGGTAGCTACCTGAGGAAACAAACAATACAAATGGAGCAAATGTAGTCCTTTAAGAAGTGCACCATCCACAGTGCCTTTGCAGAACAGGTATGAGGCTCTGCAAGAGGAACTGGTTGTGAGCAAGGACAAGGGCTCATGAAGGCCAAAAGTGCCACAAAGGCCAGAAGTATCACCAAGGCCAACCTCCCACAGGCCAGCCATAAAAATGGACCCTGAAAAGAAAAATGGGAGGGTCGTTGTAGGTGACTTCCTGCTGAGGGGAGCAGAGGGCCCAATATGCAGACTGGACCCACTTCATAGAAAGGTCTGCTGTCTCCCTTGTGCCCAGGTAAAGGATGTCATAGGTAAATTTCCCACCTTTGTGAAGTCCTTCAGACTATTACCCAATTCTAGTTTTTCAAGTAGCAGTGATGATGCAGCAGTGAGAGGCTCACAATCAAAAGAGACTTCAGGACCTTGGGGCAACAGCTAAAGGGATTAGGAGCTCAGGCTGTGATCTTCTTCATCCCTCTTACAGTAATGATGGATGAGGGGACATTTAGGAAGAGCCAACAGGTCAGTTCATGGCTACTGGACTGGTGTCATTGACAGGGATTTGGATTTTTATGATCACAGCTCAGTTTACAGGGCACCAGAGCTGCAAGCAACCAACGGGATGCACCTGTCCCAGAGGCACAAAAGGATTCTAGTGTAGAGGTTGGCAGGGCTCATTGATAGGGCTTTAAACTAGACTTGAAGGGGGAAGGGGTTGTTAATCTCATGCTTGCCTGTGACAAACATTGGGGCAGCGCACCAGAGGCAGAGGGAGGGAGTGCAAACAAGGGCTCTCTACTTGTTGCCCTGAAGCAAGCCAAGGATGAAGCACTGAGGCACCCCAAGGGAATCAAGAGGAATTCACCTAAGAGGGTGGCATGGACAGCCCAGCTGAAGTGCTTCTATGCAAATGCACACAGCTTGGGCAACAAACAGGACAAACTAAGGGCCACTGTGCTGGTAGGATGCTATGACATAGTGGCTAGTACTGAAACTTGGTGGGATGATTCCCATGACTGGAATGCAGGAATAGATGGGCACAAAGTCTTTGGAAGGACAGGCAGGGGAGGAGGGGAGGAGTTGTTACTCTATATCAGTGACCAGATGGAATCAGTGGAGCTCCACCTGGGCAAGGATGAAGATTAAAGGGAAGAGAGGGGAAGGTGATGTTACTGTAGGGGTCTGCTACAGGCCACCTGCCCAGCAGAACCAAGCAGGTGCGGCCCTCCACAGGCAAACAGAAATGGCTTCACCTTCACAGGTCCTAGTCCTTGTGGGGGATTTCAATCACCCTGACATCTGCTGGAGAGACAACACAGCTAGGAACCAGCATTCCAGGATACTCCTGGAATGCATTGATGACAATATTCTTGTCCAAATGGTAGAGGAACCAACAAGAAAAGGTGTTATTCTGGACTTTGTTCTCACCAATAGGGAAGGGTTGATGGCCTACATGAGGCTCAGGGATAGCCTTGGCTGCAGCAACCATGAAGCAATAGAATTTAAGATCATCAGGTCAACTAGGAAGATATATCCCAAGCTTGCAACCCTGGATATAGGCATGCAGACTTCGATCACTTCAGGGATCTGCTGGCAAAACTATTGTGGGACAATACTCTAGAGGGAAGAAGGGCCCAGGAGAGCTGCTCAGTGTTCAAGGATCACCTTCTCCGTGCCCAAGAGCAAAGTATACCCACAAAAAGGAATGCAGGGAAGAATACTAGGAGACCTGTCTGGAGGAGCAAGGAGCTCCTGGACATGCTGGCACACAGGAAGAAACTGCACAAGGGGTGGAAGAAAGGACAGCTGGAGCAAGAGACCTGGTTAGAAAAGCTAAAGCTCAGT
Source organism: Colaptes auratus (assembly GCA_015227895.2). Taxonomy (NCBI): domain Eukaryota; kingdom Metazoa; phylum Chordata; class Aves; order Piciformes; family Picidae; genus Colaptes; species Colaptes auratus. The sequence continues at coordinate 64,182,402 of CM026897.1, forward strand.
TAGAATTAAATCTAGCCAGCGAGATCAATGAGAACAGTAATAATTTCTTTAGGTATATTAATATCAAAAAGAAGACTAGGGAAGTTGTGGGCCCCCTCAGAAATGAAACAAGTGAACTGGTGACAAGTGACATGGAGAAGGCTGAGGTTCTCAATGATTTCTTTACCTCAGTCTTCACTGGCAAGGGCTCCAGCTGCACTCCTGGAATAACAGAAAATAATGGCAGGGACTGGAAGAAGAAACTGCCCATTGTGAGTGAAGATCAGGTTCATGACCATCAGAAGAACCTCAAAGTGTTCAATCCCATGGGCCCCAATGGGATAAACACAAACAGATGTTGTGGGAACTGGCAGATGAGGTTGCTAAACCACTCTCTATTATATTCCAAAATTCATGATAGTCTCAGGATGTCCCCACCTACTGGGAAAAGGGAAACATAACCCCCATTTACAAAATCAAAACAAGGATGATCCAGGGAACTATAGGCCAGTCAGTCTCACCTCTGTGCCCAGTAAGATCATGGAGCAGATCCTCCTGGAGGCACTGCTGAGGCAGAAGAGTAACAAAGAGGTGATTAGAAGAAAAGGACTTGGGTGTACTGGTGGATGAGAATCTTAAGATGAGCCATCAGTGTGCACTTGCAGCCCAGAAAACCAATCACATCCTGGGCTGCATCAAGAGAAACATAGCCAGCAAGTTGAAGGAGGTGATTCTTCCACTCTACTCCACTCAGGTGAGACCCCACCTGGAATACTGCATCCAGTTTTGGAGACCCTATTACAGGAAGTATCTGCAGGTGCTGTAAAGTGTCCAGAGAAGGGCCATTAGAGGGCTGGAGCACCTCTCCTATGAGGACAGACTGAGGGAGTTGGGGCTGCTCAGTCAGGAGAGGAGAAGATTCCGAGGAGATCTAATTGTGGCCTTCCAGTATCTTAATGGGTCCTACAAGAAAGCTGGTGAGGGACCTTTTGGGGTGTCAGGTAATGATAGGACTAGGGGGAATGGAAAAAAAATAGAAATGGGTAGATTCAGATTGGATGTTAGGAAGAAGTTCTTCACCATGAGTGTGGTGACATGCTGGAACAGGTTGCCCAGGGAGGTGGTAGAAGCCCAATTCCTGGAGATTTTAAGGCCAGGCTGGATGTGGCTCTGAGCAACCTGATCTAGTGTGAGGGGTCCCTGCCTGTGGCAGGCAGGTTGGAACTGGATGATTCTTGAAGACCCTCCCAACCCTAACAATTCTATGATTCGGTGGCTCTATGGACTGGATAGCCAATAAGATCCCCATAATTTTACAAGTCTATTAAAAGCTCTTTCCATGTTAGGATGTGTTCACAGGAATTGTCGGAGTTTTTATTCCATTCAATTGCCTGTTTAATTTGCTCCATTTGATTGAGCAAATATACCTTAAAGGCATCTGGTACTCCTTGAATGAGGGGTATAACCTCTTGTTTTTATAGTTGCATCCGTGGGAGAGGCATAAAGTCCTAATTCATGCATGGCCTGAACACAAGACATTCTCCAAACTGCTGCAGACAATTTGCTGAGGTCTTTAGCCATACTGTATTGGGTTCACCTCTTAGCCCATAGCCCAATGAGTGATTCAGGCATTTAGGGAATAATTCCCATCTGGTCCTGGGCTCAAAAACACATCAGGGCCCCAGTCTGTACCAGCCTCTTCAGAACTCAGGAAAACTCATTCCCTGCCCATGGACAAGATTCTAAACAGAAAGTCTGTAATTGATTCATTGGAATCACGGGAAAAATTTTCCTGCAATTTGTTTAATTGGTCTGCAGAGTAAGGCTGAATCTGGGTTTTAGTAGGCCTGTGACTGCTACAGGCTGCTGTAACTTCCTGTCTAATCATGGGACAGAGGTGCTGTAGCATGACTCCCTCATCAGAGGTGGAGTCTACATCCCTAAACTGAGGAAAAGCCCCTGCTGGCTAGAGGTTTGCAGTTTGTCTGCAGCTGCTGACTGTTCCTGGCTCAGGCTGGGCTGGGTGGCTAGTCTCCAGGTGGACTGATTGCCGAACTAGTGAGCAGCACACAGCATAAACAGCTAGTGAGGCTGAGTCTGGACAAACAGATGGTGGTAAAATGTGTGGAGCCATGCCCGGTGATGCTGATCCAAAGTCCAGCATACAGTTCTTTAACAGAAAGCTTCTGTCTTTTGGCTGAGTTGCAGGTGGACATATTTCCTGTCCAGTGGTTGGATGCATTAAACTGAACAGCTGAATTCAAAGCCATTTCATGTGGTACGTAGGGCCTTGGCACAGGGTATGCTAGACATGCAGCTGGTCAAGCTGGTGGAGTTACTAAACTACAATCAGTGTCCCATGAGATGTAAGAGCTTGGCACAGGATAGGCTCCATACAGAGCTGGCAGAGCTGCTGGTCTTGGTGACACAGCTGAATGTGCTGTACATCTTTAAAAACACATGCTGTGACAAGGTTTGGTGGTGCTGCACCTTGAGCTACAGATGAAGCCAATGCACCTTCAGCAATAAACTGCTCAAAATCTTGTGCCCTCTTAAGACACCATTTCAAGGTCTGTCCCCTTTAGGTCCTGTTGATGGCATCATGGCTCAGACAGCTTGTACTAAGAAATTGACAGGGAATGAGCTTTGGCCACTCAAACTACGCTGGGGCTGCACAGTCTGGAGGAGCTCTTGGACAAGCTGGCAACAAAACCGTGTGGGACTCTGCAATTGCTTTAAGAGCCATGTATGGTGGGTTGAAAATTCTCCTTCAACATTAAGTTTCCCAGACAAGCTAGTAGGAAGAAAATGAAAGCTGTATTTACAGGAAACTACAATCTACAATGAAATGCAATGAATACGTACAAAATATGCAGTATTTACAATATTTAAAGGTATTTACCATTAATGAACAGCACAAGGACTCCCTGGACAAGGACCAGTGGAAGCTAACAGCTTGTCCCTTCCCTGTATCTTTTCCTACTCCCCTGTACACAAAAGGAACAAGAGAGAGAAAATACCAGTATAAAAGCAATGCACCCAAGGTCAGTAAAGTCATTATTACCTCCTAGCCTTAGGAAGGAAGAAGAGACATAGATTGTTTTGCACAACTAGTTCAAGTCCATTATTTCTTCCAATTACATTGTTTATAACTATCATTATTTTCCTTTTTACACTCAATAGTCATTTATTTACATTTTACCACTTTCTGTTCAAGGTCTGTGAAAATATTACAGCCATAGCCTAAAACTACCACAATCCACCCCTTCTAAACAATTCCATTTGTTACTAATACTATCCATCTAATCTAAACCAATATCCACAATAATGAGTCAACAAAATTCATAGTCCATATTTTCAGATTATCTTCCATTCTGGCTATTTCAGATGTAGATGATTCAAACATTCAAAAAACAGAAAATGAGAAAAGAGTTTGTCTCTTCACAGATGAACAAGGACTCTCAGGTGACTCAGGGATCTCAGGGATCATGCACCATAGATTGCTCATGGATTCTTCATTTGGGCATGATGTATCTGTGTATCTACACACTCTGAATTTAAACTCTCTCAGCTAAAGTTGGATTTCTTCATGGAACACACTGAATTTCACCATTCTCTTGCATTACCCAGCAAGTGTAACTAGGACCTTTGGCAGAAATCACCCTCAGATAGGCTTGGACTCTCCTGAAGGAGAAAATTCCCACAGTTTTCCCTAACAGATTCTTGTCATGAATAACAGGAACTTTATCACCTTCTACCTTTTGTAACAAATCTGAGTGTGCAAGTCCAGCTCAATTTACTGAACCTCTACTCTTCACCATTCAGGTTGCTTCTGCTAGATATTTGTCCAGGTTTTTAAAAAATCCATCCCCCCTGCTTTCAGAATGTTTTTCAGCAAACCATTGTAACATTCAATCACCCCTGAAACTGGTGCATAGTATGGAATGTGGTATGTCCAATTGATACCATGCTCTTTGGCCCAGTCTTTTACAAGATTGTTTTGTAAATGAGTTCTGTTATCTGATTCAATTCTCTCTGGAGAACCATGTCTACACAGGCTTGGTCTTTCCGGACCAAGAATGGTGTTACATGCAGTTGCATGAGGAACTGGGTAAGTTTCCAACCATCCATGGCTTCTCTACTGCAGTCAGCACCTATTGTTTACCACATCGAGAATGAGATAGAGTCATATAGTCAATCTGCCATGCATCACCATACTTGTACTTGGACCATTGGTCATCATACCACAAGGGCTTGATTCACTTTGCCTGCTTAATAGCATCACAAATACCACAGTCATGCATGACTTGCGTGATATTGTCCTTGGAAATGTCAACTGATCTGTCACAATCCCACCAGTAGGGTGCATCTCTGCCTTGATGTCCTGATGAATTGTGAGCCCACTGAGCTGCAAACAACTGATGAGGGGCGAGCAACTGATGTCACTTACCTGGACCTGAGCAAAGCCTTTGACACTGTCCCACACCACACCCTGGTCTCCAAGCTGGTGACACATGGGTTTGATGGATGGACCACTAGATGGATAAAGAACTGGCTTGATGGCCGCACCCAAAGAGTGGCTGTCAACGGGTCCATCTCCCAGTGGAGGCCAGTGACAAGCAGAGTCCCTCAGGGATCAGTCCTGGGACCAGTCTTGTTCAACATCTTTTCTGGGTGACATGGACAGTGGCCTTGAGTGCACCCTCAGCAAGTTTGCTGATGACACCAAGCTGTGTGGTGCAGCAGACAGGCTGGAGGGAAGGGATGCCATCCAGAGGGACCTTGACAGGCTGGAGAGGTGGACACAAGCCAACCTCATGAGGTTCAACAAGACCAAGTGCTGGGTCCTGCATCTGGTTCGAGGCATTCAATCTAGCCTTGAGTGTTTCCGGAGATGTATTAAAGATATTTTAAATAAATTATTCTACCAAATACTTTGATTGTTAGTAAAACATCTGAAGACAATAACAATATTTTAAAATAATAATTAAAAAAATAAATCAAACTCCAAACTGCTGCACCTCAGTAAAGAGATTCCCACACACAGGAAATAAATCATCATAAATTCAAACTCATTAAGGCTTCAGCTGCAGTTGTCTATATCAGTTGTCTATGGATACATGTTCTGGTTTTGCTGGGACAGAATCTTAGACCAGCCACAATCTGCAGGGTGTTAGCAGTTTCAAGTCAACCAGGAGTTCAAACTGGGAGAGGCAAACCCCAGGGCAGCTGACCTGAGCTGGATTCAGGTGTATTCTGTGCCACAAGCATCATGCTCAAAATAAAGAGGAAATTTTTTTAAGGACAGAAGCTTCTGCTTGGGCTCTTGCTCTTTCTGATCCCTCTGTTCCCACTCCCCCTATTCCCCATACCTATAGGGACTTTCTTACCATTCTGCTCTTCAGAACAGCTTTCCCATTTATTGTGACTACTGTGCATTGAGTGGGCTGAATATAACATTGTATATCTGATTGGCCATTGGAATGTGCTGCCCAGGGAGGTGGTGGAGTCACTGTCACTGAAGGTGTTTACGAAGAGACTGGATGGGGTGCCTGGCGCCACGGTTCAGTTGATTAGATGGTACTGGATGATAGGTTGGACTCAATGATCTCAAAGTTGTCCTCCAACCTGATTAATTCTACTCCTATTCTATTCTATTATAGTCTAGTCTAGTCTATTCTCATTTTTATTATTAACATTAATTTTGATGTTTCATCAAATCTGTTCTCATTTCACCCATGAATGTCCTCTCCTTTCCTGATCCCCCTTCTCAGTTGGGAGGGATCACTGGGTGATAGAACAACTGCTATAGCTTTGGCCCCCAATAGAGGATAAGTATTGTCTATGTGACAATTTGGAACACTAAAATTTGAAAAAAAAATGGTTATAAACTCATAAAAGCCCACACTCTGCTTTTAACTACAGGTTAGCAAGTCAAATAAAAGCTAGTGGAAGCGTTTTTGAAAGTCAAAAGGCAGATTTTGGCTCAGAACCATGAATGAAATATCCTTATATTACTTGTCTAATATGAATCTTGAAATACCGTTAAAAAAAATAAATTACAACAATAACAAAAACATACCAATAGTATCAAGGCTAGTTGAATAGTGAAATCTCTTCTATTTGTACAACATTTTTGAAAGCTAATCACTAAGGAGAGCTTCGGGCCTAGTAGACACCAAGTGTTGATTAGTAGCCTATTTAATTTCAATTAAATTCAACATAGCTTTCAGTCACCTAAATACTTTCCAATTAATTCCAAGCTTCACAATAACATAAACTGACATTGTAAGAGACAACACCAAATCAGATGGCAATGATTCTAGATATGAATTTGATTCTAGATATGAAAATTTTTTTCCCACAATAGCATAAACATTAAATACCAGAAATTCAGTGGTAACAGGTAATAGACATGATTTTGACTTCAAGCAGGAAAACCTGAAGAGAAACACATAGTATCATAGTATCAGTCAGGGTTGGAAGGGACCACAAGGATCATCTAGTTCCAACCCGCCTGCCATGGGCAAGGACACCCTACACTAGATCAAGCTGGCCAGAGCCTCATCCAGCCTGGTCTTAAACACTTCCAGGGATGGGGCCTCAATCCCCTTCCTGGATAACCCATTCCAGGGCTTCACCACTCTCATGATGAAGAACTTCCTCCTCACGTCCAGCCTGAATCTCCCCACCTCCAGCTTCATTCCATTCCCCCTAGTCCTATCACTACCTGATGTCCTGAGAAGTCCCTCCCCGGCCTTCTTGTAAGCCGCCTTCAGATACTGGAAGGCCACAATGGGGTTATCTCAGAGCCTTCTCTTCTCCAAACTGAACAGCCCCAGTCAAGAACAAGATCAGTGTTGGTATCTAATTGAGAAACTTTGGCAGCAAAATCTGCCTGATGATTGTGTTGATGTTGCTCAGTAGCTTTGCTCTTAAGAATGTGAGCATCAATGTGTCTCACCTTCACTGGAATTCTCTTGATTCGATCAGCAATGTCCTGCCACAGGTCAGCTGCCCAAATAGGCTTTCCTCTGCCAACCATTCTTTTCCAGTCCTTCAGCCAAACCCATAGAGCATTGGCTGACATCCATTGGTCAGTGTAGAGATAAAAGACTGGCCATCTCTCACATTCAGCTACATAATGAGCTAGCTGGACAGCTTTTACAACTGCAAATTGGCTGGATTTGTCTTCTTCACCTCTTACCTCTGCAACTCAATGTGTTGGACTCCACACTGCAGACTTCCATCTCCGCTTGTTTCCAAAAAGATGACAGGAACCATCTGTGAAGAAAACATGTTCCTTTTCATCATCAGAAAGATCACTGTAAGGAGGAGCTTCCTCAGCATGAGTTACTCTCTATTCTGGAGAGTACAGTTTGTACCTTCTGGCCATTTTGTGATCAGTTCCACAAGACCAGATTTCCCATTTGAGCTCTGTGTTATCAGAGCCATCCACTTGGACCATGTGGCATCTGTGGCATGATGTAGTGTAAAACCTTTGCCTTTGAACACCCAATTCAAAACTGGTAATCTGGGAGCTAAAAGAAGTGGTGACTCAGTTCCAATTACTTCAGAAGCAGCTTTTATTCTTCATAAGCAGCTAGTATTTCTTTCTCAGTTGGAGTCTAATTTGTCTCTGAGCCTTTCTATCCACTACTCCAGAAACCAAGTGGATGTCTGTATGTCTCAACTGGACCCCTCTGCTATAAGCACCAGGGTGGATGATTGCCACTTGCAGCTGTGTACAGAATGTTCTTAATGTCCAGACTAGTTTGAACAGGTCCCAAACCCAAAGCATGGACTACTTGTCGCTTTATCTGGTCAAAGAGTGTTTGTTGCTCAGGACTCCACTGCAAACTATTTCTCTTGCAAGTCAGATCATAAAGAGGTTTCACAATCTGACTGTATCCAGGAATGTGTAGTGTCCAAAATCCAACTGTACCTAAAAAACATAGACTTTCCTTCTTATTGATGGGATTTGCCATTCTATATTTTCTGTTTATCACATCCATCAGAATATTATGGTGACCATCTTGCCACCACACTCCCAGAAACTGGATTTCTCTGGCAGGCCCTTTTACCTTGTCTCACTTAATTGCAAAACCTGCTTTCAAGAGAATGTCAATAATTTTGCTATATTTCTCAAAGATTTCTTGAGCAGTTTTACCCCACATGATGATGACATAGATGAACTGAATGTGTTCTGGAGCTCCACTGGTCTCCAAAGCATCATGACAAATGTTTGAACTCTGAATCCACCCATTGGGCAGACAATTAAAGGTGTACTGGATGCCCCTCCATATAAAGGCAAACTGAGGCCTGCATTCCTCTGCTATGGAAAAAGTGAAGAAAGCATTAGAAATGTCTGTGGTAACATAGCATTTGGCCTCTTTGGATTCCAGCTCATACTGGAGTTCCATCATGTGCAGCACAGCCACACTCATGGGTGGAGTTACTTCATTCAGGGCATGGAAGTCAACTATCAGATGCCATTCTTCATTTGACTTTTTCACAGGCAAATCAGACTGTTCAAAGGTGAATGAGTTTTGCTGATGCTATTCTGATCTTCCAATTGATGAATCAAGTTATGAATGGGCACCAAAGAGTCATGGTTGGTTCTGTACTACCTGTGAAGCACTGTTTGAGAAACAACTGGCAATTTCACATCCTCTATCTCATGTTGTCCCACAACTGCATATTCATCATAAAGTTCAGGTCTAATAGACGGCCTCAACTTTCCTCCACCAATTTCCACAAATGCTACTCCAAAAGCCCATTGTAACTATAAGGGTCTTTGAAACACCCTTCTCTCAGAAAGTCAGTTCCCAAAATATAAGTTGCCTCTGGTCCTGTTACAACAGTGTGTTTCTTCCACTCTTCCCCAGTTAAACTTCTGACAACCTGCAACTTAGTCAACTCTTGAGATCCACCAGTGACTCCCAGAATAGTTACAGGCCCAGACCCTTGATAATTTGATGGTATTATGGTGCACTGAGCTCCTATGTCAATCAAGGCTCTGTACTTCTGAAATTTTGAAATGCCAGTAGGCATCCCAATAGATTCTGTTATCTCCATTATCCCTTTCCTTCCTGTGGCAGGAGGCACATGTACAGTTGACACACCACCTGGAGTTAGAATCACTGCTGGAGCATTTAGAATTGTTCTGGGAAACTGAAGAAGTGACAGATACTCTTCTGGTATTGTTACTTCTGGCTCTGGCACTCTGCAGCTCCTGTAACCTCTTGAAAAGAACAGAAGTTGGTTGACCATCCCACCTACTCATGTTTTAACCAAATTGATCATGTAGGGTTATCCAAATACTCCCACATGATTTCCTCTGTTGTCTATTTTGGTTGGGCCTAGTTTGAAAAGGCTTTCTAGGACGACATCTGTTTCTAACAGCTTAAAATTGTATCCACTTGGAAGCAGAAGAATTGAGATCATCCACCTTTGCCAATTTGGATATGGAGGTTTTAAATTACTTCTTCAGCTCTTTCATGCAATTCTCAATCTTTCCAGACAGAGTTCCAATGGCTGAGAGCAAAGAAACACAAGTGAGACTATCATCTAATTGCCTCATTTTGTCAGTAAAGTAGCCAACAGTAGGAGGCACTCTACAATCCTACTTTCCAGAATAGTAGTATAATTATTAGGAGTAACTTTAATGAACTTTTTAGGAAGACCTGTTCATACAGGAACATCATCAGAATTCAGCATACCATGATTTCCATAAATTATTTTTCTCACAGTAAACTCTCTCAGACACTTGATTCCCTCATCTATAGTGTTCCATTTCTGAGGGTTCCATGGGAGGTCATCCCTGGAAGGATATCTCCTTAGGACAGCCAAAAGGAGCATGCCCACAGAGAAGCTTCACCAGGGCAACTGCCTGTACACTGACTATGGTAGCGGCAAGCACTGGATGGTTGGAAACTTACCCAATTCCTCATCCTACTGCATGTAACGCCATTCTTGGTCTGGCAAGACAAATCCTGTGGAGACACAGTACTCCAGAGATAATTGAATCAGAATATGGAACTAATTTCAAACACAATCTTGTAAAAGACTGGGCCAAAGAGCATGGCATCGAGTGGATATACCTCATTCCTTACTATGCACCAGCTTCAGGGAAGACTGAACATTTGCTGAAAACCATTCTGAAAGTCATGGTGGGGTGGATCTTTGAAAAACTGGGAGAAGCATCTAGCACAAGCAACCTAGCTGGTAAAGAGTAGAGGTTCAGTGAATTGAGCTTGACCTGCACACTCAGATCTGCTACAAAAGGTAGAAGATGATAGAGTTAATGTTATTGGAGAAAAAAGTCTATTAGGGAAAACTGGGTATGTTCTCCTTCAGGAGAGGCTAAACTTGTCTGAGGGGTAGTTTCTCCTGAAGGTCCTAGTCACACTGGGTAATGAAAAGAATGTTGAAATTCAGTGTATTCCACAAAGAAATCCAACTTTAGCTGAGAGAGTTTAAATTCAGAGTATAGTTCAGATACAGCATCGCGCCCAAAAGAAGAATCCATAAGGAACCTATGATGCATGATCCCTGAGAGCCCTAAGTCTCCTGAGAGTCCCTGTCCTATTCTTTGTTTCATCTGCCCAGAGGCAAACTGTTTTCTTATTTCCTGTTTAAGAAGAGACTAGAGGAGGCACTTGGTGCTATGGTTTAGCTGATTAGATGGTGTTGGGTGATAGGCTAGACTTGATCTCGAAGGTCTTTTCTAACATGGTTTATTCTATTCTAGTCTAGTCTAGTCTAGTCTATTCCTAGTCTATTCTAGTGTATCTGCATCACAGATAGCCAGAATGGAAGATAATCTGAAAATATGGACTATGAACTTTGTTGACTCATTATTACAGAAATTGTTGTGACTGGTAATAACAACAACTTCTCCCTGCTCTTTTTTCTCTTGTCCCTTTTTGTGTACTGGGGGTTAGGAGAGGGGAGCTGTTGCAGCTCCCGTAGTCTTTGGCGGGGGTTTCATAGTTTCATAGTTTCAGTTAGGGTTGGAAGGGACCACAAGGATCATCTAGTTCCAACCCCCCTGCCATTGGCAGGGACACTCTACCCTAGATCAGGCTGGACAGAGCCTCATCCAGCCTGGTCTTAAACACCTCCAGGGATGGGGCCTCAACCACCTCCCTCGACAACCCATTCCAGGTCTTCACCACCCTCACGGTGAAGAACTTCCTCCTCATGTCCAGCCTGAATCTCCCCACCTCCAGCTTCATCCCATTCCCCCTAGTCCTATCACTCCCTGATAGTCTGAAAAGTCCCTCCCCAGCCTTCTTGTAGGCCCCCTTCAGATACTGGAAGGCCACAATTAGGTCACCCTCGGAGCCTTCTCTTCTCCAAACTGAACAGCCCCACTCCTTCAGTCTGTCCTCATAGGAGAGGTGCTCCAGCCCTCTGATCATCCTCGTGGCCCTTCTCTGGACACGCTCCAGCACCTCCAGATCCCTCTTGTAATAGGGGCTCCAGAACTGGAGGCAGTACTCCAGGTGGGGTCTCAGCAGAGCTGAGTAGAGGGGGAGAATCACCTCCCTTGACCTGCTGGCCACACTTCTCCTGATGCAGCCCAGGATCTGATTGGCTTTCCGGGGTGTTCTTGTGATGTTTATCAATTGTACATACTTGTAAATTTTTGTAAATACTGTATGTTTTGTACATACTCATTGCATTTCATTGTAGATTGTAGTTTTGCTTGTAAATACAGCTCCATTTAGTTCCAGCTGAGCTGATCTGGCAAATTTAGTATTGGAGGGGAATTTTCAACCTGCCTCAATCATCTCCTAATACTTTTTCTAGAGCAGATAATGAACCAGCAAAGCTCATCTCTCTTAGTGCATGAATGGCAGGTGTCAGAAACATGGTAACATCTGTCTTTCACCTCCTGTTCTGCTCAGGCTCCAGCCTCTTGTCTCCATGCAAATTTGCATGAGTAACTGCAAAACTACAGAAAAATTTACCTGGCCACTTGAGGCAATAAATGTGTTATGGGTAAAGTGAAAAACATTTTCTAAATGTAAAACCCTTAATTTATTAACTAACCAAGTACTTTGGAAACTGAAGAGGTTTTGAGATAGTGGATCTCATTTGTTTCTGATTTTGATGATCCCATGTCTGTCTTTATTTGTTATCCTACAGAGATCCCAGTGTATTTTGCAGAAGCAGAAAAAAAAAAAAAAAAAAAAACAAACCAAAGGCTCTTTTCTGCTGGAAGGATTTTATATAGAATTCATCTGGAAGAGAAGCACCACCTAGTTGTTCTGCATTAAGGCCTGTGGGGGGTTGGATGGAAACCTGACTCTCCATGAGAGTGGACTCCGGGTGGACCCAGGTGAGCAGGGAAACCAGACCCTGGGGGAGGGTCCCCAGGTCATGTTTATCCCACTCCCATTTCCTGTCTACACTCTATATAAGGGGAGATTCACTTCCTGTCTCTCTCTCTTGCCTTCGCCTCACTGCCTGCTTCAGAGCTGCTGACCATTTGGTCCTGCCTGCCACATGGACGGGTCTACTCCATATGGTCAGACTTATCTCTAGAAAAATCATTGCCATCTGGAAAATCCTTTGCCATCTGCAAATGGTTCTGCATATATTTGCATTTATCCTCTTCCCCTGTAATCGTGTAACCTTCCTTTCCTTTGAATACCTTCTATTTTTGTTAAAATGACTTTTTTTTTTTAACTTTCAAGTTGGTGTCCACCCCTTTGTCTTCTCCTGCCTAAATTTTCCCCATGGGGGAAAGGGACAGGGAAGAGGGGGGCAGCTTACATCTGTCCCACTGGGATTTTGGCTCTGGAAAAACCTCAAATGGCTACACTAGTCTATATTGATACCTCACACGGAGAAGAAAATAAGGGTACTGTGGCATACAAACTGCATACTAATTACATCTTAACCACTGCTTAATGTTTCCAACTTGAAAAAATAACACTTTAAAATAGCAGAGTACAATGAGAAGTCTGAAACAGGATGAAGCTCAGAATGATTAATCACTATAAGTTTCAAAATATTTTTTATGATACCCACAAGATTATAGGCAGAAGAAAAACAAAACAAAACAAAAATCTATGCTGCCTAAAATTTTCATTTCTGCTTAGAAGTGATGTATAGTTAAAAGATACAGTTTTGGAACTTATTTTTTCACTCTTCCTATATCCCCTGACTGGTATGGGCTACTTCATGTATTACCATTTAAAAACAAATACATATATCTTGCATTTTCAATTGTGCACACATACAATAATAAATTGTTTTCTAACTTGGAGAAATTAAGCAACATATTTGAATAAGGTAAAATTGTAATGAAGGTATTTTGAAAAACCTACAATGTAAAAAGTTTTTCAGACATTTTAACTCTTTTCTTGTTTTGTTCTGATTTTTTCCTTCCCCTCAGCTCTCTGGTTTGTTAATATTACTCTCATAAAGCCTTTAGATGTTCACAAAAGATAAGAATTAGTGGAGGAAGGCAAAACCCTATGGAAGTAGCAAGGTAATTAAAGGGTGACATAGATTTCAGAATAACAAGATGTCTGCTAGAATTTGATTCAGACTGCATGTAGGTGAGTGCAATATAAATAATGCCAGTTGGCATAGGTTTGTGGTAAACCAGACTTTATCAAATTAAGTAGACATGTGGGAATATGAACTTAGCTGATAAGGCAATAGTTTTAATGCATGGTTTTAATGAGATGGCTGAGAGTTGTATGGGTTAGAATTAAAGGCAAAACAGGGGAAGGAGATATTACTGTGGGGGTCTCCTACAGGCCACCTGACCAGCAGAACCAAGCAGATGAGGCCCTCCACAGGCAAATAGAAGCGGCTTCCAGGTCACAAGCCCTGGTCCTCATGGGTGTTTTCAACCACCCTGACATCTGCTGGAGGGACAACACAGCAAGGCACCAGCAATCCAGGATGTTCCTGGACTGCATAGAAGACAACTTTCTCCTCCAAATGGTAGAGGAACCAACAAGAAAAGGTGCTCTGCTGGACCTTGTTCTCACCAACAGGGAAGGGCTGGTAACCAATGTGAGGCTCAGGGACAGCCTTGGCTGCAGTGACCATGAAGCAGTTGAATTTAATATCCTCAGGGCAATCAGGAGGACCTATTCTAAGCTTATGACCCTAGACTTTAGGCGTGCAGACTTCGATCATTTCAGGAATCTGCTAGCCAAAGTGTTGTGGGACGAAGCCCTGGAGGGAAGAGGGACCCAGGACAGCTGGGCAGTATTCAAGGACCACCTCCTCTGTGTCCAGGAGCTATGTACACCAACAAAGAGAAAAGCAGGGAAGAATGCTAGGAGGCCTGTCTGGATGAACAAGGAGCTCCTGGACGCACTATTACTTAAAAAGAAACTCTACAGGAAGTGGAGGTAAGGACAGCTAGAACAGGGGTATATAAGGAAGCTGCCCGAGCAGCAAGAGGCCTGGTTAGGAAAGCCAAAGCAGAGTTTGAATTGAATCTAGCCAGGGAGGTTAAAGGGAGCACTAAGAACTTCTACAGGTATATTAATGGCATGAAGAAGAGTAGGGAAGGTATGGGCCCCCTCAGAAAGGAAAGTGGTGAATTAGTCACAAGCGATGTGGAAAAGGCTGAGGTACTCAATAACTTCTTTACCTCAGTCTTCACTGCAAGGGCCTCCAGCCACACTCCTGGTGTCATGGAAGATGATGCCAGGGACAGGGAGGAAGAACTGCCCATCGTAAGTGAAGCTCAGGTTTGTGATCACCTGAAGAACCTGAAAGTGTTCAAGTCCATGGGACCCGACGGGATACACCCACGGGTGCTGAGAGAACTGGCAGATGAGGTTGCTAAACCCCTCTCTATTCTATTCCAAAAGTCATGGCAGACTGGGGAAGTCCCCACAGACTGGAAAAGGGCAAACATTGCTCCCATTTTCGAAAAGGGTAAGAAGGAGGAAGCAGGGAACTACAGGGCAGTCAGTCTCACCTCTGTGCCCGGAAAGATCATGGAGCAGATCCTCCTGGAGGCACTACTGACTCAGAAGAATAGTGAAGAGGTGATTGGGAGCAGTCAGCATGGCTTTGCCAAGGGCAAATCCTGCCTGACAAACCTGGTGGCCTTCTATGAACAGGTGACAACATTAATAGATGAGGGGCAAGCAACTGATGTTGTTTATTTGGACCTGAGCAAGGCCTTTGACACTGTCCCACACCACATCCTGGTCTCCAAGCTGGTGACACATGGGTTTGATGGATGGACCACTAGATGGATAAAGAACTGGTTTGATGGCCACACCCAAAGAGTGGCTGTCAACGGGTCCATCTCCCAGTGGAGGCCAGTGACAAGCAGAGTCCCTCAGGGATCAGTCCTGGGACCAGTCTTGTTCAACATCTTTTCTGGGTGACATGGACAGTGGCATTGAGTGCACCCTCAGCAAGTTTGCTGATGACACCAAGCTGTGTGGTGCAGCAGACAGGCTGGAGGGAAGGGATGCCATCCAGAGGGACCTTGACAGGCTGGAGAGGTGGACACAAGCCAACCTCATGAGTTTCAACACGACCAAGTGCAGGGTCCTGCATCTGGGTCGAGGCAATCCCAGGCACAAATCCAGGCTGGGCAGGGACTGGCTAGAGAGCTGCCCTGAGGAGAGAGACCTGGGGGTGCTGGTGGACGAGAAGCTCAACAGGAGCTCTCAATGTGCACTTGCAGCCCGGAAAGCCAATCAGATCCTGGGCTGCATCAGGAGAAGTGTGGCCAGCAGGTCAAGAGAGGTGATTCTCCCCCTCTACTCAGCTCTGGTGAGACCCCACCTGGAGTACTGCCTCCAGTTCTGGAGCCCCTATTACAAGAGGGATCTGGAGGTGCTGGAGCGTGTCCAGAGAAGGGCCACGAGGATGATCAGAGGGCTGGAGCACCTCTCCTATGAGGACAGACTGAAAGAGTTGGGGCTGTTCAGTCTGGAGAAGAGAAGGCTCCGAGGTGATCTCATTGTGGCCTTCCAGTATCTGAAGGGGGGCCTACAAGAAGACTGGGGAGGGACTTTTCAGACTATCAGGTAGTGATAGGACTAGGGGGAATTGAATGAAGCTGGAGGTGGGGAGATTTAGGTTGGATGTGTGGAGGAAGTTCTTCACCATGAGAGTGGTGAGGCCCTGGAATGGGTTGTCCAGGGAGGTGGTTGAGGCCCCATCCCTGGAGGTGTTTAAGACCAGGCTGGATGAGGCTCTGGCCAGCCTGATCTAGTGTAGAGTGTCCGTGCCCGTGGCAGGGGGGTTGGAACTAGATGATCCTTGTGGTTCCTTCCAACCCTAACTGAAACTATGAAACTATGAAACTATGAAACTATGAAACTATGTGCCCTTGTGGCCAAGAAGTCCAATGGTATCCTGGGGGGCATTAAGAAGAGTGTGTCCAGCAGATTGAGAACCTGGTTTTTTATTGGGTTGTTTTTTTTTTTTTTAATTAATAAAAGGTAGGCTAAATATAGGTCATGGAAGTACTACGTCCAGCTCTGGAGCATTCAGCACAGGAAGGACATGGAGCTGATGGAGCAGGTCCAGGGGAGGGCTACAAAACCTACCAGGGGGCTGCAGCACTTCTCCTATGAGGGCTGACTGAGGGAACTGCGGTTGTTCAGAAGAGAGGCTTCAAGGGGACCTTCCAGTACCTGAAGGGCGGGCTACAAGATGACTGGAGAGGGATGATTTACAAAAGCCTGAAATGATAGGTGAGGGGTAGTAGTTTGAAATTGGAGAAGAGTGGATTTAGATTAGATGTTAGGAACACCTTTGTCACCATGAGGGTGCTGGAACACTGGAATAGGTTACACAGGGAGTTGAGACGCCATCCCTGGAGTTATTCAAGGTGAAGCTCGATGAGGCTCTGAGCAACCTGATCTAGTGGAGGATGCCCCTGCTCATTGCAGTGGGATTGGACTAGATGACCTTTGTAGGTCCCTTCCAAACAACCCAATCTATGATTTTATGATTTTGGAGGGAGGTTCTCCTTCCCCTCTACTCTGCTTAGTGACACCCCACCTGGAATACTGCATCCAATTTTGGGCTCCCCAGTTTAGGAGGTATAGGGATCTACTCGTGAGAGTCCAATGGAGGGCTAGATGATTCTGTGTGTAGATGATTCTGTGGCTCCTCCATTGGCTGTTCGTACTGTCCATCCATTCTAAAACAAAATCTACAATTCATAAACAAAGTTCATAGTCCATTCCAGCTATCCTCAGATGTAGATGATTGAGAAGTCCAAGAAAATCAGAAAAAAAAAGGAAAAAAAATTGTCTCTTTGCAGACAAAGTGAAGAAAAGGAATCAGGGAAACAGGGACTCTCAGTTTACTCAGGTGTGACCGGTTGAGGTTATGCCTTTAAGAAAGAGACAGTTGCTGAACACTCTGGCTGAATGCTTTTGATATTTAAACAAAAACAAGATAGTTTAAACTAATTTCATTGGTAGATTGTAGAATGCAATTTTAAGTTTGGATTCTGTTAGTTCAGTCTGGTCTGGGTTCAGGCTTGGTGCAGTCGGTGCTTCTCTGTCCTGTGGGCTGGACGGCTTCTCTCTTTCTGAAGCAGGAGTGACCTTGGTTAACAAAGCTAACCAGATAAGAAAACTAATTCTTGCATGTGCTTTTGAGCTAACAGAATTTTTCTTCCTTAATTGCCTTTCTCTCTCTCTCTAACCCTTTTTGGGAAAAAGGGGAGGTAGGGAGGGAGAGAGGGGGGTTCAGGGAACCCCCCTGGCCAGCTGGAGGGAAAAAGGTTTTTCTGCATTGTGTTCATTGCTGTGTATTTCTGTATATATTGTAAATATTGTAAATATTGTATATTTGTGTACATATTCATTGCATTCCATTTCTGCCTGTAAATATAGCTTTCATCTGTTTTTCCGACTGAGCTAGCTGTGGTTTCTTTCTTTGTGTGTGGGGAGGGAACTTCCTCACCCCACCACATCAGGGCTTTCAGGGTTCTCAGGGTTCATGCACCATAGATTTCCTCATGGATTCTTCCTTTGGGTGTGATGTAGCTGTACAACACTCTGAAATTAAACTCTCTCAGCTAAAGTTAAATTTCTTTGTGGAATACACTGAATTTCACCATTCTCTTGCATTACCCAATAAGTGTGACCAGAACCTTCAGCAAAAACCACCCCTCAGACAGGTTTAGCCTCTCCTGAGGGAGAAAATATCCAAACAGTTTTACCTAACAGATTCTTTTCTCTAACAACAGGAGCTCTATCACCTTCTCCTTTCTGTAGCACATCTGAGTGTGCTGGTACAGCTCAGTACACTGAAACTCTACTATTTACCAGCCAGGTTGGTTGTGCTAAATGCTTTTCTCAGTTTTTCAAAGATCCACCCCCCATGCCTTTAAGAGTGATCTTCAGCAAACCATTGTAGCGTTCAATCTTCCCTGCAGCTGGTGTGTCGGGAGCAGTGAGGGAAGACAGCAGCAATCAATGTGATTGATAAGCACACTTCACTTTATTGCCCGGATACACAGCTTTTAAAGCATCTCAGCTAAATATACATGAATGTCATTATTCTATTGGTCTCTGACTGAAGGCCACATTATAATATCCAGCCTACTTGCAATTAGGTCTGTGTACAATCTCAGAAAACTCCCTTCTAAGTAGCTCTTCGTTTTCCATCCTGTTATCTTACAAACACAACTGCAAGAACAGCTGCAAAGCCGCAGTGACCTTGCAGCATCAGCATGTTAGCTAACTATGGTCAGTAAACAACAAGATGGAGTGCGGCCTGCACATTCTGTTCAAGTAGCTGTTCCACAGAATCATGTCCCTTAGATTTAAGCCATTCCCCAACACTGGTGCATAGTAGGGAATGTGGAATATTCACTCAATGCCGTGACTCTTTGTTGCCGTGATTGCCTTGGTGGTCTGTTTTAGTTTGATCTGTTTTGGAATGACTTCCTTGGAGGACGTCTGTTCCTCGCAGAAGAAACTTGCATCCATCTGGAGGAAGAATTGGAATTATCTCTCTGTATCAATTGGGAAATGGTATTTTTAAATTCATCCTTCAGCTCTTTCATGCAGTTCTCAATTTTTCCAGACAGAGTTTCAATGGCTGAAACCAAAGAAACACGTGTCAGGCTATCCTCCAATTGTCTCATTTGATCAGTGAATTGGCCAACTGTAGGAGGAGCTCCACCATAATTTCTTGCCACAATCCTGATTGCCAGAATAGTTGCATAATTAGGAGGAACAAGTTTGATGACCTTTTTAGCAAGACCAGTTCCTACAGGAATTTCATCAGGATTCAGAGTTTCATGGTTACCATAGAGTACCTCTCTAAGAGCAAATTCTCTCAGACACTTAATTCCCTCCTCTATGGTAGTCCAGGGTTTAGGATTCCATGGAAGATCATCTCCGGAAGGATATCTCATAAGAGCTGCCAATAAAAGGCGTATCCATAGAGAAACCATAGAGAAACCAAGAGACCTGCCTAGATGTCTATCTATTCCATTATCCTTCAAGAGAGTTCCAAGCTGAGCTTCTGACTTGTATCCAACCATTAGAGCTGGCGCACCTGTATCAAAACATCTACCAAGCCAAGCTAGAACTGGCTCCTTATCTGCTCTGATGTAATCCTTCCACACATGTCTAAGCTCTTCGTGTGGTGTAGAGGAATGCTGAATGTCATCTGCCTCCTCCTCTGCCTCCTCTTCCTGAACTTGTTGTCCCCATAATCCTGCTGACACTCTCCTAAGGATTTCTTTAAGCTCAGAAGCACCACCACTAGCTGCTGTCCTAGCAGGACCTGCGATTTGCCCTGCATCTCCATCCAGTGATGGTCTCAATAACTCATGCTATATCTTTAAGACAAACCTCTTCCTTCTCAGCAAGCTCTTTTTTATCAGAAGTTCCCTCATCAGCAGAGGTATCTTGCTGCTCTCCCCCATCAGCTCCTGGATCAGCTTTGTGCTTTCCACTTCTCGTATTTAAAACTGCTGCTTGCTTAATTGGAGCTGTGTTTGAATTCACAGCTGCTTTAACAGAAGCTGACAAGTTTTGACACAGATCAGCTGCCTTGGAGGACACTCATGGTCCTGCTGAAGAAGAAGGAAATGGCTTTGCTTCTCTAATGGCCACCGAGGACATGGGAGCTGCCACGTTAGGAGCTGCTGCTGCACTGGATGATTGCCAGAATCACCAACAGCACCATTCAAAGCAGCCTTCCCAATAGCCTTTTTAGCTCTATCTTTAACTGATACAGATTCTCCATTCTCCTCATCACTAGAAATCTCTGGAGTCGAATTAGGCTATGCTTCCTTCTCTTTGATCTACGCTTAATAATGAAATAAGTCTTAGATAGTTTCCTCTCGGAGTTACTAACAAGCACACATTAATTATCACCAACAGCAGGATTACACATACCAAATAAATCACCTTTGGATCCCAGCCATCACTTAAAAATTACTCTTTCACCTACTGGAATCTTAAACTCCCTTAACTTGATGGGAAGAGTGCTCACCGTTACATTTCCATATCTTGTAAGCCAAAAGAATCCCAGACACCAGTCATAATGAAGCTGAATCTTATACTTAAACCATAAATATAATTTATACATTAAGTACCTGCCTAAACAATCACAAATTAATCCTAGGAAATACTTATAGATCAGTACACTACAAATTGAAAAGACTAGATACTCTAAAATCCAAAACACTTTCATGTTTGCAACTCCGACTTGAGCAGACAATAAATCAACAAATTTTGCCCTGCTTCTGGATAGCAATTATCCACAAGCTGCGTGTTGGGCTGCAAATAAATTATGTGATGGTGAGAGGTTCAGTTCTCCCACACAAAGAAACCACGACTAACTCAGCTGGAGAAGCGAAGATGAACAAGCAGGATGACATGCAGATGAATATATATACAATATACAGTATTTAAAATATATACAGAAAAGACCTTTCCCTCCTCCAGCCAGAAGGGTCCCCCCCAAACATACCCCCCTCTCCCTACCTCCCTTTTTTCCCAAAAAGAGGTTAGAGAGAGAAAAGATAATTATTAAGGAGGAAATTCTGTTAGCTCAAAGCGTATGCAAGAATTAGTTTCTTATCTGGTTAGCTCAGTTAGTTCAAGGTCAACTCTATCCAGCACAGAGGAAAGAGAGCAGCTGTTCAGAGGTACTGAAACAGTTAGACTGAACTGAGATTCAAACTGAACTAAAGCTAAAAAGTTAAAGTTGCATTCTACCAATCTACCAATGAAATTTGTTTAGACTTTATCTTTGTTTTCATTTTACACCAAAACATTCAGCCAGAGTGTTCCAGTAACTGTCCATTTCTTAAAGGCACAGCCTGAAACAGTCACAACTACAAGGAGGATTAAGAGACTGGAGCATGTGTCTTATAGGGATAGGCTGAGAGGTTTGGAACTTTTTAGTCTGGAGAAGAGAAGACTGAGGTGGGATTTAATAAATGTTTATAAATATCTGAGGGTTGATTGTCAACAGGGAGGGGACAACCTCTTCTCACTTGTGCCCTGTGACAGGACAAGGGGCAATGGATGTAAACTACAGCTCAGGAAGTTCCACTTTAACATGAGGAGGAATTTCTTTACTGTAAGGGTCAGAGAGCACAGAACAGACTCCGCAGATAGGTTGTGGCATCTCCTTCTCTGGAGATTTTCAAGACCTGTCTGGGTACATTCCTGTGTGACATGCACTGGATTCTATGGTCCTGCTCTGGCAGGTGGATTGGACTCAACAATGTACAGAGGTCAGTTCCAACCCTAACATCCTGTGATCCTGTGATAGTTCCTTTCTCAAAATGAGGAGGAAACCTCACCCATTTACAGACATATCATCTTCTTGAAAAGTCACTGTAAGAAACTATTTCCCCTTATGAAAAATACAGACTTAGTACCTTTTGCTTTTTCCTTCCTGCTTTTGTAATGGAAGCCTTACAACTAGTATGAGTATTGAACTTCTAAATACTGTATTTCATGACAAGATAGAAACAGAAGGAAATAATCTATAGTGGAGAAATTTCTCTTATTTGCAATCTTTCATCTGACTTGAAGTACAACATGCTAGAAACTGTCCTACTACCTGTAAAATAATTTATACTATTGCAGTTTCAATAAGCCTTATCTTTAATGGCTATGAAGAGGATGAATTAGAAGATATCACAATTTTTATCACCTAGGTTCCATGCAGCTCTCACATGGCCTGAATCATAGAAATGCAGTCAAACAGACAGGAAATAATACATATCTAGTATTAACATACGCAGTTACATTTAGCTAAACCGGTCACATAAGGATTTTTCAATTTTGCATATTAAGAAACCTTTATGTGTAATTAATCTAAGAAGGCTATGAAATGCAAATTGTGTCTGGATGTGGCAAGTCCTGTATTTAAATCAATACTTTAAAATATGGCTTGTCTATGTTACTAAGTCACAGGTCACTTATCAAATGCAGTCTCCAGTCTTTAAAGAAGTGAAAATGAACTTGTGTTTTCACTCATCAAAAATCATGGAACAGCCACAGCCTTATGAATTTCCTTTGCATATGCTTTTTATTTTTTTTTAAGAAAATGTCTGACATTGTATATGGATTTATTTAAGCTACATGATAAACTATACTCATCTGACATGCAGTAATATCCAGTAAACAAACCCAATTATTTTAGGTAGGTAATTATGATTTTGCTCTGTATAGCTTTATTTATGTATATGCTGTATATACTTAATTTTCAGATTCTCACACTCATCAATTTTGCAGCAAATAGTGAAAAAGCCTTTCTCCTAAACTAGGCTTATTGAATGCAGCAGTCTCAGTAGTATATGCATTACATTTTTAATGGTAATGCATAACTATAAAAAGATTGGAACAAGTAAAGGATGTCATTCAGATATTTTTTTTTTTATTCTAACTTCAAGAAGAAACTTTCAGCCTTGTCTAATTTATATAGCCATAAAGAAATTATACACTGTCCTTTGTTTATATGTATGTAAAGATATATCTGTTTTTCTCTGAGTGTAGTATGCTTTTCTTGCTAAGAAAGAACAAGAAGTTTTTTTCATGGTTTAAGTATTTTAGAAATTTATAGCTGTGAAAGCATGTGATGCATCTATATTTGGGCTTTGTTTTAAGTTTTTGAAAATTTACAAGAAACTAGCACATTGTGTTCTACATATATTTAAATGTTTAAGATTTCAGAAAATACCATTTTTAACCTATAAAATTAAACAGAACAAAACTAAAAAAAAAGAAAGAAAGTGGAGTAATGGGACATAACAGAACAATAAACACTGAATTTGACCACTCTAAGTGCTATTGACAGACAAGAGCTTACTGTGTTTTTAGCAAGGTCCAGATCTTGGTCATTTCTATTTTTAACTGCCTACCTGGTGACACAGAAAACTAATGCACACCCATATTTGCTTTACATTGACTGTTAAGACTTATTAAGAATTTTGTTCCACAACTGTCCCTGTACCACAGGGACAAGAAAAACCATCATATCACTGGAATAGTCAAATTGAAGATGCATTGTGCATAATTCTGGAAGTAGACCGTCTCAGAAAAAGAGCATGGTGGACTGGTGTTTTCGTGGTTTAGATCCAGCTGACAGGTGAGCACCACACAGATGCTTGCACATTGCTCCCCCACCACCCCAACCTCACAGTGGGATAGAGAAGGAAAATCATGACCAAAATGCAAACCCCATAGGACTGAGATAAGGAGAGTTTAACACAGCAACAAAAATGAAGAAACAATCAGATTAACAATAATACTAATGAAGCAATATACAAAGTGAGTGATATAAACCCATGATGCTCTTGTCACAGCTCTGCACCAAAACCCACTATGCCCACCAGGGTCAGCCCTCCCCTTTTGTAGATGGAATGACATCAGTAGGGTATCAACCCACTGGTTGCTTGAGTTCTCTATCCTGGGAGGATCCCCTCTCTGATCTATGTGGAAAAAAAAATAGAAAAAATCCAGCTGTAGCCAAACGCCATACACATCCTGAAGGAAAAGAATCACAGAGCCATAGAATTGTTAGGGTTGGAAGGGACCTCAAGGATCATCTAGTTCCAACCCTCCTGCCATGGGCAGGGACTCCTCACACTGGGTCAGGTTGCCCAGAGCCACATCCAGCCTGGCCTTAGAAACCTCCAGGGATGGGGCTTTTTAGAACCAGAAGAGATCAAGTCAATAAAAGCTCAAGTTCAGGTCGCTTGAAGCTGAGTTCCTCCCTGGGCAGCCCATTCCAATGACGAATGACTCGCTCAGTGAAGAACTTCCTCCTCACCTCGAGTCTAAACCTCCCCTGGCACAGCTTGAGACTGTGTCCCCTTGTTCTGGTGCTGGTTGCCTGGGAGAAGAGACCAACCCCCTCCTGTCTACAACCACCCTTCAGGTAGTTGTAGAGGGCAATGAGGTCACCTCTGATCCTTCTCTTCTCCAGGCTAAACAATCCCAGCTCCCTCAGCCTCTCCTCATAGGGCTTGTGCTCAAGGCCTCTCACCAGCCTTGTTGCCCTTTTCTGGACACGTTCAAGTATCTCGATGTCCTTCTTAAACTGAGGGGCCCAGAACTGGACACAGTACTCAAGGTGTGGCCTAACCAATGCAGAGTACAGGGGCAGAATGACCTCCCTGCTCCTGCTGGCCACACTATTCCCATACAGGCCAGGATGCCATTGGCCTTCTTGCCACCTGGGCACACTGTTGGCTCATGTTTAGGTGGGTGTCAATCAGCACCCCCAGGTCCCTCTCTGTTTGGCAGCTCTCCAGCCACTCTGACCCCAGCCTGTAGCTCTGCATGGGGTTGCCGTGGCCAAAGTGCAGCACCCGGCACTTGGACTTATTAAATGCCATCCCATTGGACTCTGCCCATCTGTCCAGTCGGTCGAGGTCCCTCTGCAGAGCCTTTCTGCCCTCTAACTGACTAACATCTGTTCCCAACTTGGTGTCATCTGCAAACTTGCTGATGACTGACTCAACCCCCTCATCCATATCATCAATGAAGATGTTAAAGAGGATGGGGCCCAGCACCGATCCCTGGGGGACGCCGCTGGTGACCGCCGCCAGCCGGACGCGACACCATTCACCACCACTCTCTGGGCTCGGCCCTCCAGCCAGTTCCTAACCCAGCACAGAGTGTTGCGGTCCAAACCACGAGCTGACAGTTTAGCCAGCAGTTTACTGTGGGGGACGGTGTCAAAGGCCTTGCTGAAGTCCAGATAGACTACATCCACAGGCCTCCCCATGTCCACCAGACGGGTCACCTGATCATAGAAGGAGATCAGGTTGGAGAGGCAGGACCTGCCCTTCCTAAATCCATGTTGGCTGGACCTGAGCCCTTGGTCATCCTTCAGGTGCGGAGTTATTGCCTCCAGGATAATCTGTTCCATCACTTTCCCTGGCACTGAGGTCAGGCTGACTGGCCTGTAGTTTCCGGGCTCCTCCATCCGTCCCTTCTTGTGGATGGGGATCACATTGGCCAGTTTCCAGTCATCTGGGACCTCTCCAGTGAGCCAGGACTGGAGGAAAATGATGGAGAGCGGCTTGGCCAGCTCATCTGCCAGCTCTCTCAGCACCCTAGGATGGATCCCATCCGGTCCCATGGACTTGTGGGTGTCCAAGTGGCTCAGCAGGTCCCGAACTAATTCCTCATGGATTTCTGGGGCATTACACTGCTCCCCGACCTATTACCCAGCTCAGGAGGCCACTCATCCTGGACTCCTGCCTTGCTGTTAAACATGGAGGCAAAGAAGGCGTTCAGGACCTCAGCCTTTTCCTCATCTTCGGTCACCGTGTTCCCCTCCAGGTCCAGTAAGGAGTGGAGGTTCTTCTTGCCCTTCTTTTTAGCGTTGATATATTTGTAAAATTGCTTTTTATTTTCTTTCACAGAGGTGGCCAGTTTCAGTTCTAACTGGGCCTTTGCCTCTCTAATTTTATTCCTACATAATCTAACCACTTCCTTGAACCTACCTCGAGAAGCCTTCCCCCCCTTCCAAAGGTGATACAGCCTCTTTTTTTCCCTTAATTCCCCCAGGAGCTGCTTGCTCATCCAGGCCGATCGCCTTCCCCGCCGGCTCATCTTTCGACACATGGGGACCGCCAGTTCCTGTGCCCTCAAGAGCTCCTTTTTGAAGTAGGTCCAACCCTCCTGGACCCCTCGGTTCATGAGGGTTGGTACCCAGGGAACTTTACAAAATAAGTTTCTTAAAGAGGCTGAAGTTTGCCCTCCGGAAGTCCAGGGTGAAGGTTCTGTTGGTACTCCTCCCTATCTCCCTGCATATTGAAAACTTCACTATCTCGTGGTCACTGCACCCTAGGCAGCCTCCCACGGTCACATCTCCCCTGGAAACGACGTTTCAGGAGGAGTTTAGGAATGCACTTTCACTATGATAAAAAAGTGTTATTGAAAAGAATGTCAATAAGGAGGTAAATAGAAGAAAGATGTTGAAATCCTGGAGCATGACCAGAGAAGAGCAACAAGGTTAGTAAGGTGTTTGGAGGGTATGTTGCATTCAGAATGGGTAAGGGAACTGGGTTTTGTTTAGTCTGGAGCAGAGAATGCTGAAGGGAAATCTTATTGCTATCTACAACTACCTGAAAGGACATTGTATTGAGGCCAGTGTTCGTCTCTTCTCCCAAGTAACTAGTGACATAACTAGAGGAAATGGGCTTAAGTTGTGTCACAGGAGGTTTAGATTGGATATTAGGAAACATTTTTTACTGAAATATTGTTGAGGTATTGGGACAGGCTGACCAGGGAGGTGGTGGAGACACCATCCCTGGAGGTGTTCAAGAAGAGTGTAGATGTGCTGCTTTAGGATGTACATTAATGGTTACAATAGTTGGGTTATTGCTGGACTCAACCTTAAAGGTCTTTTCCAATTCTATGATTATAAGTTCTAGCTTGTAGATAGAAATACAGGAAAGAGTGTATAGTGTCTAGGGTGGGATAATAGCTGATTGAAGGACTTGAAGGCACAGTGATGGTGTGAGTCCATAACAAGGGTGTACTGCAGACTATACCATAGCTGCTCTCTTCTGTCAGCTGAGACCAATTTTATGAGACTGAACATAGGTCCTGCACTTGGGTCACAATAACCTCATGCAATACAATGGGCTTGGGAGGCAGTAGCTGGAAATCTGCCCAGGCTAAACATGATTATATAGTGTGCCCAGGTGGCAAAAACACCAGCAACATCCTGATCTGTATTGAGAATATTGCAACTAGCAGGACCAGGGGAGCTACTGCTCTTCTACTTACTCCTTATGATGCTCTATATAAGCCTTATCAGCTTACCACTGTCATATACCCAACAAAACAAACAATACAAATGGAGCAAATGTGGTCCTTTTAGAAGCACACCACCCTTGCAGAACAGGTATGAAAGTCTGCAGGAGGAACTGGCTGTGAGTAAGGACAGGGGCTCACGAAAGACAAAAGTGCCACAAAGGCCAACGTGCCTCAAGCCAGCCATAAAAACTGACCCTGAAAATAAAAATTAAAGGTCATTGCTGTAAGTGACTCCCTGAAGAGGGGAGCGGAGGGCCTGATATGCAGACCAGACTGACTTTATAGAGAGGTGCCCAGGTAAAGGATGTCATAGGTAAACTTCTCACCCTTACCCACTTCTGGTTTTTAAGGTGGGTAGTGATGATGCAGCAGTGAGAGGCTCACAATCAATTAAAAGAGACTTCAGGACCTTGGGGCAACAGCTAAAGGGATTAGGAGCTCAGGTTGTGATCTTCTTCATCCCTCTTACAGTAATGATGGATGAGGGGACATTTAGGAAGAGCCAACAGGTCAGTTCATGGCTACTGGACTGGTGTCATTGACAGGGATTTGGATTTTTATGATCACAGCTCAGTTTACAGGGCACCAGAGCTGCAAGCAACCAACGGGATGCACCTGTCCCAGAGGCACAAAAGGATTCTAGTGTAGAGGTTGGCAGGGCTCATTGATAGGGCTTTAAACTAGACTTGAAGGGGGAAGGGGTTGTTAATCTCATGCTTGCCTGTGACAAACATTGGGGCAGCGCACCAGAGGCAGAGGGAGGGAGTACAAACAAGGGCTCTCTACTTGTTGCCCTGAAGCAAGCCAAGGATGAAGCACTGAGGCACCCCAAGGGAATCAAGAGGAATTCACCTAAGAGGGTGGCATGGACAGCCCAGCTGAAGTGCCTCTATGCAAATGCACACAGCTTGGGCAACAAACAGGACAAACTAAGGGCCACTGTGCTGGTAGGATGCTATGACATAGTGGCTAGTACTGAAACTTGGTGGGATGATTCCCATGACTGGAATGCAGGGATAGATGGGTACAAAGTCTTTGGAAAGGACAGGCAGGGGAGGAGGGGAGGAGTTGTTGCTCTCTCTATCAGTGACCAGATGGAATCAGTGGAGCTCCACCTGGGCAAGGATGATGAGCTGGTTGAGAGCATATGGGTGAAGATTAAGGGGAAGAGAGGGGAAGGTGATGTTACTGTAGGGGTCTGCTACAGGCCACCTGCCCAGCAGAACCAAGCAGGTGAGGCTCTCCTCAGGCAAATAGAAGTGGCTTCATGTCCATGGGTGCTGGTACTCGTGGGGGTGACATCTGCTGGAGAGACAACACAGCTAGGTACCAGCATTCCAGGATGTTCCTGGAATGCATAGATGACAACTTCCTCCCCCAAATGGTAGAGGAAGCAACAAGAAAAGGTGCTATGCTGGACCTTGTTTTCACCAATAGGGAAGGGCTGGTGACCAATGTGAGGCTCAGGGATAACCTTGGCTGCAGTGACCATGAAGCAATAGCATTTAAGATCCTCTGGGCAACTAGGAGGACATACCCCAAGCTTACAGCCCTGGAGTTTAGGCATGCAGACTTTCATCCTATGGGTTCTGCTGGCCAAAGAATCACGGGACTAAGCCCTAGAGGGAAGAGGGGCCCAGGACAGCTGGTTAGTGATCAAGGATCACTTTATCCATGCCCAGAAGCAAAGTATACCCACAACAAGGAAAGCCATAAAGAATGGTAGGAGACCTGTCTGGAGGATCAAGGAGCTCCTGGACATGCTAGCACACAAAAAGAAACTCTACAAGGAGTGGAAGAAAGAACAGATAGAATAGGGTGGATGATGCTGCTAAACCACTCCCTATTATATATTCCAAAAGTTGTGTAGTCCAGGAAAGTCCCAATTGACTGGGAAAGGGGAAACATAACCCTCATTTTAAAAATGGAAAGAAGGATGATCATGGAACTACAGGCCAGTCAGTCTCACCTCTCTGCCCAGTAAGATAATGGAGCAGATCCCTCTGGAGGCACTGCTGAGGCAGAAGAGTAACAAAGTGGTGATTTGGCACAATCAGCACAGCTTCACCAAGGGCACGTCACCAGCTGTCATCAACAAGTGGCTTAGGGGCTGGTGCTGTCGAAAGAATGTTGGGATTTTTGATCTTGGAGAACTTTCTACTACACCATGTCAGCTGGCAACAGATGGAGTACATCTGTCCCAGAGGACAGGAAAGGTCACAGTATACGAGAATGGCCTATTCCCCAAAAGTAAAAATATTCTGGGAAGGGAATTGGCAGGTCTCACTGACAGGGCTTTAAACTAGATTTGAAGGGGGAAGGGGCTAAAACCAGTCTGCTCAGGCAGGAGTCTGGGGGGGGTAAGTTGGAGCCAGGGGTGAAACCAGCACCCAGCTGAAGTGCATGTACACTAATGCACAAAGCATGGGTAACAAACAAGAGGAGCCTTGTTGCAGCAGGAAAGTTATGATGTAGTTGCCATCACAGAGATGTGGTGGGATGGCTTACATGACTGGAATGCTGCTGTTGATGGCTACAGGCTCTTCAGGAGAGACAGGCAAGGAAGAAGGGGTGGAGGGGTGACCCTGTACATCAGGGAGGCACTAGATGCCATTGAGCTAGAGATCAGGGATGATTGGGTTGAGTGCTTGTGGGTGAAAATTAGAGGGAAGATCGGCAGGGCAGATGTCCTGGTTGGAGTCTGTTATAGACCACCCAACCAGGAGGACGATGTCGATGAAGCATTCTATAGGCAGCTTAAGGCTGTCTCAAGATCGCCTGATGTCGTCCTCATGGGCGACTTCAACCTGCCCCATATCTGCTGGGATCTCAACACAGCAGAGAGGAGGCAGTCTAGGAGGTTCTTAGTGTGCATGGAGGACAGCTTCTTATCCCAGGTGCTGCACAAGCCTACCAAGGGTAAGGCCATGTTTGATGTCCTCTTCACCAACAGGGAAAGGCTGGTGGGTGATGTGGTGGTTGGAGGATGTTTAGGGGCCAGTGACCATGAGGTAATTGAATTTTCAGCATTCAGTCAAGCTAAGAGGGGCAGCAAGAGGACCTCCACTCTGGACTTCCGGAGGGCAGACTTCAGGCTACTCAAGGAACCAACTCAGAAGGTTCCTTGGGAAACAGCCCTTAAAAAGAAAGGGTCCAGGAGATCTGGACCTACTTCAAGGAAGAACTCTTGAAGGTGCAGGAACAGGCTGTGCCAATGTGCCAGAAGATGAACCACCGGGGCAGACGGCCAGCCTGGATGGGTAATGAACTTTTAATAGAACTAAGGGAAAAAAAGAGGGTGTATCATCTTTGGAAGAAAGGTGAGCCAACCCATGGAATGTTTAAGGATGTTGCTAGGTCTTGTAGGAAGAAAATTAGGGAGGCAAAAGCCCATTTTAGAGCTTTGACTGGCCACTGCTGTGAAGGACAACAAAAAGTCCTTCTATAAATACATTAAGAGCAAGAAGAAGGGCAAGGACAACCTCCACTCCTTGGTTGACATGGAGGGGAACGTTGTAACAAAGGATGAGGAAAAGGCAGAGGTACATAACACCTTCTTTGCCTCAATTTTTTACTAGCAGGGCAGAATGTTTTCTGGACAGCTGGCCTGCAGAGCTGGCAGATGGAGCCAGGGAGCAGCATAGTTATACTCTGTTCCAGGATGGCGCAGTTAGAGATTTTCTCAGACGCTTGGATCCCCACAACTCCATGGAACCAGATGGAATCCATGCTAGGGTGCTGAGAGAGCTGGCAGATGAGCTGGCCGGGCTGCTCTCCATCATTTTTCAACAGTCCTGGCTCACTGGAGAGGTTCCAGAAGACTGGAAGCTGGCCAACATGGTGCTCATCCACAAGAAGGGCTGGTTGGAAGAGTCAGGGAATTATAGGCCTGTCAGCCTGACCTCAGTGCCAGGCAAAATGATGGAGCAGGCCATCTTGAGTGCAATCACACAGCACTTCCAGGATGGCCAAGGGCTCAGGCCCAGCCAGCATGGATTTAGGAAGGCAGGTCTTGCCTGACCAGCCTGATCTACTTCTAGGATCAAGTGACCTGCCTGGTGGATGTGGGGAGGCCTGTGGATGTGGTCTACCTGGACCTCAGCAAGGCCTTTGACACTGTCCCCCACCACAAACTCCTGGCCAAGCTATCAGCCCATGGCTTGGACAGGAGCACACTGTGTTGGGTTAGGAATTGGCTGGAGTGCCGAGCCCAGAGAGTGGTGGTGAATGGTGTCACATCCAGCTGGCGGCCAATCACTCGTGGTGTGCCCCAAGGATCAGTGCTGGGCCCCATGCTCTTCAACATCTTTATTGATGATCTGGATGAGTGCATTGAGTCCATCATCAGGAAATTTGCAGACAACACCAAGCTGGGGGCAGGAGTTGATCTGCTGGAGAGCAGAGGATCTTTGCAGAGGGACCTCGACAGGCTGGACAGATGGGCAGAATCCAATGGTATGAGATTTAACACATCCAAGTGCCGGGTTCTGCACATTGGCCACAACAACCCCATGCAGTGCTACAGGCTGGGCTCAGAGTGGCTGGAGAGCGGCCAGGCAGAGAGGGACCTGGGGGTGCTGGTTGATGGTAGGCTGAACATGAGCCTGCAGTGTGCCCAGGCAACCTGGAGGGCCAATGGCATCCTAGCCTGCATCAGGAACAGTGTGGCCAGCAGGAGCAGGGAGGTCATTCTGTCCCTATACACTGCACTGGTTAGGCTGCACCTTGAGTCCTGTGTCCAGTTCTGGGCCCCTCAGTTTAGGAAGGATGTTGTCTTGCTGGAGCATATCCAGAGAAGGGCAACGAAGTTGGTGAGGCGTTTGGAACACAAGCCCTATGAGCAGAGGCTAAGGGAGCTGGGGTTGCTTAGCCTGGAGAAGAGGAGACTCAGGGGTGACCTTATTGCTCTCTACAACTATCTGAAGGGGGGTTGTACACAGGCAGAGGTTGGTCTCTTCTCCCAGGCAGCCAGCACCAGAACAAGAGGACACAGTCTCAGGCTGCACCAGGGCAGGTTTAGGCTGGATGTTAGGAAGAAGTTCTATACAGAGAGAGTGATTGCCCATTGGAATTGGCTACCCATGGAGGTGGTGGAGTCACCATCACTGGAGGTGTTCAGGAGGAGACTTGATGGGGTGCTTGGTGCCATGGTTTAGTTGTTTAGAATAGAATAGAATAGAATAGAATAGAATAGAATAGAATAGAATAGAATAGAATAGAGTAGAGTAGAGTAGATGTGGTGGTTTGAGCCTTAACTGGAAGTTAAGAGCTCAGGTGGGGGGCAAGGCTGAGAATCTCTCCCCCACTCCCCCCCCCTCTTCCCTCCCAACAGAGAGGGGAGAAAAGGAAAGAGCAAATCCACCAAACAGTAATTTGGAGTCGGCTTGGAAGTAGAGAGGCAAAGAGTTGTCTTTAAGCAATATATATGTATATATATAACAATAACAGGAAAAAGGTTCACAAGGGCAAGGAACAAGGATGGATGGGAGGGGGACAAAAAAACAAGAGAATAATACAAAACCAGCCTTTCTCTGAGGAAGCGTGGAGGCAGCAGGTCCGACCACGTGGCAGAGGAGCAGGAGGGTAGCTGCAGTAGCTCTCGTCCAGCAGAGGCAGAAGCCAGAAAAGCCGGGCCAACAGCTATGAGGTCCTGCTTTTTATACCCTAGCTGGGCAGGAAGGGGAGAGTGGAACAGACTCAGCTTCCCAGGCAAAAAATGCCCTGCAGGGAGTGAAAAGTACCTGCAAGCCCTCCACCCTGCTTTGTTCTTTTGTTCCCAGAAAAGGGTGTTAAGCCAACACAGTAGAGTAGAGTAGAGTAGAGTAGAGTAGAGTAGAGTAGAGTAGAGTAGAGTAGACCCGGTTGGAATAGACCTTCAAGATCATTGCATCCAACCTATCAACTAATCCAACCCACCTAATCAACTAAACCACGGCACCAAGCACCCCAGTCTGAGCAACTGGTATCATCTACCTGCACCCGAGTAAAGCCTTCAACTCTGTCCCACACAATATCCTGGTCTCCAAACTGGTGGAGTTTGTGTTTGATGGATGGACCATTCAGTGGATAAAAAAATGGCTTGATGGATGCACCCAAAGAGTGGCTGTCAATGAGTCCATATGCAAATGGAGGCCAGTGAAAAGTGGAATCCCTCAGGGATCAGTACTGGCACCAGTCTTGTTTAACATTTTTGTTGGCAACATGGACAGTAGCATTGAGTACATCCTCAGCAGGTTTTCTGACAACATCAAGCTGTGTGGTACAGCAGACAGGCTAGAGGGAAGTGATGCCATCCAGAGGGATTTTGAAAGGCTGGAGAATTGAGCCTAAGCCAATCTCATGAGGTTCAGCAAGACCTAGTGCAAGGTCCTGCATCTGGGTCAGGGCAATCCCAAGCACCGATATAGGCTGGGCAGTGACTGGCTTGAGAGTAGCTCTGAAGAAAAGGACATGGGTGTGCTGGTGGATGGGAAGCTCAAGATGAGCCATCAGTGTGCACTTGCAGCCCAGAAAGCCAATCACATCCTGGGCTGCATCAAGAGAAGCATAGCCAGCATGTTGAAGGATATGATTCTCCCCCATTGCTCTTGTGAGCACTGTGTCCAGTTCTGGAGCCCCTAGTACAAGAAGGATCTGGATGTGCTAGAACATGTTCAGAGAAGGGCTATGAGGATGATCAGAGGGCTGGAACACTTCTCCTATGAGGGCAGACTGAGAGAGTTGGGGCTGTTCACTCTGGAGAGGAGAAGGCCCTGAGGAGACCTAATTGTGGCCTTCCAGTATCTTAATGGGGCATACAAGAAAGCTGGGGAGGGACTTTTTAGGGTGTCAGGTAATGATTGGACTAGGGGGAATAGAACAAAAATTAAAATTAGTAGATCCAGATTAAATGTTAGAAATACATTCTTCACCATGAAGGTGGTGATATGCTGGAACAGGTTGCCCAGGGAGATGGTAAAAGCCCCGTCCCTGGAGGTTTTTAAGGCCAGGCTGTACGTAGCTCTGGGCAACTTGATCTAGTGTGAGTGTCCCTGCTCATGGCAGGGGTTTGGAACTGGATGGTCCTTAAGGTCCCTTCCAACTTTAACAATTCTATAAATCTCTGATTTTTTACAGTCAATAATTTCTCATGTCACATCCAGTAGTTCCTTGTGTGTTCTGTAGTTGGGTAAGCCTCAGACACAGCTATCTGTCTGCTCACTGTAACAGTTCTCTTCATTGCTGAATCTGAACCTTAACTGATAAGACAGCAATGCTGCTGGACACAGCTGAAGCAATTTCCACCTGCACACTGTGTCTTCCTTATGACTTTTCAGACATTCAGCCTGGTTTGTCAAGGGGTGTTTTTACATCAGATATATAGAAATATCCTGGTTCATGAAAATCTGTAGCTGCTACAGGCATAACAAGAGACTTTTATAAACCTGTTATAGTTAACGCTTGCCAACACAGTGAAGTGTCAAAACATGACAAGAGTGTTAAATTATGAAAACCAGCAAGACTCGTTTCTAATTGCAGCACAGAGATTGGAGGAATAGGAGAAACTAACTGCTGTTCGGTCTTCCTGCTGTTTTAGGTGCCGGTGCTTTGTAGCATATCCTGTGGTTATGAAGTAAATACCTCTGTCAGGTTTGGGTTTTTTACTCCCTTTCCTGACTATCTACTTGTTAACTGCATCCTTTACCGATTGTTGGGTGTTTTTAATTATTTTTTTACAATTATTTTTTGTATTTACAAAGATAGGAAGAATTTGATAGACAAGATC
Source organism: Colaptes auratus (assembly GCA_015227895.2). NCBI lineage: Eukaryota > Metazoa > Chordata > Aves > Piciformes > Picidae > Colaptes > Colaptes auratus. The sequence continues at coordinate 64,217,430 of CM026897.1, forward strand.
TGCATTTTCTGCTCTAGGCTCACTTAAGTCCTATGAAGATCTTTGATTTGTACAACTCCTTACTTAAGCTTTCATGATTCAAAGTAATATTCCATAAGCTGAAAGATCAATTTACTTTCTCTTGTATGTGCTCTCATAGCAGCAGTAACTTAGTCTTTACAGAAACCTTTTATCACAGAATCACAGAATTTCAGGGGCTGGAAGGGACCTTGAAAGATCATCTAGTCCAACACCCTTGCCAGAGGAGGAACACCTACACCAGATTACACAGGAATGCATCCAGGCAAGTTTTTAATATCTCCAGAGAGGGAGACTCCACAACCTCCCTGGGCAGCCTGTTCCAGTGTTCTGTCACCCTCACAGTGAAAAAAATTTCCACATATTTGCATGAAACTTCCTGTGCCTCAACTTCCACCCATTGCCTGCTGTCCTGTCATTGGACACCATTGAAAAGAGCCTGGCTCTGTCCTCCTGGGACTTACCCTTTACATATTTATAAACATTGATGAGGTCACCTCTCAATCTCCTCTTCTCCAAGCTAAAGAGTCTCAGCTCCCTCAGTCTCTCCTCATACAGGAGATGTTCCATTCCCTTAATCATCCTCGTGGCTGTGCACTGGACTCTTTCCAGTAGCTCACTGTCTTTTTTGAACTGAGGGGCCCAGAACTGGAACTTTATATTCTGGTAATAATCATTGACTGAAATTAATGTTATTGTATCCAGGACTTACTCAATTTCCTTGTTTATTTCCATGTCAAACTTTGTGCAGAAGATGGAAGCATCCTGTTGTAGAATGATTATTATTAGTGGTTTATCTAATTTGTACATTTCTTTTACACTTCAGCAACATCTTAGTAAGTAATAAAGCCTGTCCAACTTGTTAAGTTACAGTGAAAAACATTGTGCTGCACTTATCATGGAAGGTGTCTCCAGGAATATATAAGGAACATTCAGAATGAAAAGTGAAAACACCTAGCTCCCCTGTGATCCAGGAGGAAGTACTTAGAGACCTCCTTAGCTGCTTGGATCCCTACAAGTCCGTGGGACCAGGTAGGGACCAAGGCATTCTCCATCATTTTTTAATTGTTCTGGCTCACTGGAGAGGTCCCAGCTGACTGGAAGCTGGCCAATATGATGCCCATCCACAAGAAGGGCCAGAAGGAGGAGCAAGGGAATTCCAGACCTGTCAGCCTGACCTCAGTGCCAGGCAAGATTACGGAACAGGTCATCTTGAGTGCAATCATGCAGCACTTACAGGATGGCCAAGGCATCAAGCCCAGCCAGCATGGATTTAGGAAGGGCAGGTCCTGCCTGACCAACCTGATCTCCTTCTATGATCAGGTGACCCACCCAGTGGATGTGGGGAAAGCTGTGGATGTAATACAATACAATAAACCAGGTTGGAAGAGACCTTCAAGATCATCGCGTCCAACCTGTCAACCAATCCAACCCACCCAAACAACTAGATCATGCAGCCAAGCACCCCATCAAGTCTTCTCCTGAACACCTCCAATGATGGTGATGCCACCACCTCCCTGGGCAGACCATTCCAATGGGCAATCACTCCCTCTGTATAGAACTTCTTCCTAACATCCAGTCTAAACCTCCCCTGGTGCAGCTTGAGACTGTGTCCTCTTGTTCTGGTGCTGGCTGCCTGGGAGAAGAGACCAACATCTGCCTGTTTACAAGTCTACCTGGACCTCAGCAAGGCCTTTGACACTGTCCCCCACAGCAAACTCCTGGCTAAGCTGTCACCCTATGGCTTGGACAGCACCACTCTGTGCTGGGTTAGGAACTGGCTGGAGGGCTGAGTCCAGAGAGTGGCAGTGAATGGTGCCACATCTAGCTGGCAGCCAGTCACTAGTGGTGTCCCCCAGGGATCAGTGCTGGGCCCCACGCTCTTTAATATCTTTAGTGACCTGGATGAGGGCCTTGAGTCCATCATGAGTAAGACTGCAGATAACAAAAAGTTGGGAGCAGGTGTTGATGTGTTAGAGGGTGGGAAAGCTCTGTAGAGTGACCTTGACAGGCTGGACAGATGGGCAGAGTACAACGGGATGAGAATTAACACATCTAAGTGCCGGGTCCTACACATTAGCCACAACAATCCCATGCAGTGCTGCAGGCTCTGGTCCAAGTGGATGGAGAGTGGCCAGGCAGAGAGGGACCTGGGGGTACTGGTTGATATAGGCTGAACATGAGCCTGCAGTGTGCCCAGGTGGCCAAGTAGTCCAATGGCATCCTGGCCTGCATCAGGAATAGTATGGCCAGCAGGAGCAGGGAGGTCATTCTGCCCCTGTACACTGCACTGGTTAGGCCGCACCTTGAGTACTGTGTCCTTTTCTGGGCCCCTCAGTTTAGAAAAGATGATGAGTTGCTGGAACATGTCCAGATAAGGGCAACAAAGCAGGTGAGGGGTTTGGAGCACATGAGGAGAGGCTGAAGGAGCTGGGGTTGCTTAGCCTGGAGAAGAGGAGGCTCAGGGGAGGCCTTCTTGCTCTCTACAACTACCTGAAGGGAGGTTGTAGCCAGGTGGGGGCTGGTCTCTTCTCCCAGGCAACCAGCACCAGAACAAGAGGACACAGTCTCAGGCTGCACCAGGGGAGGTTTATGATAGATGTTAGGAAGAAGTTCTTCATAGAAAGAGTGATTTGCCATTGGAATGGGGTGCCCAGGCAGATGGTGGAGTCACCATCACTGGAGGGGTTTACGAAGAGACTGAATGAGGTGCTTGGTGCCATCGTTTAGTTGATTAGATAGTGTTGGATGATAGGCTGGACTCAATGATCTCAAATATCAGTTCCAACCTGTTTAGTTCTATTCTATTCTATTCTATTCTATTCTATTCTATTCTATTCTATTCTATTCTATTCTATTCTATTCTGATAAATTTTATCAATACGTTTATTACTGACATTCTGCTCAAAATTGTATATTTTTTATGAAACAGAGGTTTTCATATCATGATTGACTATTATTTTCTAATTTGCTGAAGATTTTCTACGGGCAATTATGACCCAAGTCTGAAATCTCAGACCACAGAAACAGACAAGATATTCAATGGAAAGTTTCAACCTAACGGCAATTTTTTTTTTCACTTGCATATTTTAAGAATATGTATGCTATTTTTTTCTTTTTTCATTAAAGGTCCCTAGACTTTGAGTGAATATTATGAAAGATGACATGCTATGCTACTTTTCTGTCTCTTCTCTCTGCAGTATTGTCTCCATCTTCATTTCCATCTATGGAGAGGAAGGTAATCTAGCTCTCAGAAAAAGAGACCAGTTAATTAGTATGTTCTATTTAGACACAGACAGATGAATGGAACCATTTTCCCATGCTTGACAGTGTCTAATAGCATATGTTATATGTTATATGTATACCATGCAGTGCTACAGGCTGGGGTCAGAGTGGCTGGAGAGCGGCCAGGCAGAGAGGGACCTGGGGGTACTGGTTGATGGGAGGCTGAGCATGAGCCTGCAGTGTGCCCAGGCAGCCAAGAAGGCCAATGGCATCCTGGCCTGCATCAGGAACAGTGTGGCCAGCAGGAGCAGGCAGGTCATTCTGCCCCTGTACACTGCACTGGTTAGGCTGCACCTTGAGTCCTGTGTCCAGTTCTGGGCCCCTCAGTTTAGGAAGGATGTTGTCTTGCTGGAGCATGTCCAGAGAAGGGCAACGAAGTTGGTGAGGCGTTTGGAACACAAGCCCTATGAGGAGAGGCTGAGGGAGCTGGGGTTTCTTAGCCTGGAGAATAGGAGACTCAGGCGTGTCCTTCTTGCTCTCTACAACTACCTGAAGGGAGGTTGTACACAGGCAGAGGTTGGTCTCTTCTCCCAGGCAACCAGCACCAGAACAAGAGGACACAGTCCCAAGCTGCGCCAGAGGAGGTTTAGACTGGATGTTAGGAAGAAGTTCTATACAAAGAGAGTGAAAGCCCATTGGAATGGACTGCCCGTGGAGGTGGTGGAGTCACCATCATTGGAGGTGTTCAGGAGGAGACTTGATGGGGTGCTTGGCTGCATGGTTTAGTTGTTTAGGTGGGTTGGATTGGTTGATGGGTTGGACACAATGAACTTCCAACCTGGTTTATTGTATTGTATTGTATGTGAAGGTAAGATTAAAAACAATGGGAAATTACAAGTAGCAGTGGCTCTTGTAGTCTCCAGTGACTTTAGATGCAGTAGCTTCTGAGGGAACCGTCTCTTGCATCTGGTAGCTTTTTCTTCCCTGAATCTGTCAAGCTGGTTTTGGAACCAGTCTACTAGTACTTGTGGAAAATGCCTGTAGATACATGGCCATTTTATCTTGTACCTCCCATTGCACTCTACAGAGAACATCAGAAAGCTTTGACAATCTTCATCATAAGATCCAATGAAAACAACTGTAAAAATAGTGAAGAGCTGTTAAACCTACACTTCTGGCATAAGTGCAAATCACTGCAATGTGCAAGTCCTGGAAAATACTACTTTTACCTTCTACTTAATTTTGGGAAGATAACTCTCTATTGTATGGGATGCCATGTTAAGTGAAATTCTGATCCATCTCAGAATACTCACAGAGGCTAAAATCCCACCATAAGAGTATGAAAGCAGTTTCTTATTATCTTGGTCACATAGTGCCCCAACACTTAGTCTTTTCTCTTTACCTTCTTTCCAAGGCTAGTTATGTGAACAAAATAAAATGCTTTTACAAAAGGCATTCCATATTTGCAATCTCATCATGCCCTTTGTCTTCTATTTTTGTTCAAAATTATCCATCTTTTGAGACAGATCTGGAAAAAACTAATCCACGTGTGTTATTAGTCATGCTGTTTGTGAAAAAATAAAGCCTGAAGTGGAAACTAGGGAAGAAACAGCCTTGAATAAATTCAAAGTTGTTTTTTCAGCCAGTATTTGATAAGTAGACCTCAGAAACTATTTGAGATACTGGAGGAAGCATACATAAAAAAGATAATATTAGACGTGCCAATATCACATTTATTAATTAAATCAGCAGTAGTTCACACAGTAGTACAATGTGGAATGTAGTCTGTTGTAGTCTGCTGTCTACAACTACCTGAAGGGAGGTTGTAGCCAGGTGGGGGCTGGTCTCTTCTCCCAGGCAACCAGCACCAGAACAAGAGGACACAGTCCCAAGCTGCACCAGGGGAGGTTTAGGCTTGACGTTAGGAAGAAGTTCTTCATAGACAGAGTGATTGCCCGTTGGAATGGGCTGCCCAGGCACTTGGTGGAGTCACCATCACTGGAGGTGTTTAGGTGGAGTGGATGGGGTGTGTGGGGAGCTGTTTAGGTGGGGTGCTTGGTGCCATGGTTTAGTTGATTAGGTAGCATTGGATGATAGGTTGGACCTGATGATCTCAAAGGTCTCTTCCAACCTGGTCTATTCTATTCTATTCTATTCTATTCTATTCTATTCTATTCTATTCTATTCTATTCTATTCTATTCTATTAATTTCTATTTCTATTTCTATTTCTATTTCTATTTCTATTTCTATTTCTATTCTATTCTTTTTTTGCCTCTGTTATCTTAATTACTGGGAACCAGCTCTCAAACTTCCAGGTACATTGTTCTCTGAAAAGATGCTTTCAGAGAAACATTCAGTTGTCTCTAATGCTACTTTTGCTAATAAAACTATTAAAAGCAATTTAGACTATATTCAATATTTTTCAATCTTGACTTTTCCTCTGACTCCCACTTGGCAAAAGTGAAGCCAAAGACACCACTGCAGTCTACCTGCTGATTTATAGCTAAGTACCTATTAAACATTTGAGTTACTACTGATTTAAAACATGGATAAAGTAACATGTTGAAAAAAGATTCTGTTAATAGCATGCTATCTCTGTATAATACTGTTCCCCCATATTAATTTCAAATGACATGGAAACTGGCATTCAGCCTTTTAGGGACTAATATCATGAAAGAGTTTTCTGTGAGAAATCTTGTTCAAGCTCCGTGTTACTTGTGAAATTCAAGTGTCAATGGGCAGGCTGATGGAGCAAGTTTCTTACATTGGTCATGGCCTATTGTCCGCGTTAAGTGAGATTATTCTTCCTCTCTGCTTCCATGATACATTCCTTCTATTTTTCTTTGTGCAATACTGCACCACTAGTTCCTACTTTCTGTGTAACAGCAGAGTATAACTATTGATCTAGCTCAACAATGAGCAGGGACAACTTCTATGAATTATACTGAAATAATGGTTGTCTTGACAGAAAAACTATACTCATTAGAAATGGAATTAAAACTAATTTAAGATATCAATTAAGTTATTCTGCATAACTAAGGAACATGGAACTCCTGTATGTAAGAATTTTGCTTCAGAAATTTTGGCCTGCTTTCCAAGATACTGTGGTGGTTCAGGCTGGGTGTCCCCCCTGATGCCACCACACAATCCATACCTGCAGTGTCCCAAAGGGTCCAGCCCAGTGGGTGGACACGGGGAAGCTATGTATCTCATCCCATAATGCCCTGCTTCTGTGTACCAAGTGGTGGCGGGGGCCTTGCCCGTGCCATGCTGCGTACCGAGCAGTGGTGGCTCTGCCCATGCCATGCCAAGTTCAGCCCTGGCTGTACGTTCAGGTGGCAGTGGAGGCAGCCCGGGCCATGCGCTCAGGCAGTAACAGCGGCAGACCCGGATGTGTGCTCAGGCAGCGGTGGCAGCCCTAATCTCTTCCCCAATTTTCAGATGTGTTCCGAAGATGGCACCTAGCACCTGGCTCCACCTCTCTTCTCAGTGGGTTGTGGTGAAGCCACTCCCTCTTCCAGGGGAGGGCTGTGCAGCCGGATGCTATCATGCCTTGGCATGCAAACACCCAGTGCGGGGGTGGTGTACCTGTGATATGCATTTGTATAGCCTCGGGCCACGGTTGGAATCTGTCAGCACTGGGCTTGGGATAGGCCCATGCAAGGCTCAGAGTGCTGTCCCCTGGAGAGGGTGGACAAAAAAGCAGTCATGGAGCCTGATTGCTCTGACTAGCTTGTCCTTGGGGTAGAAACATGCCACTGAGTAAATGTAGATGGAAATAAAGGTTTGGCTGAGAAGTTGTGAGGTTCTTCCAGGTGACCAGGATGTCCAATGAGTCCATGAAGAATTTTCACTGCAGAAGAATGATTGTGTGTCACTGGGAGGTTCCACCAGGTGAGGAAGAAGAACTGGAATGGACTGACACTTGAGCCTGAATGAGAGACTGGAAGGAGGCCCAGATGAAGACACGGACTTTTGCTAGACATGTCATCAGAAGATTTCTAATTTGATTATACATTTTGGATGCAGGGATTATGGTATGAAAAAAGGGGTGGCGTGTGGTGGTTCAGGCCCCCCCAATGTCACCGCACAAGCCACACCTGCAGTGTCCCAAAGGGTCCAGTCCAGTGGGTGGACACGGGGAAGCTACTAATTTCATCCCATAATTCCTTTCTCCCTTATAAAACCATCCGCCGGGGTCCTGTGCTCTCGCTTTCTTCCCTCACTATTGCCTGGTAATGGGGTGAGCCATCTTGCAGCCTCCTGGGCCTGTGTTGCAGTTTGGGCTGAGTGCCCTCTGCTACATGAGGTGCTTCCTGCGTCCAGAGGTCCAGCCCAGTGGGTGGACACAGGAAACTAGGTATTTCTACCGTAATTCTCTGCACCACCACTATAAGATCCAGTGCGAGGTCTAGCACCTCCTCTTCTCTGCCGTCACCCAGTAACTGGGGGAGATGTTGTCTCCCGGCCATGGGCCTGGCTAGGCCCAAGGCCATGGTGGGATGGGTAGTCTCAGATCTGGCCAGCTGAGACTAGCCTAGCAGTGGGGAGGGGGGAAGAAGGAGCCCTGGGGGTCTTGGATGTACCCCCAGGTGGGGATGGGATCTTCCTGGGTATGTTTTGGGATTTTCTTTTGTCACTGTGCTTTGGCTCTCTGTAAACATTCACTGCTTTTTTAATTTAAACTTTCCATCACTTCTGCAATCCGTTTGTCTGAGTTGTTTGTTTATTTTTTGCCTGTGGTGGGGAGGGGGGCTGCCTCAACCCACTACATTATTGGTAGCAGAGGATGGTTACGGTGGGGAGGGGGTCTGCCCTCTTGGCGAGCCAGGCAGGAGTAGGAGTTTGTTACTGTGGTCACTCTGCAGATCGGATTGCAAAAGACGGAGAGTTTAAATTTAGTTCTGGGCATCGGTTGGGTTTTAGAAGTTGGGGCTCAAGTTTTGTTGCTGGGGTGATTGTGTGAGTTCTTGTGGATTGTAGGGGGACACCTGGTGTGCGGCTGGTGGCACGGAGCCCCCTCCTGCTGTTTTATGTAGAGGTGGTTCTTGACCATGGGAATTGGGGTACCGCTTAAGAATCTTCATCAGAAGATTTCTGATTTGATGATATGTTTGGGGTGCAGAGATTATGGTATGTGGGGAGGGGGTCTGCCCTCTACCCCTTTACATTCTGGCTAGGCCCAAGGCCAGGGGTGGGAGAGAAAGAACCCTGGAGGTTTTAGGTGAACCCTCAGGTGGGGATGGGATACTTTTGAGTATGCTTTGGGATCTCTTTTTGTCATTGTGCTCGTGGTTCTCTGTAAAATTTTCGCTGCCTTTCCATTTAAACTTTCCATCACTTTTGCAATCCGTTTGAGTCTTTTGTTTCTTTTGCACATGGTGGGAGGATCGGCCTTTCAACCTACATAGATACCTACAGAAACATAACAAGTGCATCAGCTTTGTTTCATTTTGGAACCACTGCTAGGTACTACAAAGTTTATTGCTTAAAAAAAAAAAAATAAATTGGTATTTTTGACTGTATGTTGGATTAAACCATGTGGGAAGAATTCCAGGACAAAATTTGGTCTCTATTCAAAAAATCTTTCTAGTATCTTTATAATTAAGAAAAGAAAATACAAATTCTGCATGATGCCTATGAAATACAGATGTATATTGGAAAGCTCATGCATTGTTCACAACCAGAAGATCTGCTTCTTGATGAAAAATAAAAGGCTTGCCTTCTTTACAACAAAGAGGTTTGGAGTCATCTTTAACTTCTGCAAGGTTTGAGCTGAAATAAGATGCTAAGTTTCTGCTAAAAGAATGTTCTGGTAAGATAGTACTATAAATTATGCCAATTTAAAGCAGAACAAATTAAAAAACTACCAAAATACTTAAACTAGCTTTTAAAAACTAAGAATTAGATTTAAAAATTCTGAACTTAAGATCTGCTAGAATTTAGGGCAAGAAAGTGAGTATAAGTTTTTTTCCACAAAATAGTGCCTTTCTTCAAGCAAGATAAAATAAAATAATCTAAGGGTTTTTTTAATTTACTTTTTAGTCTTCTGAAGTAAAGAACATTAATCCAACTACTATTAATCCTACCTAAGTAAGACAGTTATTGTTAAGATACTTATGGTGGAGCATATATAGGCATAACATGAATATCATATTAAGAGAGGGTTAATTATTGGTTTTGTTCTTAAGTGTATGGAGCTCTGTCAACTGAGAGAGGGAAGAAATTGCACTAGTATTTACTGTGCTTGTTACCTTTTCAGAATTTATTGCAATATATATACACAATTCTATGGAAGGTGTTAGCTAAAAGGAAGCAATTAAATAATTTTCATTAAACATAGTATTAATACTGTTTTTTATTGATTAGATGTTCCAGATCTATGCTATCAGAGAAATTTGTAAACATTGCATGGTAAAAGGTATATCACTTAAAAGGCATCACCCTCCTCTCATCACAGACACCAGGATAAACTCCAGGGTTTTATCTGGTTTATTTAAGCAAGTAGAAAATAATATTACGTGAATAAGAGTAGCAAGCAGAAAAAATTCACGTGATAAGAATATGGACATGCATTATTATTTTATTTTTATACTTTACACTTTATAGAAACCCATGTTGATAATTTCATAGTTTCATAGTTTCAGTCAGGGTTGGAAGGGACCACAAGGATCATCTAGTTCTAACACGCCTGCCATTGGCAAGGACACCCTACACTAGATCAGGCTGGCCAGAGCCTCATCCAGCCTGGTCTTAAACACCTCCAGGGATGGGGCCTCAACCACCTCCCTGGATAACCCATTCCAGGGCCTCACCACTCTCATGGTGAAGAACTTCCTCCCCACATCTAGCCTGAATCTCCCCACCTCCAGCTTCATTCCATTCCCCCTAGTCCTATCACTACCTGATAGCCTGAGAAGTCCCTCCCCGGCCTGCTTGTAGGCCCCCTTCAGATACTGGAAGGTCACAATGAGGTCACCTCGGAGCCTTCTCTTCTCCAACCTGAACAGCACCAACTCCTTCAGTCTGTCCTCATAGGAGAGGTGCTCCAGCCCTCTGATCATCCTCATGGCCCTTCTCTGGACACCTTCCAGCACCTCCAGATCCCTCTTGTAATAGGGGCTCCAGAACTGGAGGCAGTACTCCAGGTGGGGTCTCAGCAGAGCTGAGTAGAGGGGGAGAATCACCTCTCTTGACCTGCTGGCCACACTTCTCCTGATGCAGCCCAGGATCTGATTGGCTTTCTGGGCTGCAAGTGCACATTGAGAGCTCCTGTTGAGCTTCTCGTCCACCAGCACCCCCAGGTCTCTCTCCTCAGGGAGGCTCTCCAGCCAGTCACTGCCCAGCCTGTATTTGTGCCTGGGATTGCCTCGAACCAGATGCAGGACCCAGCACTTGGTCTTGTTGAACCTCATGAGGTTGGCTTGTGTCCACCTCTCCAGCCTGTCAAGGTCCCTCTGGATGGCATCCCTTCCCTCCAGCCTGTCTGCTGCACCACACAGCTTGGTGTCATCAGCAAACTTGCTGAGGGTGCACTCAATGCCACTGTCCATGTCACCCAGAAAAGATGTTGAACAAGACTGGTCCCAGGACTGATCCCTGAGGGACTCTGCTTGTCACTGGCCTCCACTGGGACATGGACCCATTGACAGCCACTCTTTGGGTGTGGCCATCAAGCCAGTTCTTTGTCCATGTAGTGCTCCACCCATCAAACCCATGTGTCACCAGCTTGGAGACCAGGATGTGGTGCGGGACAGTGTCAAAGGCCTTGCTCAGGTCCAAATAAACAACATCATTTGCTTGCCCTTCATCTATTAATGTTGTCACCTGTTCATAGAAGGCCACCAGGTTTGTCAGGCAGGATTTGCCCTTGGCAAAGCCATGCTGACTGCTCCCAATCACCTCTTCACTATTCTTCTGAGTCAGTAGTGCCTCCAGGAGGATCTGCTCCATGATCTTTCCGGGCACAGAGGTGAGACTGACTACCCTGTAGTTCCCTGCTTCCTCCTTCTTACCCTTTTTGAAAATGGGAGCAATGTTTGCCCTTTTCCAGCCTGTGGGGACTTCCCCAGTCTGCCATGACTTTTGGAATAGAATAGAGAGGGGCTTAGCAACCTCATCTGCCAGTTCTCTCAGCACCCGTGGGTGTATCCCGTCAGGTCCCATGGACTTGAACACTTTCAGGTTTCTTCAGGTGATCACAAACCTGAGCTTCACTTACGATGGGCAGTTCTTCCTCCCTGTCCCATGACACCAGGAGTGTGGCTGGAGGCCCTTGCAGTGAAGACTGAGGTAAAGAAGTTATTTGAGTACCTCAGCCTTTTCCACATCACTTGTGACCAATTCACCACTTTCCTTTCTGAGGGGGCCCACACCTTCCCTAGTCTTCTTCATGCCATTAATATACCTGTAGAAGTTCTTAGTGCTCCCTTTAACCTCCCTGGCTAGATTCAATTCAAACTCTGCTTTGGCTTTCCTAACCAGGCCTCTTGCTGCTCGGGCAGCTTCCTTATATACCCCCTGTTCTAGCTGTCCTTCCCTCCACTTCCTGTAGAATTTCTTTTTAAGTAATAGTGTGTCCAGGAGCTCCTTGTTCATCCAGACAGGCCTCCTAGCATTCTTCCCTGCTTTTCTCTTTGTTGGTGTACATAGCTCCTGGACACAGAGGAGGTGGTCCTTGAATACTGCCCAGCTGTCCTGGGTCCCTCTTCCCTCCAGGGCTTCGTCCCACAACACTTTGGCTAGCAGATTCCTGAAGTGATCGAAGTCTGCACGCCTAAAGTCTAGGGTCATAAGCTTAGAATAGGTCCTCCTGATTGCCCTGAGGATATTAAATTCAACTGCTTCATGGTCACTGCAGCCAAGGCTGTCTCTGAGCCTCACATTGGTTACCAGCCCTTCCCTGTTGGTGAGAACAAGGTCCAGCATAGCACCTTTTCTTGTTGGTTCCTCTACCATTTGGAGGAGAAAGCTGTCTTCTATGCAGTCCAGGAACATCCTGGATTGCTGGTGCCTTGTTGTGCTGTCCCTCCAGCAGATGTCAGGGTGGTTGAAATCACCCATGAGGACCAGGGCTTGTGACCTGGAAGCCGCTTCTATTTGCCTGTGGAGGGCAAATAGCTGATCCATGGATAAATTCTTGTGCACCAGGACTCCCAGGTCCATCTCCACAGAGCTCCTGTCAAGCAGATTGCTTCCCAGCCTGTGCTGGTGCAATTTATTATCCCTTCCCAGATGCACTTATCCTTGTTGAACCTCCTGATGTTCCTCCTTACCCACCTCTCCAGTTCAACCAAGTCTCACTGCATTATGAAAGAAAACTCCTCAGATCAACCACTCATTAATTTTTCTCCCCACCTGATGTTGTCTTCTTATCCTTTGTAAAGATACTTACAGTTTTAGATTAAGCAAGAAGTTATTTCTGAAGTCTTACCTCACAATGTTGACAACAACCTCAGTGAACAATCCTTTTTCATACTATTCACCCATAATATGAATGCTATTGGAAGTTCAGATTTTCTTTATGATTACAAATCTTTGAGTTTTGTAAAAAAATATAAATCTAATAGATGACTAAGGCTGTACTTTTCAATCACTGATTTCTCCACTGAGGTAATAATTACTGGTAGAATGACAGGATGCCATGACATTAAGTAGGACTGTGAATTGTTTTTGAAGTATGTTCTTTACTTACAAAGAGATAGATTTTGTTAAACCTCCAAGATACTCCTGTTTGAGTGATAGTAGTTATCAGAAGACTAGCACAACAAAGTGCTGCTCACTTGGATCTGCAGATCATAGTATCATAGTATCAGTCAGGGTTGGAAGGGACCACAAGGATCATCTAGTTCCAACCCCCCTGCCATGGGCAGGGACACTCTACACTAGATCAGGCTGGCCAGAGCCTCATCCAGCCTGGTCTTAAACACCTCCAGGGATGGGGCCTCAACCACCTCCCTGGATAACCCATTCCAGAGCTTCACCACTCTCATGGTGAAGAACTTCCTCCTCACATCTAGCCTGAATCTCCCCACCTCCAGCTTCATTCCATTCCCCCTAGTCCTATCACTACCTGATAGCCTGAGAAGTCCCTCCCCAGCCTTCTTGTAGGGCCCCCTTCAGATACTGGAAGGTCACAATGAGGTCACCTCGGAGCCTTCTCTTCTCCAACCTGAACAGCACCAACTCCTTCAGTCTGTCCTCATAGGAGAGGTGCTCCAGCCCTCTGATCATCCTCGTGGCCCTTCTCTGGACACGCTCCAGCACCTCCAGATCCCTCTTGTAATAGGGGCTCCAGAACTGGAGGCAGTACTCCAGGTGGGGTCTCACCAGAGCTGAGTAGAGGGGGAGAATCACCTCCCCAGATGGAAGTGAGAGCCCTACCATGGTCTCTGCTTAATGTTTTGGGGAAGTTTGTTAGCAGCTTTACAGAATACCATTTACTTCTTTTGACTGGATCTGCTCTTCACTAATGATAAGGATTCATGATATTCATTACAAATGAATGACCTGTCTTGTATCAACAACTATTGTGATTTTGAGCTTCCTAATCTGTGTTAACACAGAATAAACCCAGTATTTTAGTGATTTAAAAAATACATACATACTTATACATCTGTAAAGTGGAAAGTCCCCTGCCCTGTATACCTTCATATTTTTTATCCATCTCACACTGTGTGGTAGGGTGAGAAAGTTCCCCCCCCACACACACAAAGAAAGAAACCACAGCTAGCTCAGTCGGAAAAGGAGATGAAAGCTATATTTACAGGCAGAAATGGAATGCAATTAATATCTACACAAATATACAATATTTACAATATATACAGAAATACACAGCAATGAACACAATGCAGAAAAGCCTTTTCCCTCCAGCCGGCCAGAGGGGTTCCCTGAACCCTCCTCTCTCCCTCCCTACCTCCCCTTTTTCCCAAAAAGGGTTAGAGAGAGAGAGAAAGGCAATTAAGGATGAAAAAAAATTCTGTTAGCTCAAAAGTGCATGCAAGAATTAGTTCTCTTATCTGGTTAGCTGTTAACTCAAGGCCGTTCCTGCTTCAGAAAGAGAGAAGCAGTCCAGCCCACAGGACAGAGAAGCACCGACTGCACCCAGCCTGAACCCAGACCAGACTGAACTAACAGAACCCAAACTTAAAATTGCATTCTACAATCTACCAATGAAATTAGTTTAGACTATCTTGTTTTTGTTTAAATATCAATACAATACAATACAATACAACAGGTTGGAAGAGACCTTCAAGATCATCACGCCCAACCCATCAACCAATCCAACCCACCCAAAACACAACACAGTACCATACAGTACAATACAGTACAAAAGAGTACAATACAGTACAATACAGTACAATACAACCCACCTAAACAACCAAAAAACTAAACCCTGGCACCAAGCACCCCATCAAGCCTCTTCTTGAACACCTCCAATGAAGGTGACTCCACCACTTCCACAGGCAGCTGATTCCAGTGGGCAATCACTCTCTCAGTATAGAACTTCTTCCTAACTTCCAGTCTAAACCTGCCCTGGTGCAGCCTGAGACTGTGTCCTCTTGTTCTGGTACTGGCTGCCTGGGAGAAGAGACCAACCTCCGCCTGGCTACAACCTCCCTTCAGGTAGTTGTAGAGAGCAATAAGGTCACCCCTCAGTCTCCTCTTCTCCAGGCTAAGCAAAAGCATTCAGCCAGAGTGTTCAGCAACTGTCTCTTTCTTAAAGGCATATCCTAAACCAGTCACACACTGCCTTCACGATCTCATTCTTTATTCAGTCAATTCCAAAGTTCTAATAATCACTTATATTAAAATAGGATCCCACGAATTAGTTTCTCTTTCAGGAAGATCTTGGCTGCATGTTTGAGATGATAATTTGGCAAGTACTCCTTGATATTGCTACTTATCAAAATTTCTTGTAATCTGAAAAAATCACTATATATTACAGGTTATGTTGCTTTCCCTTCATGATGAGAAATGTCTTTAAGTTGACAGAAATGTTTTGTTATGTTGAAAAGAGACAGGATCACCATTACTAAGATGCCAAAGTGTGTGACAGTGATGGTGTAAACTCACAGTTTAAAACTAAAGTAGACTTTCGAAGTAGCTCATAAACCTCTACTCAAACAACTGAGTAGAAGTAATGTGCTTGAATTGTGGAAAAGAAGAAATGAAAAGTGCATCTTTCAGTGCTGTAGTTATATGAAGGAGTATGAAAAGATGAAATGGAGATTTAGTTTATGTTTTGGCATGTATAAAATTATAATTCTTGCTTTTATACTCTTCAGTATTCCAGATAATCAGACTAAGAAATTCAGATAACTTATTTAGAATAATGATTCACTTAGCAGGTTTATATAGACAATTACTGTTCAAGGACTGTAGCGGGTTGATTCTGGTTGAATGCCAGGTGCCCATCAAAGCCACTCTATCACTCTTTCCTCAGCTGGACAGAGGAGATAAAATACAATTAAAGGCTTTTGGGTCAAGAAGATTACAGCTTTTTCCAACACATAGATCTGCTCCATGGGGTCCTCCATGTGGTGCAGGCGGACATCTACTGCATTGTGAACCTCCGTGGGCTGCAAAGGGACAAATGCCTCACTATGGACTTCATCATGGTCTGCAAAGGAATTTCTGCTCCAGTGTCTGGGGTGCCTCCTCATGCTGCTTCACTGACCTTGGTGTTTCTAGAGTTGTTTATCTCCTATTTTCTCACTCCTCTCTTGAACTGCAGTTACTGTTCTATAGCAACTGTTCCCCCTTCTTCCCATGTTCTCACAGAGGTACTACCACCATCTTTCATGGTTTAATTTGGCAGGAGATCTGTTTTGGAACCCACTAGCACTGCCTTCATTGAACATGGGAGGTTCCTATCATCTTCTTACGGAAGTCACCACTGTAAACTTGCCACTACCAAAATCTTGCTACACATACTCAATACAAGCAAGAAAAGACAATTAAAAAGCCTGTGCTAATCCTTACTTCCACAGATTGGCAGTGGTCTTTCCATCTACCATCTGACCATATGTTAATAATTTATCTTAGATGATGCCAGGAATAAGGACAGATAATGCAAATAAAACCCCAAAAACCTGACAAATATTAATATCTCCACAGAAAATATGGGATGGGTTTGTCAGCAATATAAAATATGGAAAAAAAATTCTATGGACTTATCCAGATATATGTGTGAAGATATTTTTCAGCCTTTTCTGTTGCCATTGTAAATCACATATCGGGCAGCACCAGGATAACCAGGAAAAATGTGGGCCAAGGAGTCAGGCTTGCGGACACACCCTGGTGGTATTCCACAGGGCTCAGTTTTAGTGCCAGTTCTCTTCAATACTTTTATAAATAAGCTGGTCACAGGAGTTGAGTGCACACTAAACACGTCTAGTGACTTCCATAGAATTCCTTGTAATGATAATAAGAAAGAAAATTCTTATTTCATCTAGATTCAGTAATATTTATCTCTCACCTGAGATCTCAGTGGAACATTAAAAAATGTCTTAGTGTTACACTACCACCTAAATATAAGCGTCTGTAATGTAAGGATCATAGGATCACAGGATGTTAGGGGTTGGAAGGGACCTTCAAAGATCAATGAGTCCAACCACCCTGCCAGAGCAGACCATAGAATCTAGCCCAGGTCACACAGGAACACATCCAGGTGGGTCTTGAAAAATCTCCAGAGAATGAGAATCCAAAACCTCTTCAGGCAACCTGTTCCAGTGCTCTGTGATCCTCACAGTAAAGAATTTCCTCATCTTCCAGTGGAACCTTCTGTGCTGTAGTTTATATCCATTGTCCCTTGTCCCATCACTGGGCACAAGTGAGAAGAGCCTGTCCCTGCCCCCTCACTCCCCCCAACTCAGCCATCAGGGTATGTGCTCCAGTCCCTTAATTATCCTGGTAGCTCTCCATTGGACCCTCTCCAGAAGATCCTTGTCCCTCTTGAACTGGGGTGCCCAAAACTGAACACAATATTCCAGGTAAGGTCTCATTCAGCAGACTAGAGGGGGAAAAGAGCCTCCCCCAATCTTCTGGATACACTCCTTATAATGCACCCCAGGATACCATTGGCCTTCTTGGCCACAAGGTCATATCACTGACCCACGGATAACTTCTTGTCCATCAGGACTCCTAGGTCCTTCTCCAAGCAGCTGCTCTCTAGCATATCACCTCCCAACCTGTGCTGGTGCAGTTTATTATTCCTTCCCAGATGCAGGACTTGGCACTTATCCTTTTTGAATCTTATGAAGTTCCTCTCTGCACAGCTTTCCAGTCTGTCCAGGTCTCGCTGAATGGCTACATGGCCTTCAGCTGTGTCAGCCAAGCCTCCCAGTTTGGTATCATCAGTAAACTTGCTGAGCAGACATTGTGTCCCCTCATCAATGTCATTGATGATGATGTTTAACAGGACTGGACCCAGCACTGATCCCTGGGGGACACCACTGGTTACAGCTTTCCAGCTGGACTTGGCCCCATTGACCACCACTCTTTGAATCCTATTTTGTAACACGTTACTAATCCATTTCACTGTCCTTCTATCCCACACTTTCTGAACTTACTCAAAAGGATGGTATGGGAGACATTATCAAAAGCTTTCCTAAGGTCAAGGTAGACTACATCCAAAGGTCTCCCTGAATCTACCCGTTCTGTTACGACATCATAGAAGGCTATCATATTAGTCAAATATGATTTTCTCTTGGTAAATCCATGCTGATTACTCCTGATTATCTTCTTGTCTTTGCACTGCCTAGAGGTGATCTCAGAAATTAGCTGTTTCATCATTTTTCCAGGGATGGAGGTGAGTCTCACTGGTCTGTAGTTTCCTGGAACCTCTTTCTTGCCCTTTTTTGAAGACTGGAGTGACATTGGCTTTCCTCCAGTCCTCAGGCACCCCTCCTGTCTGCCAGGATTTTGCAAAAATTATGGAGAGTAGTAGAATGACAACATCAGGCAGCTCTCTGAACACTCTTAGGTGCATCTCAACAGGCCCCATGGACATACGAATATTCAATTTATGTAACTGATTCCTAAGCCAGTCTTCATTGACTAGTGGAAGGTGCTCCTTCTTCCAGTCATCTTCTCCTTCATCCTCTGTCTGGAATTCATAGAGGAGTTCAGTCTAGGGAGTAAAGACTGAAGCAAAGAAAGTATTCATCAACTCTGCCTTCTCTGCATCCTCAGTTATCAGGGCTTCCTACTCATTCAGCAGTGGGGCCATACCTTCCCTATTCTTCCTTTTCCTACTGATGTATTTGAAGAAGCCTTTCTTGTTCTCTTTTACTTCCTTTGCCAGTTTTTTTCCGAAGAAGAATTTGGCCTTCCTTGCTGCCTTCCTACATACCCTAGCATTGGAGTTGAATTATCAGCTATACTTACAATAGTAGAGTGATCTGCAGGTAAAGACGTAAATTATACTTGAATTTGCAGAGCAACTAACCCTAGTATGTGACAGCTTTTCTTCAGTTCTTGGTAGAGTCTAAGCAAAAGCAAAGAACCACTGTTTCAGAAGTACAGCCAACACTTCTAGAAATAATAATCCCCTGGCCTTTCTGTTCCTTTTGTTAAGAATATTTCTTTCACTTAATCTAATAAGGAATATCTTTAAGACACATTTTTTAATATCCACTAAGTTAAAATCAACAACTTCAGTTTTGTAGTTAGATCAGATGGGAGTATAGTGTCTATTGAATAACAAGAGGTGTTTTTATTCACTAATTATAGAATCATAGAATCATAGCATCAACAATGTTGGAAAAGACCTCAAAGATCATCAAGTCCAACCTGTCACCACAGACCTCATGCCTACTAGACCTTGGTACCAAGTGCCATGTCCACTCCCCTCTTGAGTACTCCAGGGACAGCAAATATACCACCTCCCTGTGCAACCCATTCCAATGGCTAACAGCTCTCTCAGTGAAGAACTTTCTCCTCACCTCGACCCTAAACTTCCCCTGGTGCATCTTGAGACTGTGTCCTCTTGTTGTGGTGCTGGTTGCCTGGGAGAAGAGACCAACCTCTGCCTGGCTACAAGCACCCTTCAGGTAGTTGTAGACATCAAGAAGTTCTCCCCTAAGCCTCCTCTCATCAAGGCTAAACAATCCCAGCTCCCTCAGCCTCTCCTTGTAGGGCTTGTGCTTGAGGCCACTCAAACAGCCTCGTTGCCCTTCTCTGGATATGTTCAAGAGTCTCAATGTCCTTCTTCAATTGAGGGGCCCAGAATGGACACAGGACTCAAGGTGTGGCCTAACTGGTGCTGAGTACAGGGGCAGAATGACTTCCCTGCTCCTGCTGGCCACATTATTCTTGATGCAGGCCAGGAAGCCATTGGCCTTCTTGGCCACCTGGGCACACTGTCAATCACTACCCCCAGGTCCTTTCTGTTTGGCAGCTCTTCAGCCACTTCAACCCCAGCCTGTAGCGTGGGGTTGTTGTGATCAAAGTGCAGCACCTGGCACTTGGACTCATTGAATGTCATTGTATTGGACTCTGCCCATCTGTCCAGCCTGTCAAGACTTTTCAGCAGGAAGCTCTCTCGGGAATACACTGAGACCAGCAGTCTCAGAAGACACTCACTGCTTTCATTTTCAGGCGATGGGAAGTGCCAGGATCCCAGCATTCCCATGGTACTCGGCGAGGATTGGCATAGCCATCTTTTCACATGA
This sequence comes from Colaptes auratus, assembly GCA_015227895.2. Taxonomy (NCBI): domain Eukaryota; kingdom Metazoa; phylum Chordata; class Aves; order Piciformes; family Picidae; genus Colaptes; species Colaptes auratus. Next base: position 64,237,350 of record CM026897.1, read on the forward strand.
CTGCTGCTCATGATTGCTACATCACCAGCAGCAAATTTTAAAAGGCAGCGGTGGCTCAGAGGGGGCTTCCATTTCAGTGGGAAGCTTGTATTGTCACTTGGCAGCAGCCAGCCACACGCACCGACGCACTATTTCTAATTTTTTGTCCAGTAGGTCATGTGGCCAGAGATAGGCATGGTGGTAACTCGTAGCAATAATTCCTTCAAAAAATCACTGTTGACTCAGACTGGGGTGGAACATAAGCAGGTAGGTGTCCAGGTACCTGGCTGCAGAGAGTGCTGGAGCCTGGCACTTAAGATGCAGGGTAGGGGGGACAACTCCAGCATCAGGTGTGAACAGATCGACTCTCTGCTTAACCTGGTGGTCAAACTGAAGGACGAGGTTGCTAGACATAGAGCTGAAAGGGAATGTAGAAGGGAGACAAACTTTGGTAACCAGGCTCTGCAGGCTCCCCCAGCAGACGCTGGTTATCCAAAAAGCAGAGGGGAATGGACACAGGTTCCTCTCAAAAGACGCAAAGTAAAACCTCCTTGCCTCCCCTCACCTTCCCCACTTCCCTTGGAAAACAAGTGTGGAACACTGGAGGTCGAAGGGGAGGTGATTCTGATGCTGAAGGACACACCATCTGGGGTTTTCCCTGAGGCTAAACAGAATTAAGGTTAAACAGCCTTCCCCCATAATCAGGACTTGCTCCCTCAAAAAAAAAGAGGAGGGTAATTGTTATTAGTGATTCCCTCCTGAAGGGAACAGAGGGCCCCATATGTCTGCCAGACCCTTCTCACAGGGAACTTTGTTGCCTCTCAGGAGCTCAAGTTAGAGATGCTACCAGAAGGCTGCCTAGTCTCGTGCAGCCCTCTGACTGCTATCCCTTAATAGTTATGCAGTTAGGGAATGATGATGTTGCAAACAGAGCTCCCAGGGCTATCAAAAATTATTTCAAGGCCCTGGGAGAACTGGTTGAGGGGTCAAGTGCACAAATAATTTTTTCCTCAATACCCTTAGTTGCAGGAGGGAATACCATAAGGAACAGGTCAGCAGCTATAGTCAACAAGTGGCTTAGAGGCTGGTGCAATCAAAAGAATTTTGCATTTTTTGATCTTGAAAAACTTTCTGCTGCACCAGGTCAGCTGGCAACAGATGGAGTACATCTGTCCCAGAGGAGGGGAAAGAAGACAGTGTATGAGAATGGCCTATCACTCAAAAGGAGAAAGATTCTAGGAAGGGAATTGGCAGGATAGTGCTTTAAACTAGATTGGAAGGGAGAAGGGGCTGAAACCAGTCCCCTCAGGCAGGAGTTTGGGGGTGATAAGCTGGAGCCAGGGGTGAAACCAGCAGCCCAGTGAAGTGCATGTACACTAATGCACGAAGCATGGGTAACAAACAAGAGGAGCTGGAAGCCTTGTTGCAGCAGGAAAGTTATGATGTAGTTGCCATCACAGAGATGTGGTGGGATGACTCACATGACTGGAGTGCTGCAGTTGATGGCTACAGGCTCTTCAGGAGAGATAGGCAAGGAAGAAGGGGTGGAGGGGTGGCCCTGTACATCAGGGAGGCACTAGATGCCATTGAGCTGGAAATCAGGGATGATCGGGTTGAGTGCTTGTGGGTGAAAATTGGAGGGAAGATTGGCAAGGCAGATATCCTGATTGGAGTTTGTTATAAACCACCCAACCAGGAGGACGATGTCAATGAAGCATTCTATAGGCAGCTTAAGGCTGTCTTACGATCGCCTGATGTCGTTCTCATGGGCAACTTCAACCTGCCTGATATTTGCTGGGATCTCAACATAGCAGAGAGGAGGCAATCCAAGAGGTTCTTAGAGTGCATGGAGGACAGCTTCTTATCCCAGGTGCTGCGCAAGCCTACCATGGGGAAGGCCATATTTGACGTCCTCTTCACCAACAGGGAAAGGCTGGTGGGTGATGTGGTGGTTGGAGGATGTTTAGGGGCCAGCGACCATAAAATAATTGAATTTTCAGTATTCAGTCAAGCTAAGAGGGGCAGCAAGAAGACCTCCACTCTGGACTTCAGGAGGGTGGACTTCAGGCTACTCAAGGAACTAACTCAGAAGGTTCCTTGGGAAACAGCCCTGAAAGACAAAGGGGTCCAGGAGAGCTGGACCTACTTCAAGGAAATACTCTTGAAGGTGCAGGAACAGGCTGTGCCAGTGTGCCGGAAGATGAGCCGCCGGGGCAGACAGCCAGCCTGGATGGGCAATGAACTTCTAAAAGAACTAAGGATAAAGAAGAGGGTGTACCATCTTTGGAAGAAAGGTGAGGCAACCCATGGAATGTTTAGGGATGTTGCGAGGTGATGTAGGAAGAAAATTAGGGAGGCAAAAGCCCATTTGGAGCTTAGACTGGCCTCTGCTGTAAAGGACAACAAAAAAATCCTTCTATAAATATATTAATAGCAAAAGCAGGGACAAGGACAACCTCCACTCTTTGGTAGACACAGAGGGGAACGTATTGAGAAAAGATGAGGAAAAGGCAGAGGTCTTTAACACCTTCTTTGCCTCAACTTTTAATAGCAGGACAGAATGTCTTCTGGACAGCTGGCCTGCAGAGCTGGCAGATGGTGCCAGGAAGCAGCATAGTTTTGCTCTGTTCCAGGAGGAGGCAATTAGAGATCTCTTCAGCCGCTTGGATCCCCACAAGTCCATGGGACCAGACAGGATCCATCCTATGGTGCTGAGAGAGCTGGCAGATGAGCTGGTCAGGCTGATGTCCATCATTTTTCATAGTCTTGGCTCACTGGAGAGGTTCCATAAGACTGGAAGCTGGCCAACGTAGTGCCCATCCACAAGAAGGACTGGTTGGAAGATTTATAGTCCTGTCAGCCTGAACTCAGTACCATGCAAGATTATGGAAGAGGTCATCTTGAGTGCGATCACACGGCACTTCCAGGATGGCCAAGGGCTCAGGCCCAGCCATCATGGATTTAGAAAGGGCAGGTCCTGCCTGACCAACCTGATCTCCTTCTAGGATCAGGTGACCCGCCTGGTGGATGTGGGGAGGCCTGTGGATGTAGTCTACATGGACTTCAGCAAGGCCTTTGACACTGTCCCCCACAGCAAACCCCTGGCCAAGCTATCAGCCCATGGCTTGGACAGGAGCACACTGCGTTGGGTTAGGAACTGGTTGGAGGGCCTAGCCCAGAGAGTGGTGGTGAATGGTGCCACATCCAGCTGACGCCAGTCACTAGTGGTGTGCCCCAATGTGGTGGTTTAGGCTCGGTGCTGGCCTGGATGCCACTGCACAAACCACACCTGGGATGTCCCAAGGGGTGGGCCCAGCCCAGGGGGGTGGTCACAGGAAACCAGGTTTCCATTTCCCATAATGCCCTGCTCCCCTATAACACATCAGTGTGGGGTATTCATTTCCCTGTTCGTCCCCTTGCCAGTGCCTAGGTAAAATGGCATGAGCTGCCTCCTTGGGCCTGCCCAGGCCCAAGGCTGGGTTGGGGGGGGGTGTTGGGTATAGCCCCAGGTGGAGAAGGGACAGTCTTGGGTATGTTTTGGGATCTCTTTCTCTCTTTGTCACGGTGTTTGTGGTTTTATGTGAAACTTCCATTGTTGCTTTATTTGGTTTTTTTTCCATTTAACTTTTCCACCATTTTGTGTCATCCGTTTGTCTGAGTCGTTATTTTTGCACATGGTGGGAGAATTGGCCCCCCAAACAACGACACCCAAGGATCAGTGCTGGGCCCCATGCTCTTCAACATCTTTATTGATGATTTGGATGAGGGCATTGAGTCCATCATCAGGAAATTTGCAGATGACACCAAGCTGGGGGCAGGAGTTGATCTGCTGGAGAGCAGAGAGGCTTTGCAGAGGGACCTCGACAGGCTGGACAGATGGGCAGAATCCAACAGCATGAGATTGAACACATCCAAGTGCCGGGTTCTGCACATTGGCCACAACAACCCCATGCAGTGCTACAGGCTGGGCTCAGAGTGGCTGGAGAGTGGCCAGGCAGACAGGGACCTGGGGGTGCTGGTTGATGGGAGGCTGAACATGAGCCTGCAGTGTGCCCAGGCAGCCAAGAGGGCCAATGGCATCCTGGCCTGCATCAGGAACAGTGTGGCCAGCAGGAGCAGGCAGGTCATTCTGCCCCTGCACACTGCACTGGTTAGGCTGCACCTTGAGTCCTGTGTCCAGTTCTGGGGCCCTCAGTTTAGGAAGGATGTTGACTTGCTGGAATGTGTTCAGAGAAGGGCAACGAAGTTGGTGAGGGGTTTGGAACACAAGCTCTATGAGGAGAGGCTGAGGGAGCTGGGGTTGCTTAGCCTGGAGAAGAGGAGACTCGGGGCTGACCTTCTTGCTCTCTACAACTACCTGAAGGGAGGTTGTACACAGGCAGAGGTTGGTCTCTTTTCCCAGGCAGGCAACACCAGAACAAGAGGACACAGTCTCAGGCTGCACCAGGGCAGGTTTAGGCTGGAGGTTAGGAAGAAGTTCTATACAGAGAGAGTGATTGCCTTTTGGAATGGACTGCTCGGGGAGGTGGTGGAATCACCATCATCGGAGGTGTTCAGGAGGAGACTTGATGGGGTGCTTGGTGCCATAATCTAGTTGTTTAGGTGGGATGGATAGTTGATAGGTTGGACGCGAGGATCTTGAAGGTCTCTTCCAACCTGGTGTATTGTATTGTATTGAAATGTGAATTATGAAATTGTCATTTTTATAAATTATCAAATTATTAATCACCAATGAATCAACAACTTATATACATGTTCTATTGCACGTTCATGAAATACATTCCATAAGTGGCTTAGTGTTATGATTAGAACTTAATTAAACTATCTACAGACTAATTATTTATTTATATAACGAAAGGTGCAATTCCCCCACTTGGCTACTAGATGGCGACTTGGCATGACGCAGGTGGCTTCTGGCTAAACACAGCACTATTACAATCTTTCTATGCGTCAGCGATTACTCTGCTAGACGTGGATACTTTGAACTGAGTGCTAGTGGATGGAAAGCATGTGGAAAATACTCTGCAGCTGTTGTTTGTAGCAAGGTGGAGATCTGGCAAACTACTGTCACTGGACTGGTTCCTAGTCAGTTTGGATGGTGGCGTTGGATTACTGTCTCTTTTCTCTGAAGCAGTGGAAAGGGAATAATGGAACCTGGGCTTAGCTCAGAAGCAGGTTCCCTTCAGGACTCGGTCGGTTCCCTCCAGACAATAGGGATTGGTCCTGGTCAGGGTCAGCCCATGGGGTCGGCCCTCGGAATCGGCTTGCACGTCAGGGCGGGGCGACGTTTTCCGGTAGGTGGGCTCAGAGGTTTCCAGTCAGACAATGACCGCAAACAAAAGCTATGAGGTCGGCCCGTTTGCGCCGAGTCTCAGGGCTGATGTGAACAGCCTCGGAGAGAGAATGCGGCTGCGTTAAGCAGCAGCTTCTTGTTCACTGGGCTTAAAGGAATAGCAGGACACTTGGAGTGGTCCCGGGTTTGGTGCAGTATAGGCATGAACAGTGCTTTAGTCTTCCCGGAGGTTTACAGGGCTCAGAGTGGCACACATTCCTCTCCCACTACAGTGGGGCTAGGCATATATGGACTCGGTTTTGATTGAGTCTCTTCTCCCCAGCAACTGGGCAGAGCTTACCCTCGGGGATTGGTCCAGTCCTCCGGTGGCACGATGGGCTCTCCCAGTCAGTATGACTGGCTGTGACGATGCTGGGCTTCTCAGGCTCAGCAAAGGTCCTCCTGCTGGAGATAATCTTCACGTGTGTTTCTTACGATGCAGAGGCTTTCAGTATGTGTGCATGTATGATAGAAGCTAACGACAATAAGCTCAATGGTAGAGGCTATGGCTCGAGAATTGTTCTCTTGAGCATGTACAGAGACAAAGTGAAAGAGGGGGGAACTTGTTTACCAATTGGGGTGATACTTATAAATTCCTTGAGCCTGGGTTTGACCAGTAGACACTCTCATAGACAACTGGCAAGAAGGTCAGCCCTGAGTCTCCTCTTCTCCAGGCTAAGCAACCCCAGCTCCCTCAAGCCTCTCCTCATAGAGCTTGTGTTCCAAACCCCTCACCAACTTCGTTACCCTTCTCTGGACACGTTCCAGCAAGTCAACATCCTTTCTAAACTGGGGGCCCCAGAACTGGACACAGGACTCAAGGTGCAGCCTAACCAGTGCAGTGTACAGGGGCAGAATGACCTGCCTGCTCCTGCTGGCCACACTGTTCCTGATGCAGGCCAGGATGCCATTGGCCCTCTTGGCTGCCTGGGCACACTGCAGGCTCATGTTCAGCCTCCCATCAACCAGTACGCCCAGGTCCCTGTCTGCCTGGCCACTCTCCAGCCACTCTGAGCCCAGCCTGTAGCACTGCATGGGGTTGTTGTGGCCAATGTGCAGAACCCGGCACTTGGATGTGTTCAATCTCATGCTGTTGGATTCTGCCCATCTGTCCAGCCTGTCGAGGTCCCTCTGCAAAGCCTCTCTGCTCTCCAGCAGATCAACTCCTGCCCCCAGCTTGGTGTCATCTGCAAATTTCCTGATGATGGACTCAATGCCCTCATCCAAATCATCAATAAAAATGTTGAAGAGCATGGGGCCCAGCACTGATCCTTGGGGAACACCACTAGTGACTGGCTGCCAGCTGGACGTGGCACCATTCACCACCACTCTCTGGGCTCGGCCCTCCAGCCAGTTCCTAACCCAACGCAGTGTGCTCCTGTCCAAGCCATGGGCTGAGAGCTTGGCCAGGGGTTTGCTGTGGGGGACAGTGCCAAAGGCTTTGCTGAAGTCCATGTAGACCACATCCACAGGCCTCCCCACATCCACCAGGCGGGTCACCTGATCCTAGAAGGAGATCAGGTTGGTCAGGCAGGACCTGCCCTTCCTAAATCCATGCTGGCTGGGCCTGAGCCCTTGGCCATCCTGGAAGTGCTGTGTGATTGCACTCAAGATGGCCTGCTCCATAATCTTGCATGGCACTGAGGTCAGGCTGACAGGCCTATAATTCCCTGACTCTTCCAACCGGCCCTTCTTGTGGATGGGCACCATGTTGGCCAGCTTCCAGTCTTCTGGAACCTCTCCAGTGAGCCAGGACTGCTGAAAAATGATGGAGACTGGCTTGGCCAACTCATCTGCCAGCTCTCTCAGCACCCTAGCATGGATTCCATCTGGTTCCATGGAGTTGTGGGGATCCAAGCGTCTGAGAAGATCTCTAACTACGCCATCCTGGAACAGAGTATAACTATGCTGCTCCCTGGCTCCATCTGCCAGCTCTGCAGGCCAGCTGTCCAGAAAACATTCTGTCCTGCTAGTAAAAACTGAGGCAAAGAAGGTGTTAAGTACCTCTGCCTTTTCCTCATCCTTTGTGACAACGTTCCCCTCCATGTCAACCAAGGAGTGGAGGTTGTCCTTGCCCTTCGTCTTGCTATTAATATATTTATAGAAGGACTTTTTGTTGTCCTTTACAGCAGAGGCCAGTCTGAGCTCCAAATGTGCTTTTGCCTCCCTAATTTTCTTCCTACAAGACCTAGCAACATCCTTAAATATTCCATGGGTCGCCTCCCTATTCTTCCAAGGATGATACACCCTCTATTTTTCCCTTAGTTCTATTAAAAGTTCATTACCCATCCAGGCTGGCCGTCTGCCCCAGCAGCTCATCTTCTGGGACACTGGCACAGCCTGTTCCTTGGCCTTCAAGAGTTCTTCCTTGAAGTAGGTCCAGATCTCCTGGACCCCTTTGTCTTTCAGGGCTGTTTCCCAAGGAACCTTCTGAGTTAGTTCCTTGAGTGACCTGAAGTCTGCCCTCCGGAAGTCCAGAGTGGAGGTCCTCTTGCTGCCCCTCTTAGCTTGACTGAATACTGAAAATTCAATTACCTCATGGTCACTGGCCCCTAAACACCCTCCAACCACCACATCACCCACCAGCCCTTCCCTGTTAGTGAAGAGGACATCAAACACAGCCTTACCCCTGGCAGGCTTGCGCAGCACCTGGGATAAGAAGCTGTCCTCCATGCACTCTAAGAACCTCTTGGATTGCCTCCTCTCTGCTATGTTGAGATCCCAGCAGATATGAGGCAGGTTGAAGTCACCCATGTGAACAAAGTCAGGCGATCGTGAGACAGCCTTAAGCTGCCTATAGAATGCTTCATTGACATCGTCCTCCTGGTTGGGTGGTCTATAACAAACTCCAATCAGGATATCTGCCCTGCCGATCTTCCCTCTAATTTTCACCCACAAGCACTCAACCCGATCATCCCTGATTTCTAGAGCAATGGCTATGCCTCCCTGATGTACAGGGCCACCCCTCCACCCCTTCTTCCTTGCCTGTCTCTCCTGAAGAGCCTGTAGCCATCAACTGCAGCGCTCCAGTCATGTGAGTCATCCCACCACATCTCTGTGATGGCAACTACATCATAACTTTCCTGTTGCAACAAGGCTTCCAGCTCCTCTTGTTTGTTGCCCATACTTTGTGCATTAGTGTACATGCACTTCACTGGGCTGCTGGTTTCACCCCTGGCTCCAGCTTATCACCCCCAAACTCCTGCCTGAGGGGACTGGTTTCAGCCCCTTCCCCCTTCAAAGCTAGTTTAAAGCCCTACCAATGATACCTGCCAATTCCCTTCGCAGAATCTTTTTCCCTTTGGGGGATAGGCCATTCTCATGTACTGTGACCTTTCCTGTCCTCTGGGACAGATGTACTCCATCTGCTGCCAGCTGACCTGGTGCAGTAGAAAGTTTTTCAAGATGAAAAACCCAAAATTCTTTTGATTGCACCAGCCTCTAAGCCACTTGTTGACTACAGCTGCTGACCTGTTCCTTATGGTATTCCCTCCTGCAACTAAGGGTATAGATGAAAAAATTATTTTTGCACCTGACCCTTCCACCAGGTCCCCCAGGGCCTTGAAGTCATTCTTGATAGCCCTGGGAGTTCTGGTTGCAACATCATCATTCCCTAACTGCATAACTATTAAGGGATAGTAGTCAGAAGGCTGCACCAGACTAGGCAGCCTTCTGGAAACATCGCTAACTTGAGCTCCTGGGAGGCAACAAAGTTCCCTGTGAGTAGGGTCTGGCTGACATATGGGGCCTTCATATTCATAAATTTAATTACCTCTTCACAACAATTTCCTTAAGCATCTCTTACGCATTTTATCAGCAATGGTTGGCTTCCTGAGTGTGGAGGTGAGAGAAAGTTCAATTCTCCCCCCTGCAGAGAAACCATGGCTAACTCAGTCGGAGGAGCAGATGGAAAAGCTGTATTTTACAAGCAGGATGAAATGCAGTGAATATATACACAATATACAGTATTTACAGTGTATACAAAAATAAACAGCAAAGAACATAACACAGAAAACCTGCCCCTCCTTGCTGGAGGAGGGTCCCCCCCAAAAAACCCTTTTCCTCCCTTCCTCCCTTTCTTCCCAAAAAGGGTTAGAGAGAGAATAGTAATTATTAAGGGGGAAATTCTGTTAGTTCAAAGCATGTTCAAATTCTGTTAGTTCAAAGGGAAGAAAAATAATTAGTTTCTTATCTCATTAGTCCAAGGTCAGCCAAGCACAGAAATTAAAACAGCCATACAGGCAGACTGAAACAGACAGACTGAGACACAAAATGAAATAAAACTAAAACTAAAACTTAGAGTTGCATTCGGATTGATCTACCAAAGAAATTCATTTAGAACTATCTTTTGTTTTCCTTATTACACCAAAATATTCAACTACAGTGTTTCAGTAACTGTCCCTTCTTAAAGGCATAGCCTGGAACTGTCAAAATCCACCCCTTCTAAACAATTTAATTGGCTGTTTGTAGTATCTATCCAATCTAGAACAATGTCTACAATTTGCAAGTAAAGTTCATAGTCCATTCCGGCTGTCCTCAGATGTAGATGATTCAGAAGTCCAAGAAAATCAGGAAACAAGGAAAGAGAAAACAATTTCTTTCATTGCAGACAAAGTGAAGAAAAGGGAATCAGAGACTCTCAGTTGACCCAGGGCTGTCAGGGTTCTCAGGGTTCATGCAATGTTGTTTCCTCATGGATTCTTCCTTTGGGCGCAATGTATCTGTACAACACTCTGAAATTAAACTCTCTCAGCTAAAGTTAAATTTCTTTGTGGAATTCACCGAATTTCACCATTCTCTTGCACTGCCCAATAAGTGTGACCAGGACCTTCAGCTGAAACCACCCCTCAGACAGGTTTAGCCTCTCCTGAGGGAGAAAATACCCAAACAGTTTTACTTAACAGGTTCTTTTCTCTAATAACAAGAACTCTATCACCTTCTCCTTTCTGTAGCAGATCTGAGTGTGCAGGTCCAGCTCAGTTCACTGAACCTCTACTATTTACCCAGCCAGGTTGCTTGTGCTAGACGTTTTTCCCAGTTTTTCAAAGACCCACCCCCCATGCCTTTAAGAGTGGTCGTCAGCAAACCATTGTAATGTTCAATCTTCCCTGCAGCTGGTGCATAGTAGGGAATGTGGAATATCCACTCGATGCCTTGCTCTTTTGCCTAGGTTCTTTACAAGATTGGTTTTGAAGTGAGTTCCATTGTCTGACTCAGTCCTCTCTGGAGTTCCATGTCTCCACAGGATTTGTCTCTCCAGACCAAGAATGGTGTTGCGTGCAGTTGCATGTGGAACTGGATAAGTTTCCAACCATCCAGAGTTTGCCTCTACCATAGTCAGCATATGTTGCTTTCCAGAACAAGAACGTGGTAGAGTGATGTAGTCAATCTGCCAAGCTTCACCATACTTGTACTTGGACCATCTCTCACCATACCCCAGCACGTGGCTGAGAGAGCAGGCAGTGGCGAGGAACTCGGCTCTGAGCGCTTGCTTTCGGCTTTGCTTTCCTTGCTTTTTGGGAGGTAAGGGGCTGGTGGCTCAGGACCTCCTGGAGAGGGGTGGAGGGGAAGCAGGCTCGGGTTGCCTACGTGCCTGAGGGCAGTGACATAGCAGGGGGAGGGGTTGTCGTGGAAACTGCGTGCAAACCAACCCAACCCCAGCGCGTGGCTGAGAGAGCAGGCAGTGGTGAGGAACTCGGCTCTGAGAGCAGGCAGCGGCGAGGCACTCGGGCTCAGCCTCTGCACTGACAGGAGAAAAAAAAAAAAAATCCGGGTGGAGAGGGTGATAAAGAGGGTGGTTACAGCAACATTACAGCAACATGGTTACTACTAGAAGTAAGGCTAGTAGAAGAACAGTGGGCACCCAAACAGAGGCCACTCACAAGCATGCAGGTGTTCAGGTGGGTGGCTGCAGTGAGTGCTGGAACCTGGCACTCGATATGGAGGATGGAAGGAACAACTGTGTCAGGTGTGAGCAGATCAGGGGTCTGATGAGCATGGTGGCTGAACTAAAAGAAGAGGTAGAAAGCCTAAGAGCTGTAAGAGACAGCAAAAGGAACATTGACTATTTCCAAAATCTAACCTCTACTAAACCAGAACAGGGGGTGACTTTAGTGGAACAGGGAGTTTGATACTTTCCCATCAGCAAGCCTCTCAGCCTCCCTGCAGTAACCCACAAGGGCAGGGCCAATGGGTGCAGGTCTCTGCCCGACGGAAGAAACGCAGGCGGGGCAAGCCTGCTACTTTGAGCAGCACACTGCCTACAGTGCAATTGCAGAATAGGTATGAGGCTCTGCAGGAGGAACAGGTCATAGGTGAGGACAAGGACTCAAGGAAGACAGAAGCTGCACCAATGACAGGTTGCCACAGGCCAGCTATCAAAACTAGACCAGAAAAGAAACCTCGTAGGGTCATTGTTATAGGAGACTCCCTACTGAAGGGAGCAGAGGGCCCAATATGCAGACCAGCCCATTTCATAGGGAGATCTGCTGCCTCCCTGGTGCCCAAGTAAAGGACATTATAGGCAAAATTCCCAAATTCGTGAATCCTTCAGACTACTACCCACTGCTGGTCTTTCAGGTGGGTAGTGACGATGCAACAACAAGAGGCTCACAATCAATTAAAAGAGATTTCAGAACCTTGGGGCACCTGCTAAAGGGATCAGGCGCTCAGGTTGTGTTCTCTGCTATCCCTCTAATGTCAGCGATGGATGAGAAAACACTGAGGAAGAGCCAACAGGTCAATTCATGGCTCCGGGGCTGGTGCCATTGACAAGGATTTGGGTTCTACAATCATGGCTTGGTTTACAAGGCACCAGAGGTGAAAACAACTAATGGGACACACTTGTCCCAGAGGGGGGAAAGGATCCTGGGGCAGGAATTGGCAGGGCTCATTGAGAGGGCTTTAAACTAGATTTGAAGAGGGAAGGGGGTTAACAGTCTCCTCTGGCCTGTGACGGACAGAGGGGCAGCTCACCAGAGGCAGAAGGATGGAGAGCTGGTAAGGGCTCTCAACTTGCTGCCCTGAGGCAAGACACAAATGACACACCAGGACACCCTGTGGAAACTAAGGGGAATTGGCAGAAGAGGACGACAGGGCCAGCCCAGCTGAAGTGTTTCTATGCAAATGCATGTAGCTTGGGCAACAAACAGGATGAATTAATGGCCACCGTGCTGCTGGGAGGCCATAACATAGTGGGCATTACTGAAACTTGGTGGGATGATTCCCATGACTGGAATGTAGGTATAGACAGGTATAAGTTTTTAGGAAGGATAGGCAGGGAAGGAGAGGAGGAGGTGTTGCCCTCTATGTCAATAACCAGATGGAATCAGCAGAACTCCACCTGGGGAGGGATGATGAGCTGGTTGAGAGTGTATGGGTTAGAATTAAAGGCAAGACAGGGGAAGGAGACATTACTGTGGGGGTCTCCTACAGGCCACCTGACCAGCAGAACCAAGCAGATGAGGCCCTCCACAGGCAAATAGAAGTGGCTTCCAGGTCACAAGCCCTGGTCCTCATGGGTGATTTCAACCACCCTGACATCTGCTGGAGGGACAACACAGCAAGGCACCAGCAATCCAGGATGTTCCTGGACTGCATAGAAGACAACTTTCTCCTCCAAATGGTAGAGGAACCAACAAGAAAAGGTGCTATGCTGGACCTTGTTCTCACCAACAGGGAAGGGCTGGTAACCAGTGTGAGGCTCAGGGACAGCCTTGGCTGCAGTGATCATGAAGCAGTTGAATTTAATATCCTCAGGGCAATCAGGAGGACCTACTCTAAGCTTATGACCCTAGACATTAGGTGTGCAGACTTCGATCATTTCAGGAATCTGCTAGCCAAAGTGTTGTGGGACGAAGCCCTGGAGGGAAGAGGGACCCAGGACAGCTGGGCAGTATTCAAGGACCACCTCCTCTGTGTCCAGGAGCTATGTACACCAACAAAGAGAAAAGCAGGGAAGAATGCTAGGAGGCCTGCCTGGATGAACAAGGAGCTCCTGGACACACTATTACTTAAAAAGAAATTCTACAGGAAGTGGAGGGAAGGACAGCTAGAACAGGGGGTATATAAGGAAGCTGCCCAAGCAGCAAGAGGCCTGGTTAGGAAAGCCAAAGCAGAGTTCGAATTGAATCTAGCCAGGGAGGTTAAAGGGAGCACTAAGAACTTCTACAGGTATATTAATGGCATGAAGAAGAATAGGGAAGGTGTGGGCCCCCTCAGAAAGGAAAGTGGTGAATTGGTCACAAGCGATGTGGAAAAGGCTGAGGTACTCAATAACTTCTTTACCTCAGTCTTCACTGCAAGGGCCTCCAGCCACACTCCTGGTGTCATGGAAGATGATGCCAGGGATGGGGAGGAAGAACTGCCCATCGTAAGTGAAGCTCAGGTTTGTGATCACCTGAAGAACCTGGAAGTGTTCAAGTCCATGGGACCCGACGGGATACACCCACGGGTGCTGAGAGAACTGGCAGATGAGGTTGCTAAGCCCCTCTCTATTCTATTCCAAAAGTCATGGCAGACTGGGGAAGTCCCCACAGACTGGGAAAGGGCAAACATTGCTCCCATTTTCAAAAAGGGTAAGAAGGAGGAAGCAGGGAACTACAGGCCGGTCAGTCTCACCTCTGTGCCCAGAAAGATCATGGAGCAGATCCTCCTGGAGGCACTACTGACTCAGAAGAATAGTGAAGAGGTGACTGGGAGCAGTCAGCATGGCTTTGTCAAGGGGAAATCCTGCCTGACAAACCCTGGTGGCCTTGTATGAACAGGTGACAAAATTAATAGATGAGGGGCGAGCAACTGATGTCATTTACCTGGACCTGAGCAAAGCCTTTGAGACTGTCCCACACCACATCCTGGTGTCCAAGCTGGTGACACATGGGTTTGATGGATGGACCACTAGATGGATAAAGAACTGGTTTGATGGCCGCACCCAAAGAGTGGCTGTCAACGGGTCCATGTCCCAGTGGAGGCCAGTGACAAGCGGAGTCCCTCAGGGATCAGTCCTGGGACCAGTCTTATTCAACATCTTTTTGGGTGACATGGACAGTGGCCTTGAGTGCACCCTCAGCAAGTTTGCTGATGACACCAAGCTGTGTGGTGCAGCAGACAGGCTGGAGGGAAGGGATGCCATCCAGAGGGACCTTGACAGGCTGGAGAGGTGGGCACAAGCCAACCTCATGAGCTTCAACAAGACCAAGTGCAGGCTCCTGCATCTGGGTCGAGGCAATCCCAGGCACAAATCCAGGCTGGGCAGGGACTGGCTGGAGAGCTGCCCTGAGGAGAGAGACTTGGGGGTGCTGGTGGACGAGAAGCTCAACAGGAGCTCTCACTGTGCACTTGCAGCCCGGAAAGCCAATCAGATCCTGGGCTGCATCAGGAGAAGTGTGGCCAGCAGGTCAAGGCAGGTGATTCTCCCCCTCTACTCAGCTCTGCTGAGACCCCACCCTGGAGTACTGCCTCCAGTTCTGGAGCCCCTATTACAAGAGGGATCTGGAGGTGCTGGAAGGTGTCCAGAGAAGGGCCACAAGGATGATCAGAGGGCTGGAGCACCTCTCCTATGAGGACAGACTGAAGGAGTTGGGGCTGTTCAGTTTGGAGAAGAGAAGGCTCCGAGGTGATCTCATTGTGACCTTCCAGAATCCGAAGGAGGCCTCCAAGAAGGCTGGGGAGGGACTTCTCAGGCTATCAGGTAGTGATAGGACTAGGGGAAATGGAATGAAGCTGGTGTGGGGAGATTCAGGCTGGATGTGAGGAGGAAGTTCTTCACCATGAGGGTGGTGAGGCCCTGGAATGGGTTGTCCAGGGAGGTGATTGAGGCCCCATCCCTGGAGGTGTTTAAGACCAGGCTGGATGAGGCTCTGGCCAGCCTGATCTAGTGTAGAGTGTCCCTGCCCATGGTAGGGGGGTTGGAACTAGATGATCCTTGTGGTCCCTTCCAACCCTAACTGAAACTATGAAACTATGAAACTATGAAACTATGAAACTATGGAACTATGTGCCCTTGTGGCCAAGAAGTCCAATGGTATCCTGGGGGGCATTAAGAAGAGTGTGTCCAGCAGATTGAGAACCTGGTTTTTTATTGTTTTTTTTTTTTTTATATTAATAAAAGGTAGGCTAAATATAGGTCATGGAAGTACTACGTCCAGCTCTGGAGCATTCAGCACAGGAAGGACATGGAGCTGATGGAGCAGGTCCAGGGGAGGGCTACAAAACCTACCAGGGGGATGCAGCACTTCTTCTATGAGGACTGTCTGAGGGAACTGGGGTTGTTCAGAAGAGAGGGTTCAAGGGGACCTTCCAGTACCTGAAGGGCGGGCTACAAGATGACTGGAGAGGGATGATTTACAAAAGCCTGAAATGATAGGTAAGGGGTAGTAGTTTGAAATTGGAGAAGAGTGGATTTATATTAGATGTTAGGAACACCTTTGTCACCATGAGGGTGCTGGAACACTGGAATAGGTTACACAGGGAGTTGAGACGCCATCCCTGGAGTTATTCAAGGTGAAGTGACCTAATTGTGGCCTTCCAGTATCTGAAGGGGGCCTACAAGAAGACTGTGGAGGGACTTCTCAGGCTATCAGGTAGTGATAGGACTAGGGGGAATGGAATGAAGCTGGAGGTGGGGAGATTCAGGCTAGATGTGAGGAGGAAGTTCTTCACCATGAGGGTGGTGAGACCCTGGAATGGGTTGTCCAGGGAGGTGGTTGAGGCCCCATCCCTGGAGGTGTTTAAGACCAGGCTGGATGAGGCTCTGGCCAGCCTGATCTAGTGTAGAGTGTCCCTGCCCGTGGCAGGGGGGTTGGAACTAGATGATCCTTGTGGTCCCTTCCAACCCTAACTGAAACTATGAAACTATGAAACTATACCACAAGGGCTTAATTAGCTTTGCCTGCTTAATAGCTGCACAAATGTCACAGTCGTGGATGACGTGTGATAGCATCCATGGAAATGTCTATGGATCTCTCATGAGCCCACTGCTAGGTTGCATCTCTGCCTTGATGTCCTGACCAATCGTGACCCCACTGAGCTAAGAATATTTCACCTTAGTGTTTCCAGTCTAGTTCAAGATCAGAGTCTGTATCTACTTGAGAAACTCTTGCAGCTTGATCTCCTGATGACTCCAGGTAAAAGTTTTTGGTAACAGTTTTATTGGCACTAAAAGATCTTAAAAAGGTAATAAAAGGCAATAAAAGCAAGCAAAGCAACCAGTTGGGCATGCGAGGGTACTAAACTTCACCTCACAGCAGCTTTACAATAGCTTTCTTCATCTTATATAGTTACATCATCTACATAAACAAACTTATGTGAAATAGAAGGCAGGCATATGATAATGAGACTTAGAACAGGTGATCAAATCCCTTCTCCCTACATTCTGTGTGGTAAGGGTCAAAGTATCCACTTGCACGCATGCTCAATTTTCCAGGTTTCTTATCTAAGGAAAACACATTCCTAGTTCTGAATGTTTATCTTTAAGACAGCTCCTTCTCAGCCGTGATGTCTCCAATTTATCAGACAGTCTCCTTGCAAGTCTGCAAAACATGTTTCTTTCCCTTTACTCTCAAAACAGGCCTCACAAGATCTTGACTCTTAATCCCAGTGCACTCTGAGTCTTATAATTTTAACATAAATCACCAGTATATTCATCACACTTGGCTGTGTTAGGTTTAGAGTTGGACTCAATCAGTAAAAATACTAAGAAAAAACTGATTTATCTTTCAAAATAGGAACATACTGCTTAGGTATATTTAATTCTGTTCTAGACTAGATACTATTAATGACAGATCATAGTGAATACAACTATATTTCTGATCCTGAAAGTAAATAAAGAACAACTTCTATTTTTTTTTATGACCTGGAAATGGAGCAAGATATTGAAATACACAGCCATGGCAAATTGCAGCCCAAACTCTATTTCAAACTCAAAGCTAAACAATGGGGGGAAAAAAATTATCAACACTTCACAAAGATACCACAGCTACTCTCCACTTCCTATAATATTTAATTAGAAATGAACTAGAATAGAATAGAATAGAATAGAATAGAATAGAATAGAATAGAATAGAATAGAATAGAATAGAATAGACGAGGTTGGAAGAGACCTTCAAATCACCGTGTCCAACCCATCATCCAACACCACCTGATCAACTAAACCATGCAACCAAGCACCCTATCAAATCTCCTCCTAAACACCTCCATTGATGGTGACGCCACCACCTCCCTGGGCACCCATTCCAATGGGCAATCACTCTCTCTATGAAGAATTTCTTCCAAACATCCAGCCTAAACCTCCCCTGGTGCAGCTGGAGACTGTGTCCTCTTGTTCTGGTGCTGGTTGCCGGGGAGAAGAGACCAGCCCCTGTCTGTCTACAACCTCCTGTCAGCTAGTTGTAGAGAGCAATATTATTCTTCTCTTCTCTTCTCTTCTCTTCTCTTCTCTTCTTTCTCTTCTCTTCTCTTCTCTTCTCTTCTCTTCTCTTCTCTTCTCTTCTCTCTCTTCTCTTCTCTTCTCTTCTCTTCTCTTCTCTTCTCTTCTCTTCTCTTCTCTTCTCTTCTCTTTCTCTTCTCTTCTCTCTTCTCTCTTCTCTCTTCTCTTCTCTCCTCCTCTCTTCTCTCCTCTTCTCTCCTCTTCTCTTCTAATAAGGTCTCCAGTGAGCCTCCTCTACTCCAGGCTAAGCATCCCCAGCTCCCTCAGCCTCTCTTCATAGGGCTTGTGCTCTAAACGCCTCACCAACTTTGTTGCCCTTCTCTGGACACCTTCCAGCAAGTCAACAGCCTTCCTAAATTGAGGGGCCCAGAACTGGACACAGGACTCAAGGTGCAGTGTACAGGGACAGAATGATCTCTCTGCTCCTGCTGGCCACACTGTTCCTGATGCAGGCCAGGATGCCATTTTATAAGAAAACCACAAATCAACATATTCACACCAAGTGAGTGCTCTGAATTCCAATTTTCATAGCCGTGTTTGCTATTCTAACTAGCAGTTATGTTCCTAATGGTACTTGACATCAAACCAAAAATATGTAAGTTGTTTGTACAAAAAATTTTCTGTATCTTATATCCTGTCTTGGGGATGACATAATAAAAGCATTGTGGCTAACCACAGGTAAAAATATAAAACAAATCAAAAGACAGAATAAAATCTATCCCTATTTTATGTATTTAAAATTTAATTTTAAAACTTTATGAGTGAGTAATTCTCTAAAATGATTATTGTGCTTCTTACTCTCAGCTGATTTGCTAAATGGAAAGTGTATGAGATTTGTCAATCATATCTAGAACAGCTGAAAAGCAATAAAAAAGTAAGCTTAAAAATATTTTCTGCATAATAATATTATATACTAGGAATAACAGAATTTTTTATTTTATTAATTATGTTTTTATTTATGTGCACATGTAGTCAAAACTGACTATAGTTATTAATAATATTATTACAGTAATTAAGAAATCCTAAATTCAGTTTTGTAATAGTATTTGTTTCTTCTCTCCTCACTGTTTTGAAAGTCTCCAGCAGATACCATCAAATTATTTAAAGAAGGTGTTCCCTTTATATGAGAAGAAGGTAGCATATACATAAAGTAAAAGAGTGGCACAGAAACCATCAGAAGCAAATTTTTTTTTAATTCTCTAAAACTATTTTGTTATGTAGGGGTAAAAGGCTTTACCAGCACTACTGGGAATATTTTTGGTGTTTCCCCTCTCCTGTGCTACCCACCCCCAAAAGTTCCCAAAAATACCACCTCTAGTGGATATAAAACTCACTTTGAAAAAGGAAGGATTTACATTTTTCAAAACTACATATATTTAGATTAAATAGCAGCTGCAAAATCAAAGCAATGCAAACTTCAGTGATCCATAAAGTGATGTAAAACCAGCTAATCTATTCAGTAAAATAAAATGACAAATCCCTACAAGAAGTTTACATTAACTTCGTGGAAGAGCAAATTGCAGTCATCTAAGAGATTTAACAGAATAGGTCTGGCAAGTGACAGTACAATAGGGAAATAAACTAGTACCTTAATCTGAGGTTTGACTATGTTTCATCTGATATTTCCAAAAGCAGGACAAATAGCTAATTAAAAGTTCACATTGGTACAATTTTGCACAAGTGCACCCTACACAAAGAATCATAGAATCAGTCAGGGTTGGAAGGGAACACAAGGATCATCTAGTTCCAACCCCCCTGCCATGGGCAGGGACACCTCACACTAGATCAGGCTGGCCAGAGCTTCATGCAGCCTGGTCTTAAACACCTCCAGCGATGGGGCCTCAACCACCTCCCTGGATAACCCATTCCAGGGCCTCACCACTCTCACAGTGAAGAACTTCTTCTTCACATCCAGTCTGAATCTCCCCACCTCCAGATTCATTCCATTCCCCCTATCACTACCTGAGATCCTGAGAAGTCCCTCCCCAGCCTTCTTGTAGGCCTCCTTCAGATACTGGAAGGCCACAATTAGGTCACTTCAGAGCCTTCTTTTCTCCAGACTGAACAGCCCCAACTCCTTCAGTCTGTCCTCATAGGAGAGGTGCTCCAGCCCTCTGATCATCCTTGTGGCCCTTCTCTGGACACCTTCCAGCACCTCCAGATCCCTCTTGTAATAGGGGCTCCAGAACTGGAGGCAGTACTCCAGGTGGGGTCTCACCAGAGCTGAGTAGAGGGGGAGAATCACCTGCCTTGACCTGCTGGCCACACTTCTCCTGATGCAGCCCAGGATCTGATTGGCTTTCAGTGAGAGCTCCTGTTGAGCTTCTCGTCCACCAGCACCCCCAAGTCTCTCTCCTCAGGGCAGCTCTCCAGCCAGTCCCTGCCCAGCCTGGATTTGTGCCTGGGATTGCCTCGACCCAGCTGCAGGAGCCTGCACTTGGTCTTGTTGAAGCTCATGAGGTTGGCTTGTGCCCACCTCTCCAGCCTGTCAAGGTCCCTCTGGATGGCATCCCTTCCCCTCCAGCATGTCAGCTGCAACACGCAGCTTGGAGTCATGCAGCACATCGTTTACATTTCTGTGGTCTAAATCCTTAACTAAGAATAGTTATTATATTTCCAGTATCTTCATTACCAATACACTTACTTTGTGTAGGTTAGTTTGAGACTAACTTTACAAACAAGCAATTTTTGTTAAATATCTTTACAACTTCTGAATTATTTTGGAGTGCCTCATCCATTCCCCTCTTAAACACCTCCAGTGATGGTGTCTCCACCACCTCCATGGGCAGCCCATTCCAACAGCCAATCACTCTTTCTGTGAAGAACCTCTTCCTAACATCCAGCCCAAGTCTCCCCTGGTGCAGCTTGAGACTGTATCCTCTTGTTCTATCACTTGTTGCCTGGGAGAAGAGACCAACCTTACCTGGCTACAACCTCCCTTCAGGTACTTGTAGACAGCAATAAGGTCTCCCCCGAGCCTTCTCTTCTCCAGGCTAAGCAACCCCAGCTCCCTCAGCCTCTCCTCATAAGGCTAGTGCTGCAAACCACTCACCAGCTTTGTTGCTGTTCTCTGGACATGTTCCAGCATGTCAACATCCTTCCTAAACTGAGAGGCCCAGAACTGGACACGGTGCTCAAGGAGTGGCCTAACCAGTGCTGAGTAGAGGGCCAGAATTACCTCCCTGCTCCTGCTGGACACACTGTTCCTGATACAGGCCAGGATGCCACTGGTCTTCTTGTCCACCTGGGCACAATTCTGGCTCATGTTCAGACTACTATCAACCAGTACCCCCAGGTTCCTTTCTGCCTGGCCACTCTCCAGCCACTCTGACCCCAGCCTGTAGCACTGCATGGGATTGTTGTGGCCAATGTGTGGAACCTGACGCTTAGATGTGTTAAATTTCATGCCATTGGATTCTGCCCATCTGTCCAGCCTGTTAAGCCCCCACCCTGAAAATCTCTCCTACCCTCTGACAGATCAACACCTGCTCCCAGCTTGGTGTCATCTGCAAATTTACTGATAATGGACTCAATCCCTTCATCCACATCATCAGTAAAGATATTGAACAGGATAGGTCCCATCACTGATCCCTGGGGACACCACTAGTGACTGGCTGCCAGCTGGATGTGGCACCATTCACCACCACTCTCTGGGCTCAGCCCTCCATCCAGTTCATTATCCAGTGCAGAGTGCTGCTGTTCAAGCCATAGGCTGACAGATTGGTCAGGAGTTTGCTGTGGGGGACAGTGTCAAAGGCCTTGCTGAAGTCCACGTAGACTACATCCATAGCCTTCCCCAAATCCACTGGGTGGGTCACCTGATCATAGAAGGAGATCAGGTTGGAGAGGCAGGACCTGTGTGGTGGTTTGAGCCTTAACTGGAAGTTAAGAGCTCAGGTGGGGGGGCAAGGCTGAGAATCTCTCCCCTCCTCTCCCCCTCCTCCCTCCCAACTGAGAGGGGAGAAAAGGAAGGAGCAAATCCACCAAACAATAATTTGGACTCGGCTTGGAAGTAGAGAGGTAAAGAGTTTCTTTAAGCAATATATAGATAGATAGATATAACAATAACAGGAAAAAGGTTCACAAGGCCAGAAAAGCAGGGGCCAACAGCTATGATGTCCTGCTTTTTATACCCTAGCTGGGCAGGGAGCAGGGAGTGGAACAGACTCATATTCCCAGGCAAAAAATGCCCTGCAGGGAGTGAAAAGTACCTGCAAGCCCTCCACCCTGCTTTGTTCTTTTGTTCTCAGAAAAGGGTGCTAACCCACCACAACCTGCCCTTCCTAAATCCATGCTGGCTAGGCCTGATCCCTTGGCCGTCCTACAAGTGTTGTGTGATTGCACTCAAGGTGACCTGTTCCATAGTCTTGCCTGGCACTGAGGTCAGGCTGACAGGTCTGTAATTTCCTTGCTCCTCTTTCTGGCCCTTCTTGTGGATGGGCATCATGTTGACCAGCTTCCAGTCTTCTGGGACCTCTCTGGTGAGCCAGGGCTGTTGAAAAATGATGGAGAGTGGCTTGGCTAGCTATCTGCCATCTCGCTTAGCACCCTAGGATGGATCCCATCTAGTCCCATGGACTTGTGGGGATCCAAGTGGCTAAGCAGGTCTCTAAGTACTTCCTTCTGGTCACAGGGAAACTATACTGCTCCCTGTCTCCATCTGCCAGCACAGGAAGTGAAGGTTGTCCTTGCTCCTCCTATTGCCATTAATATATTTGTAAAAGGATTTTTTATTGTCCTTCACAGCAGAGGCCAGTCTAAGCTCTAAATAGAATTTTGCCTCTCTAATTTTTTTCCTACATGACCTAGCAACATCCTCAAACATTTCATGGGTAACCACTCCTTCCTCCCTCTTTTTTTCCTTTAATTCACTCAGAAACTCATTGCCCAGCCAGGCCAGATGTCTACCCCAGCGGCTCATCTTCTGGCACATTGGCACAGCCTGTTCCTGTGCCTTCAAGAATTCTTTCTTGAAGTAGGTCCAGCCCTCCTGGATCCTTTTGTTTTTAAGGGCTGTTTTCCAAGGTACTGTCTGAGTTATTTCATTGAGTAACCTGAAGTCCACCCTCCAGAAGTCCAGAGTGGAGGTTTTTTTGCTGCCTCTCTTAGCTTGACTGCATATTGAAAACTCAATTATCTCATGGTCACTGGACCCAGACAGCCTCCAACAACCACATCTCCCACCAGCCTTTTTCTATTGGTAGGCTCACACAGCAGCTGTGATAAGAATCTATCCTCCATACACTCTAAGAACCTTCTGGACTGCCTCCTTTCTGCTGTATTAAGTTCCCAACTGATATCTGGCAGGTTAAAGTTACCTTTCTACATGAAAGAAGTGTTTCACTGGTAGTACATTTAAAAACTTCCAGATTTGCAATTATTACTTTTAGTGAATGTAAACAGGTTTTCCCATGTGGTATTTTTCCTTTTGTTAATACTTAGAATCAATATTGTGGTTTCACACTATACATGCATATCTTTTTCAATGTGTGTATATATTAGAAAATATATGGCTATGATGGTGACAACAATGCTGAGGACACCATGGCAAATCCTTTCTGCAGTACAACACCGTTATGCATCTAAATAAAGCGTAGTGCCACAAAACAACATTTCATAACTACCTTATCCTGTTGCATGTATGTTTCTTCTTCTTGGATGTCTACAGGACATGACATTAAATTGGAATTTTTTCAGCATCTTTCTGGAACCCTTTCTCTTATGACAGCTTCAAATGTATATTTTTGGTACATTTGTTATTGCTGTTTCTTAGTTTTACATACCAATTTAGGTATACCTTAGCTATTTCAGTCTTGCTTTGCTTTTAGCAACATCTAGAAAACATTTTTGTACATTCATTTGGAAGATCTGAATGAATCTGTCCCTGTTCCTAATTACTTTGCAATACAGAAGATGTGAGAACTCTTAGACATGTTTATCATCAGATTAAAAGCAAATCATCCAAAAATGCTTAATGTATATTTTCTCTTAGGATATTTTTACAGCAAATTGGTACTGAATGGGTAACCTGTACAGTAGTAGACAATAATTTCATAGCTACTGATGACATTATGTAGCTAAAATACATAACAGGAGATAAAAGAAGACCTAAAGAATACCAGCAAGTAAAATACATACACAAAACTAGATGGAAGATAAGGACCCTACCACATACCCAGAGCGTTAGAAATGAGGTAGTGTTGGAAGAAAACCAGGAATGGGTAAGGTTAAGAAAAGTAAGTGAGGTGAACATATAATCTGATCTATAGACCTGCAGGTTAAGTAGTAGTTGGTAGGTCATGCAAAAAGCAAATTATGGAGCAAAATTTTACTTCAATGTGATTATCACAGATGCTGACATGAACAGTTTCACAAAGAATCAAAATGGTTTAGGATGAAACCAGAAGAATTACAATGCAGTTTGTCAGCACATTGAAGGAAATGAAATATGAAAAGTAAAGGGGACATTGTAGCCCAGCCAACAACAGATAAATAGTATTTGAAAAGACATTAAACGTCATTGAGTCAAAACAAGAAATATTTATTTTCTAAATAGAGGCCTTTAATATATTTCCTACTTAATTTGTTGTTTTATTCTCTTGAAACCTATGTGTATCAAAACAATGAAGAGAAATATTTAACAAGAACTGCAACTCAAATATTTTTTCCCTTTCCACACTACCATTATAAAGTATTGTTTCATTTTACTTTAGGAAAAAACTTTTTCATTTAATCAAAAGATAGCAGGAACAGTTAAATCTCTTATATTTTACCTACAAATCACTATTATATTTCTGCTCTTCACTACCTAAAAAATTCAAAGGGCATATGTCTGTTTATACATAATACCAAAATAAAATCTGTTTTCAGTCTTGCACATTAGAATGTCATGACTTAACCTTTCTTATGTCTGCAAAAACGGTCTAAGATTTAACTAAGGAAACCATAATTTTGAATTTTGCACCACAGCCATGGAGGGTTGTGGTGGGTTGAAATTTCCTCCCAGCATCAACTCATACCAACTCAGAAGCGAATGGAAGGTGTATTTACAAACAAAAACTATACTCTACAATGTAATTAAATGAATACGTACAAAATATACAGTACATCTTCATGTTGCTTTCACACAGGCCACACTGTACTGTTGAAAGTGAATGAGTTTTGCTGACGACATTCTGACTGCAACTGACAAATCAGGTTTTGAATGGGCAACAAAGAGTCATGGTTGGTTCTGTATTGTCTGTGATACACAGTTTGAGAAGCAACCAGCAAATTCGCATCCTCTATCTCATGTTGGCCCACAACTGCAGATTCATCAGAAAGCTCAGGTCTAAAGGAAAACTTAATTTTCCTCCATCAATTTTTACAGTTGCTACTCTGAAAGCCTATTTGTAACCCTTAGGGACTTTGAAATGCCCTTCTCTCAGAACATCAATTCCCAAAATTCAAGGTACATCAGGTCCTGTCACAATAATATGTTTCTTCCACTGTTTACCAGTTAAACTTATGTCAACTTCTATCTCAGTTAACTCTTGAGATCCACCAGTGACTCCCAGAATAGTTACAGGCTCTGATCCCTGATAATTTGATGCCATTATGGTGCACTGAGCTCCTGTGTCAACCAAGGCCCTGTACTTCTGATATTTTGAAGTGTCAGGCCACTGGATGTACACATCCCAATAGATTCTGTTATCTCCATCATCCCTCTCCTCCTCATGGAGGGAGGCAGGGCACCCCTAATTATGGGGAGTACATCCGCATGTGCAGTTAGCACAGCATCTAGTGTCAGAGTTGGAATTACCGTTGGAGCTATTAGAGTTGTTCTGGGAAACTGAGGAAGTAACAGCTACACTTCTGGTATTGCTACCTTAGGCTCTGCCTCTCTGCAGTTCCCCTCTTCTCCTGAAAAGATCAGAAGTTGGTTGACCATCCCATCTGTTAATGTTCTCACCAGATTGATCATGCAGATTTATCCAAATACTCCCATGTGACTGACACATGATTGTGGTCTCTTTTGGTTTGACCTGTTGTGGAATGGCCTTCTTAGAGGATGTCTATTTCCAACAGCTAAAACTTGTATCCATCTGGAAGAAGAAGAATTGGAATTATCTCCTTGTGTCAATTTGGATATGGAACTTTTAAATTCTTCCTTCAGCTCTTTCATGCAATTCTTTATCTCTCTAGAGTTTCAATGACTGAGACCAAAGAAACTTGTGTGAAACTATCCTCCAGTTGTCTCATTTGGTCAGTGAAATGGTCAACCATAGGAGGTGCTCCACCATAGTTTCTTGCCACAATTCTCTTTGCCAGAATAGTAGCATAATTAGGAGGATGAGTTTTTTTAGCAAGATCGGTTCCCACAAGAGTTTCATCAGGATTCAGAGTACCATGGTCTCCATACATCACTTCTCTCACAGCAAACTCTTTCAAATGCTGAATTCCCTCATCCATGGTGTTCCAAGGCTTAGGATTCCATGGAAGGTCATGTCTGGACACCACATAAAAGCTGACATTAAAAGATGCTCCACATAGAAACCTTGCCAAGACACCTGCTTAGATGCCTATCAATTCCACTATCTTTTGAGAGGGTTCCAAGCTGAGATGCTGACTTGTTCCCCACCACTAAAGCAGGAACACCTGTATTGTAGCACCTGCCTAACCAAGTCAGAATCAGCTCATTCTCTCCTCTAATGTAATCCTTTCTCACATGCCAAATCTCCTGTCTGGATGCATTAGCTGACTGTGTATCATCTTCATTCTCATTATCCTCATCCTTTTGAATCTGCTGTCCCCATAACCCTGCTGCTACCCTCCGTAGGACCTCTTTAAGTTCAGAAGCACCTCCATTAGCTCCTGACTTACCAGAACCTATATCCTTGTCCTGCATCTCCACTATCCACTGATGGTCTCAGTAATTCAGCTATACCTAAAGGAGACTTTCTCTCCATCTTCAGAAGGATTATTTTTAACAGTAGGTCCTGACTTGCAGAGGGATCTTGCTGCTCTTCTGCCTCTGCATCTGCCTTGTGCCTGCCCCTTTTATCTAAAGCTGCAATTTGTTTATCTGGAGCTGTTTTTTAAATTTACAGCAGACTTCGCAGAAGCAGAAGGGGTTTGCAAAAGAAACAGCACTGGTGGGTGAACTTTGGGACCGAGCAGCTGCCTGACTAATAGCTTCCAGTGAAGCCATGTGTGAGAGACTAAATCTTGTCTTTCTTGACATGACTCAACAAAGATAAAATCACCTTTGTTGCTTGCCCAGACAATACCTGATGTGTATCGGGCAGATTCCACTGTATAACAACTCTGGACTGTGCATAGATAAAGATTGCTCACCAGACTGCAGCTGCTGTGGAAATAATGGACAGAGGCCACTCCTATCGATATTCTCTGAAATATATATATATACCTAAAAAACTGTATAAAAGATCTGAGCAACTACTGGCTCAGGTAAAAGGACAATACGAGAGAAGGGAAAGACTGGGGCAATGCTGCTCTGAAGAAAACTGGAGAGAATACCAGGACAGCTGAGGACAGAGACAGCACCATGTAGCCTGGAAGAAACAGACCAGGACAAACCCTCTCTCCATGTCCTAAATTCCACCTGCTGTAACTCATGGAGCTGAAGAGGCTGCTCAGAGAAGGGCTTGCACTTGGACTTTGGGATCTGTCCCTCCTCTTCTTCACTGGAGGACAGCGCAGCCAACAAGGATGACCTCTCCTCCATGCCAAAGTTGTTGCACCCTTCCTCCACAGACCCAAACTGTCTTGGGGGGTGAGGGGTGTGGTAACATAATTCCTATCCTCTTCTCTCTCCCTCTTTGCTCTCTTGCTCCATTTTCTTCTCTCTCTCTCCTTCTGATCCATCCACTTTATTCTGTTAATAAATAGCCTCACTGTTGATATTTTGACCTCATTTGTGCCTCTAATTTCATAACATGGGAATATCAAAAAAGAAATTAGTCTCTTTCCCTCTCTGGACTGAGACATTAATACTGGTGTAGTTGGCAGGATTCCCATGTAGTGATAGTATCAGAGCAAGACATTTATTATTATCGATAGCAGTCACACATAGCAAATAAATAATAATTTTGGGGTCCAGGCTGCTCACTTAAGCCTCTGTAACAGGAATACTAAATTCATAAACTTCTGCAGGATCATTCATATTTTCA
Organism: Colaptes auratus; assembly: GCA_015227895.2. Classification (NCBI taxonomy): domain Eukaryota; kingdom Metazoa; phylum Chordata; class Aves; order Piciformes; family Picidae; genus Colaptes; species Colaptes auratus. The sequence continues at coordinate 64,265,257 of CM026897.1, forward strand.
TATTTTTTTAGCCACAGAAATCCCAAGCATCAGTCATACAGCATTGTCAGATAGCATTTTCAGCTTGTATTTAAACCAAACAAACAGTTTATATGCCAAATAGCTACTATTTTATTCACCATGGCTGACATGCACTGCCTGTACAGTATCACAGTCAGAGCAGAATATATCAAATGCCACAAAAACCAAACAGCTTCATTTTGCTTTCTCAATCTTAGTAGGAATGAATCAATCAAGCAATTGACCCACGATGAATAGGCGCCAATTATTTTGTAATGTGGTGGGCTGAAGTTTCCCCCCCAGCATTAACTTTGCCAGACCAACTCAGTTAGAAGCAAATGGAAGCTGTACTTACAATAAAAAACTGCACTCTACAATGGAATGCAATGAATATTTACAAAATATACAGTATTTACAATATTACACACATATTTACAATTAGCAAATGTGATGGTTTAACCCACACACATTAACAAAAGCTCAGCTGAATACAGTCCGGGAAGTGAAATGGAGCTGTATTTTACAAGCACTAATGGAATGCAGTGAATATATACAAAATATACAGTATTACAATATTATACAAGTATTTACAAAAAGAAAAACAGCACAGAAATCCTCCTTGGGGGTAGGAGAATTCCACCTCACCTCCCCCCAGCCTTTTCCCTCCCTTTTTTCCCTCTGGTTAATTAGAAGAAAAGAGAAAAGGTGGAAAAGTTAGTGGAATTTCAGTTAGTTCAAAAGTGTCATTAGTAAGTCAGTAATGCTTATCTCAAGTTACACTGATAAGCAGTCTCTCACTGTCCAGGACAGCATGCATGCCAGCAGAAAAAGATGGAATGAAATTGAGAGGAAATAATGTGAGAGATATTGCTATGGTACATCTCACATCAGACCAATGAAATTCATTTAGAATAATCTTTGTTTTCCTTTTTACACCCAAGTGTAGATTTGCTCAGAATTTTTTTAGAGACACAGTCTAAACTGTCACAGCAAAAAACATGAAAGACCCCCTTGGTCAGAGACTAGGGAAGCAGTTCCACTGACCCTCAAAGACTCTTGTCCCAAGAGAGGAAGGAACAGAGAGAATGCAGAGGGTTAGACTTAACTAAAACAACACAGCCAAGGTCACATGACAAGCAGGTTAATCTTTCCCAAGTGAAGCAAGCAGAGAGATGAGAAAAAGAGAAAGAATTGTTTTGGTACAACCCAACTTATACTAGATATTCATTCAATTAATTTGTTTAGAACAATCTTTTGTTTTCTTTTTTACACCCAATAGTGATTTGTTTAAATTTTTCTACTTCTCTGCTCAAAATATGTATCTAAATTTTAAAGGCATAGCCTAAAACCACCACAATGGTGCAAGCTGGGGGCAGTAGTTGATCTGCTGGAGGGTAGAGAGGCTTTGCAGAGGGACCTCGACAGGCTGGACAGATGGGCAGAATCCAACGGCATGAGATTGAACACATCCAAGTGCCGGGTTCTGCACATTGGCCACAGCAACCCCATGCAGTGCTACAGACTGGGCTCAGAGTGGCTGGAGAGTGGCCAGGCAGAGAGGGACCTGGGCATACTGGTTGATGGTAGGCTGAACATGAGCCTGCAGTGTGCCCAGGCAGCCAAGAAGGCCAATGGCATCCTGGCCTGCATTAGAAACAGTGTGGCCAGCAGGAGCAGGCAGGTCATTCTGCCCCTGTACACTGCACTGGTTAGGCCACACCTTGAGTCCTGTGTCCAGTTCTGGGCCCTTCCGTTTAGGAAGGATGTTGTCTTGCTGGAGCGTGTCCAGAGAAGGGCAACAAAGCTGGTGAGGGGTTTGGAACACAAGCCCTATGAGGAAAGGCTGAGGGAGCTGGGGTTGCTTAGCCTGGAGAAGAGGAGACTGAGGGGTGACCTTCTTGCTCTCTACAACTACCTGAAGGGAGGTTGTAGCCAGGCAGAGGTTGGTCTCTTCTCCCAGGCAGCCAGTACCAGAACAAGAGGACACAGTCTCAGGCTGCACCAGGGCAGGTTTAGACTGGATGTTAGGAAGAAGTTCTATACAGAGAGAGTGATTGCCCATTGGAATCGCCTGCCCGTGGAGGTGGCAGAGTCACCTTCATTGGAGGAGGTGTTCAAGAAGAGGCTTGATGGGGTGCTTGGTGCCACGGTTTAGTTTTTTAGTTGTTTAGGTGGGTTGCATTGTATTGTATTGTGTTGTATTTAGGTGGGTTGGATTGGTTGATGGGTTGGACCCGATGCTCTTGAAGGTCTCTTCCAACCTGGTGTGTTGTATTATTGTATTGTATTATTATTGTATTATTATTGTATATTGTACTCTGCAGCACTTGCTTTCCAGATTTACACAAGCTAAAAATTCTTGCCCACACTTCATAAGGTTAATTCATCTTTAGTCTCACTTTTAAGAAATGAACAAATAAACAAAGAGTAGAAATACCTTCTGCTTCACTGATATCTTTCATATGAAGATAAAAAAGCACTATAAAAGATGTCTAAGTACAGTGATCACTGTGGAAAGTATTTTTATTTGTTTTAGAGCATGTTTTCTATTTAGTGTAAAAATATACCTGTTAAACACTGTGGTGGGTTAATGCTCATTCTGAAAAGAAAAAAAACAGGGTGGAGGGCTTGTGGGTGCTTTGCCCTCTCTGCAGGACATTTCCCCGCCTGGGAAACTGAGTCTGTTCCACTCCCCCCTCCCTGCCCAGCTTGGGTATAAAAAGCAGGACATTGCAGTCATTAGGCCTCATTTTTGGCTCCTGCCTCTCATGCATGAGAGCTACTGCGGCTGCCTTCCTGCTCCTCTGCCATGTGGTCGGGCCTGATCCTTCTCCCTGCTGCCTCTGAGCCTATTCAGAGAGAGACTGATTTTGTGTTCTTCTTTGTCCCCCTCCCATCCATCCTTGTTCCTTCCCCTTGTGAACCTTACCTGTAATTGTTATATATATATATATATATATATATATAATATATATATATTTATTTTGTTTAAAGAAAACACTTTACCTCTCTACTTCCAAGCTGACTCCAAATTATTGTTTGATTGATTTGCTCCTTTCATTTATTTTCTCTCTGTTGGGAGGGAGGAGGGGGGGAGCAGGGGAGAGATTCTCAGCCTTGCCCCCATCTGAGTTCTTAACTCCCAGTTAAGGCTTAAACCACCAAAACCACAAATAAAAATTTTCAGACTAGTAAAAAAAAATACTAATGATGGCAGACCATAGGAGGATGTTAATACTTCTGAAATTTAAACCCTATCCTTCCTTTGCAAATGGTTTGTAGTTTTGTTTGTATTTTTATGCATCCCATACAATAAGTAATCCTAGACAGCTGAATAATATTCACTTGAACAATTAATCACAAATTATTATATTCAGCTATTTGCTTATTTTTCTTCTTAATAAAGGTAGTTACACCATTCAAATAAAAGAATTTTAAAAATCTCTTAGCAGAGACACAACAATTAAACTCCTGGCCACACTGGCAGCCTGTGGCTTGGACAGCAGCACTCTGAGCTGGATTAGGAAGTGGCTCGAGGGCTGAGTCCAGAGAGTGGTGGTGAATGGTGCCGCATCCAGCTGGCAGCCAGTCACTAGTGATGTCCCCCAGAGATCAGTGATGGTACCCAACCTGTTCAATATCTTTATTGATGATCTGGATGAGGGGATTGAGTCCATTATCAGTAAATTTGCAGATGGCACCAATCTGAGAGCAGATGTTGATCTGTTAGAGGGTAGAAGAGCTCTGCAGAGCGACCTTGGCAGGCTCAACAGATGGGCAGAGTCCAACAGCATGAGATATAACACATCTAAGTGCCATGTTCTACACATTGGCCACAACAATCCCATGTAGTGCTACAGGCTAGGGACAGAGCGGCTGGAGAGCGGCCAGGCAGAAAGGGAACTGGGTGGGGATTAGATAGTGTTGGGTGATTGGTTGAACTTGATGATCTCAAAGGTCTTTTCCAACCTAGTTAATTCTATTCTATTCTATTCTATTCTATTCTATTCTATTCTATTCTATTCTATTCTATTCTATTCTATCCTATCCTATCCTATCCTATCCTATCCTATTTGTCCTGGACAAGGCATTAGCAAGACAGCTAAATCTGTTTTGAGCCACTGCCCCTTTCTCCTTCCTCTTTGTTGCAGGGACCGGATTGAGGCTGAGAAGCCTAACAGGCAGGCGCTGTTAAGGCTGCCTAGAGGGGAGTGGAAACTGAACCTGATCACTGAGCCTCATGTTTCAGAGAGGCGACTGCGCATGCCAGATGCCATGAGGAAGGCGTGTGCAGTTTACTTGCCACATAAACATTTTTAATTGGTTGGTGGGATTTGAATGGCTAATGTGCCATTGGGCCATTTGGTTTTCAAAAAGGGAATTTATAGGGGAAGACCTTGTATACCTTTTGCTCATTACACTCATAGCTTGCATGCTCATTACTCTCTTATCTCTCTCCCCTGTTCATAAATGGGATTCAAGGTGGCAACATGCACCCTACTTGCTCCTATTTTCAGAGCAATTAACATCTTTTGTTTTAGTGGTATCATACTCGAGTTGGGCCTCCACTGCAGCAGCGTGCTCTCTCATTTCCTCTAATTTTTGGCTACTGCCCTTTGGACTATAACTGCAAATTCAAATACCTCTTCGTTTGACAAAGGTTTCAGTAGTTAGCAGCTTGGTGGTTCATGAGTAAAACACGCTATTTGACCTGGTTATTTCTGAGGTTTATAGCTTGTTACCCATTGGTTAACTCTGTTGTGAAGTCAATGGTGGTTTGTCTATACCACTCGATGCAGTATTGCTGTTTGGTTTCACGCGCAGAGGGAGATTCCAGTTTGTTCCTCTGTATTCCAAGTTCTGATTGTTCTAGATTATTACTATACTGATTATTATCCTTCTACCATGTGTAAGCAACCTGCTACTGACCAGGCAAATGAACCTGAATAAAATTGGCTTGGGAAAGCAGTTTTTGATATTTAATAAATAATATTCATATTTTATACTATTTCTGGCCAATAAATGTATATAGTTACAACTTTATTCTATTCTATTAAAAATCTGAAATCATAAATTCTTGAACATTAATTGGCACTAAACTGTGGAAAAATTCCAATATTCAAAACTATTTGGGTGACCATCCAACTATGTTAAGCATGCTTGAGTAGAAAGAAGCTGACAACTCATTTTTGTGTTTGTGGGGGTTTTGTTTGTTTAGGTGGGTTGGCGTTTTTTGTTTTGTTTTGTTATTTAATGCATACAATTGATAGCAGGGAGAATGGGGAGAAGCAGGGAGAAAATTTCCTGTTTTCACATCACTATAGAAATTATTATTAGTTTCAATTTCATTTTGTTGAATCCATTTTTTTGATTATTTGTGACTAATCACAAACTCTTCAGTTTCCACATTGAAAGACACACTATAAAACCAAAATTTCTCAGATTAATTTTACTGAAAGTAAAAAAATACTTCAGAAAACTATGCATAGTAGCATATATAGATGATTTTGCAAAATTCTTATGGTTCAAGATCTTGTAGATCAAATGCACATGAATTTTTGTTTGTTTTCAAGACAAAATGGAATCTTGAACTAGATTCTTTGTCCTGATTCTCAGGGCATGATAAAAGACTTGCTGCATTCTGTAGTGAACCTTCTACTGAAAGTAATAAGTATTAAAATAATGTTTATTCAAATGAAATGTTTCTCATAAATATATATTTTCTTTCTACTCTGTATCAAAACTTCTTGCTTAAATCTAAATGCCTTATTTAGATTTCTTTTTTTTTCTAGATCTGCTATAGATGCTCATTTTTCTCAGGCTTTTGTGGTTTGTGTCTTTGAATTCATCAAAAAGTCAGGCTCTTGAGGACTGGGTTTGTCCTGCAAACTTCATTCATATGAAGATAAGGGTGCTAATTTACTCTCTTCCTCAGTCAGAAGAGAACTGTAAGCAGAGGTCAGCACAAGTGTAATGAAACTATGTGACATACTTCATTCACATTTGTATCTGGAAATTTTAAGAAAATTGTAAGTAATCATTAGCCTGTCACTGTGAGAAAAGTTTTAGTAATTTACCCAATCCAACACCATAATTGGTCACATATTTTTTAATATTTTTTTTTTCAATAATAATACTAACTAGTGCACATGATCACAGGATGCTGGGGAAGACCTCTGGAGATCACCAAATCTAATTGCCCCTCCCAGAGCTGGTTCACCTAGGGCAGGATGCACAGGATGGCATCCAGGTAGGCTTTGAATAACTCCAGAGACAAAGACTCCACCACCTATCTGAGGAGCCTGTTCCAGCACTCTGCCACCCTTGAAGCAAAGAAGATCTTCCTCATGTTTAGATGGGACTTCCCATGTTCAAATTTACGCCCATTACCTGTTGCGCTGTCACTGGGTACCACTGAAAAAAGACTGTGCTGACCCTCCTGACACACAGAAATATTTACAAGGACTGATAAGAACTCTGTCAGTCTTCTCAAGGCTAAAATGATCCAAATCCCCTAGCCTTTCTTCATAAGACAGATAAGTGCAGAGCTAATATTTTTGTGAAACCATGAAGTAATTCAAGACTAGCCTATGAAATTAGTAGATAGTAGAAAGTGTTATGATCTCTGTATAATTTAAATATCTTAAATGAAAGAGAAAATCTAAGATACTCAAAAAACTCTTATTGCAATGATCCTGCAAAATAATAAGAACACAAAAAGTAAAAGAATTCACCATCTCTATACAAATAGAAAATATTAATCAGAAGGATTAATTGCTTGTTATGCAGGTGGGAAGCAATGAAGTTGAAACCAGAAGTCCAAAAGCAATCAAAAGGGACTTCAAGGCTCTGGGAAAACTGGCTGAGGGATCAGGGGCTCAGCTAATTTTTTCATCAATACCCTTAGTTGCAGGAAGGAATACTGAAAGGAACTGGAAATCAGGTATGATTATTAAGTGGATCAGCAGCTGGTGCCACCAACAGAATTTTGGGGGTTTTGATCTTGGGGAACTTAACATGACACCAGGTCTGCTAGCAACAGATTGAGTACATCTGTCTCAGAGGGGGAGAAAGATCCTGACACATGAGATGGCAGGGCTTGTTGAAAGGGCTTTAAACTAGGCTTGCAGGTGGAGTGAGTTAAAATCATGCGCACTAGAGAGGAGCCTAAAGATAACCTTCAGTTGACCATTTCACTTGAGGTGGGAGAAGATGACAATATCAAAATTGTCTGTGGCAAGTGGCAGGATGACACAACAGGGTTGGAAGGATGGGGTGATAGTAAGGGCCTCTGAACTGCTGCACTGAAGCATGTTGTGAACACTGCAACAAGGTCTTAGAGAGCTGAACCAAGGGCCTCTGCAGAAATAGGGGACAGAAAGGGTAGCTGCCACAAAGCACCTTGGGGGAACAGTGGACTGCCCCTCTGATAAGATGACATGGCTGGCAGACTGGCTGAAGTGTCTCTATGCCAATGTACTCAGCATGGGCCACAAACAGGAAGAGTTGGAAGTTATCCTGCTACAGGAAAGCTACGACATGGTGGCAATTACAGAATCTTGGTGGGATGAATCCTACAACTGGAGTGTAGCTATTGACGGCTACAAGCTGCTCAGAAGAGACAAGAAAGGAAGAGGGGTGGAGGTGTTGCCCTCTATGTAAAGAAGTGGATAGAGTGCAAAGAGTTGTGACTAAAGAACAGCTATGAGCAGGTTGAAAACTTATGGGTAGGCATTACGGAGTGGCACAACAAGGGGAGCCTTGTGGTAGGAGTCAACTGCAGGCCACCTGACCACGTGGAGCCTATCAATTAAGCCTTCTTACTCCAGCTTGACAAGGCATCACAATCACAGGCTCTCATCCTACTGAGGGATTTCAACCACCCTGACATCTGTTGGAAAAGCAACACAGCTGGCTGCAGACAGGATGGCATCCAGAGGGACCTGGACAAGCTAGAGAGATGGGCCCAGGTGAATGTCATGAAGTTCAACAAGAGCAAGTGCAAGGTTCTGCACCTGGGCTGGAACAATTCTCACTATCAATACAGACAGGGGGATGAGGTGTTAGAAAGCAGCCCTATGGAAAAGGGCTGATGAATGAGAAGCTGGACGTGACCAGGCAGTGTGTGCTGGCAGCCCAGAAAGCTGAGCACATCCTGCGCTGCATCAGAAGATGTGTTGCCAGCAGATCCAGAGAGGTGATTCTGCCACTTTACTCTTGTGAGACCTTATCTGTCATACTCTGTGCAGGTCTGGAGCCCTCAATATAGGAAGGACATGGACCTGATGGAGCGGGTCCAAAGGAGTGCCATGAAAATGATCAGGAGGATGGACCATCTCTGCTACAAGGACAGGCTGAGGGAGCTGGGGTTGCTCAGCTTGGAGAGGGGGAGGCTCCAGGGATACCTGATAGCAGCCTTCAAGTATCTGAATGGAGCTGACAGGAAGGGGTGAGGAGAGACTATTTATAAGGGCCTGTGGTGACAGGAAATGGGACAATGGCTTCAAACTAGAGAAGGGCAAATTTAGACTGGATACCAGGAAGAAGTTCTTCACTATGAGGGTGGTGGAACACTGGAACAGGCTGCCCAAGAAGGTGATTGAGGTCCCCTCCCTGGAGATATTCAAGGTGAAGCTTGACAAGGCCCTGGGCAGCCTGGTCTAGTCAGGGATGTCCCTGCTGACTGTGGGGACGTTGGACTAGATGACTTTTGGAGGTCCCTTCTGGCCTGGACCATTCTATGATTCTATGACTTTTCTATGCCCTTTTAATAAGCATTGAAATGTTTATAATTAGTGGTCAACAGAAAGCCCAGTGCACAGATAGCTAATTAAAATAGACTGTGAATGTTTTCCTTTAATTGTATTTTGTGGTTGAATGATGCAAAGAAAGGTTTTCAACACTGATGTTCTTGCTCAGAATTGGAAGAAGGTGTTGAGTCTGTATGTGTTTGAAAATAAACTGAGAAAAGATGTAGAATATTATAATTCTTGGGCATGGAGTCACTAAGAGGCTATGGACTAACATCACACTATACTAACTATAAATCAGATTGTCATGCATTTATGACAGGCTGAGGTGAAGAAGAAGGAAAAGAAAATCAAGAAGGAAAAGAAAATCAAGGAGGAAAAGAAAATATGCAATTTCTTTAATAACATAAGAATCAGAACTTGAGCCAACATGGCTAATCAAGTGATCTACGGAAATACTAATTACAGATTGTCATGGGTATGGACCAAAGGACTCTAAATTGCACAGTTGTCAATATCTTGGCAGCATTTCTGTTTCCTGCCACTGAAAGATTTAACCAGTCAAAACCAAGGCCTTGTTCTCTACTGGTTCTCATTTATAATCACTTGTGACCGGTTGATGCTATGCCTTTAAGAAAGAGACAGTTGCTGAACACTTTGGCTGAATGTTTTTGATATTGAACAAAAACAAGATAGTCTAACTAATTTCATTGGTGGATTGTAGAAATGCAGTTTGAGTTTGGGTTCTGTTGGTTCAGTCTGTGTCTGGTCTGGGTTCAGGCTGGGTGCAGTCTGTGCTTCTCTGTCCTGTGGGCTGGATGGTTTCTCTCTTTCTGAAGCAGGAACGGCCTTGAGTTAACAGCTAACCAGATAAGAAAGCTAATTCTTGCATGTGCTTTTTAGCTAACAGAATTTTTCTTCCTTAATTGCCTTTCTCTCTCTCTCTAACCCTTTTTGGGAAAAAGGGGAGGGGGAGGGAGGGAGGGGGGTTCAGGGAACCCCCCTGGCCGGCTGGAGGGGAAAGGTTTTTCTTCATTGTGTTCATTGCTGTATTTTCCTGTATATATTGTAAATATTGTATATTTGTGTATATATTCATTGCATTCCATTTATGCTTGTAAATATAGCTTTCATCTGCTTTTCCGACTGAGCTGGCTGTGGTTTCTTTCCCTGTGTGTGGGGAGGGAACTTTCTCACCCCACCACATCACTTTATGTGACGACTTCTGTTATTAACATCTTCCATTCTTTCTCTTTCTTTTCCCATAGAAATTTCTTTTGTTTGACTCATATTAACACCTGCTATATATTAGTTATAAAAGGATCAATCTTGTGATCCATTTCCTACGGTACTCTGTTCCAGTATATCCCAAATTACATCAGATATGGGAAACTGTATGTTGTATAGAATGTTGAAATTCTATTTAGTGCTAATGCCTGTATTTTAAACATTAGCAGAAAAGATTTGTTATAACATAAATGTCTTTAATTTATGAAGTTGAACAAATATAGAAACCCCAGATGTAATGACCTCACAGAGAATGATTTTTAGTGATCTTTAATCCATTATTGTATATAGCTTGGCATTTCTAATCATTTTAGCATGGTTAAGCAATGTCTTTGTTTGCTCCCCAACTGCTGTTTCATTGTTTCAGGTTTTCCCACTTTGACATTGTGCTGATATTTTTTTTTGAGGCTTTAAAGTTACTCTTCAGTGCAGATTGTTCCCTAGATTCTGTGTCTGTATTCCCTCTCTCAAAACTGATGGAGATATTTAGTCTTTGGTTATGGTCAAAACTGTAAAATAATTTATTACTCCATTGTTCCAACTGATACCACCAGGGCTACCCTGAGTGGAAAAGGTATTCATCTTTATAAAGTATCTTTTATTAACTGGATTATCCAAATGTTGAAAACAAAAAAAATTTTGAACAAATATATTAAGTGGAATGTTAATTTTCATAAGAAAGATCTAGACCTTGGTAAGAAACAGAGAATTATTTTTCAAGCCAGCACTTCTTTCTTTACAAGCTTTTAGCTCTTAACTTTGAATTTTGCAATTGGTTTTACTTAAAGAACAGTGATATTGTAAACAGCGCTATTTTGGATAGGATTAACCTTTATAGAAGGGATTGGTGTTTTGTCTTGTCTCTTCAAAATACAATGACTCTTGTGTTAGTATCTTTGTGAAAAACAGAATGTCTATATAATAGATTTACTGAAAAGACAACCTGTCTTCTATATCACAGTATCACAGTATCACTAAGGTTGGAAAACACCTCTAAGATCATCAAACATGAAATTATACATAATAATTTAAAGGCTTAATAGGATTAGCTGTTCAGTATATTTAATAGACTGTATACCACATATTTGTACATATAAAGCCTACACATGCTCCTGTGTTTGTAGTCATTTTGGTTTTAGGACATAATTACTATTCAGGACATAATTACTATTCAGGACATAATTACTATTTATCCACCTATATGTGACTTGAATCTATCTTGTTCCTATGGTTAAGTATGCAAATAAAGACCTTGATATTTTTACTTCAATCACAGACAATGTCAGGAAGATTAAATTTCATTATCATTTTGTCTAGCTTCTTATATTTTTTACCCTCTGTGGTGCTTTGAGCCTTAACTGGGACTTAAGAGCTCAGATGGGGGCCAGGCTGAGAATGCCTCCCCTGCTCCCCACTCATCTGTCCCAATAGAGAGGAAAAGAAAGGGAAGGAGCAAATCCACCAAGAAATAATTTGGCTTTGGCTTGGAAGTAGAAAGGTAAAGGATTTTCTTTAAACAGTATGTGTGTGTGTGTGTATATAGTGTATATATATGTGTGTGTCTAACAATAACAGGCAGGGTTCACAAGGGTAGGGAACAATGATGGATGGGAAAAGAAAGAAATATGAAATACAGAACCAGTCCTTTGCAAAGTGTGGAAGCAGCAGGGAGAACCACATGGCAGAGCATCAGCAAGCCAGCAGCAACTATCTTTCATCCCCGTGAGGCCGAAGGAAGAGTGCAATGGCTGCAATGTCCTCCCCTTAATATCCCTGCTGGATGGGGCTGGGGGCAGTGGAACAGACCAAGACAGTTTCCCAGGGGGAAAACACCCTCCAGGGAGGGCAAAAACTCTCACAAGTCCTCCCCCCACCACTTCCAGGATGGGCGTAGCCCACCACACCCGTAGAAGCAGACAGATCTACTCGCTACTACCCTCAGAAGTACTTCCTATTACTAGCCAGAAAGCACTGTATTACAACCTTCACAGTTTCAAAAAGGACAAACCATCTATTGAATAAACTACAGCACACCACACTTAAAGACTCTCACTAGGTGAGGTTTAACTACCCAGGGGATATGCATAATACTTGGAACTTTTCTCTGATGGTTACTTATGACATGTCAACAGCATGTGACTAATAACAAATACTAACAACTGATTGTTTAAGTAAAAGCTAAGCCACGCTTTTGTTGTTTGCAGGAATACTTTTCTTTATTTTTCTTATGCCAGTACACTTATATTTTACAGTCACTTTCATGAAATTCCACTAATCTCAACTACGTGCATGGTTAAAATGAATACAATAATGTCTGTTTCAACATTTTGCAGGTTCACCGTAGTTTGTAAATTTCTCTTTTTCTTTTTTTTTTTCTTAGGTGCTACCTATGATTCTAAGTATCAACATTAGCAAAAGTCTACTTAATGCTGATGCTAGAACCTGAGACTGAGGAGAAAGTCAGGGACAGATTTACTTTGGTTAAAGCACTTCCACAGCTAGCAACAATAAAGCATAAGACTGGATCATTCTACTGCTGTCAGTAGGATTAGCTTCACTGCTGTTCATTTAATTATATAAATATTACTCTCCTATTTCTACAAGCTGTTTGTCTAGCTTAAATTTCATAGTTCGTACTTGTGGATTTTTTAAATAGGCCTATTTTGCATGGAGATGAACAGAGGGTCAAAAAGGATTAGAGATTTGTCTGTCTTTACCAATACTTCATTTTTTTAGTGTAGTCACACAGAGAAATCTGAAATTATTGAAGCATTTTGGAAATCCTCTGAAGGCAGACAGATTGAAAAGTCCTCAGAAACAGGAGGAACAGCCATTTATGGACAGTGAAGGAAAGATAAATACTTAATAAGGACTTTAGGTGTTTGGATATTCACCTGAAAATGAAACAAAGAATTTTATTTGACCTACCAAGGAAAAAGGTTGCTGTGCTCATCATTCCTGAATTAGAATAGATTTTTTGTAAAAAATGAGTTTGTGTATATTAGTCATTTGTGAAAGTGTTCAATCAATAGAATATAGAATATGGAATTAACCAGGTCGCAAAAGACCTTTGAGATCATCAAGTCCAATCTACCAACCAAAAAACATCTAATCAACTAAACCATGGAATCAAGCCCCTCATCCAGTCTCCTTCTAAACACCTCCAGAGATGGTGACTCCACCACCTCCATGGGCAGCACATTCCAAGAGCAAATCATGCTTTCTGTGAAGAACTTTTTTCTAACATCCAGCCTAAATCTCCCCTGGTGCAGCTTGAGAGACTCTGTCCTCTTATTCTATCACAGGTTGCCTTGGAGAAGAGACTGGCACCCACCTGGCTACAACCACCCTTCAGGTAGTTGTAGACAGCAGTAAGGTCTCCCCTAAGCCTCCTCTTCTCCAGGCGAAACAATCCCAGCACCCTCAGCCTCTCCTCATAGGGATTTGTGCTCAAGGCCTTTCACCAGCCTTGTTGCCCTTCTCTGGACACGTTCAAGTGTCTCAGTGTCCTTAAACGGAGGGGCCCAGAACTGGACACAGTACTCAAGGTGTGGCCTAACCAGTACTGAGTCCAGGGGCACAATGACTTCCCTGCTCCTGCTGGCCACACCGTTCCTGATAGAGGCCAGGATGCCGTTGGCCTTCTTGGCCACCTAGGCACACTGCTGGCTCATGTTCAGCCTGCTATCAACCAGTATCCCCAGGTAACTTTCTGCCTGGCTGCTCTCCAGCCACTCTGTCCCCAGCCTTTAGCACTGCATGGGATTGTTATGGCCAATGTGTAGAACCTGGCATTAGATGTGTTACATCTCATGCCATTGGACTCTGCCCATCTGTCCAGCTTGTTAAGGTCACTCTGCAGAGCTCTCCTACCCTCTGACAGATCGGCACCTGCCCCCAGCTTGGTGTCATCTGCAAAACTACTGATAATGGACTCAATGCCCTCACCCAGAGCATCAATAAAGATATTAAAGAGGATGGGGCCTAACACAGATCCCTAGGGGACACCACAAGTGACTGGCTGCCAGATGGATGTGGCACCATTCACCACTGCCCTCTGGGCTCCGCCCTCCAGCCAGATCCTAACCCAGTGCAGAGTGTTTCTGCCCAAGCCACGAGCTGACAGCTTATCCAGCAGTTTGCTGTGGGGGACAGTGTCAAAGGCCTTGCTGAGGTCCAGGGAGACAACATCCACAGGCCTCCCCACATCCACCAGGAGGGTCACCTGATCCTAGAAGGAGATCAGGTTGGAGAGGCAGGACCTGCCCCTCCGAAATCCATGTTGGCTGGACCTGAGCCCTTGGCCATCCTGCAGGTGCACAGTTATTGCAGCCAAGATAATCTGCTCCATCATTTTCCCTGGCATTGAGGTCAGGCTGACAGGCCTGTAGTTTCCGGGTTCCTCCATCCGACCCTTCTTGTGGATGGACCACACTGGCCAGTTTCCAGTCACCTGGGACCTCACCGGTGAGCCAGGACTGGTGGAAAATGATGGAGAGCGGCTTGGCCAGCTCATCTGCCAGCTCTCTCAGCACCCTATGATGGATCCCATCTGGTCCCATGGACTTGTAAGTATCTAAGTGGCTCACCAGGTCCTGAACCAATTCCCCATGGATTTCCGGGGCATTACACTGCTCCCTGACCCCATCACCCAGCTCAGGAGGTCACTCGTCCTGAACTCCTCCTGCCTTGCTGTTAAAAATTGAGGCAAAGAAGGTATTTAGGACGTCAGCCTTTTCCTCACCTTCAGTTAGAGTGTACCCCTCCAGGTCCAATAAAGAATGTAGGTCTTCTTGCCTCTCTTTTCACTGTTAATATATTTGTAAAAATGCTTTTTATTGTCCTTCACAGAGGTGGCCAGTTTCAGTTCTAACTGGGCTTTTGCCTCTCTAATTTTTCTCCTACATAATTGATAGGGTGCTTGGTTGCATGGTTTAGTTGTTTAGGGGGGTTGGATTGGTTGATGGGTTGGATGCGATGATCTTGAAGGTCTCTTTCAACCTGGTGTATTGTATTATTGTATAATCTAACAACATCTTTAAACATACCTTGAGAAGCCTTCCCCTCCTTCCAAAGGTGATACAGCCTCTTTTTTTCCCCTTAATTCCTGCAGGAGCTGCTTGCTCATCCACGCCAGTTGCCTACCCAGTGGGCTGGATCCACAGCTCAAGCATCTGTCATGCAGTGCTCCATGATACTCTGGAGAAAGGTGGTGCTCCAGAACACATCCAGTTCATTGATGATATCATTGACTGGGGTAAAACTGCTGAATAAGTCTTTGACAAAGGAAACAAAATCATTGACATTCTCCTTGTTTGCCATCAAATAAGACAAGGTGAAAGGACCTTCCAGTTTCTGCGAGTGCAGTGGCAGGATGGACGCCGACACATTGCAGTGGATGTGGTAAATGGAGTCTCTACAATGGCAAATCCCATAAACAAGCAAGAAACTCTACGTTTCTTGAGGATAGTGGGATTTTGGAGACTGCACATTCCTGGATCCAGTCAGATTGTGAAACCTCTGTATGATGTGACTCAAAAGAGAAACAGTCTCCAGTGGGGACTTGAGCAACAAGCAGATAAAGCAAGAAGTAGTTCAAGCAATGGGTCTGGGACCTGTCTGAGATGGTCCAGACATTAAGAACATTTTGTACAAGGTTGCAAATGACAATGGTCCAACCTGGTGCTTATGGCAAAGAGCTCCAGGTAAGACACATGGACTACCTCTTGGTTTCTTGAGTCGAGGTTACAGAGGTTCAGAGGCAAATTATACTCCAACAGAGAAAGAGATTCTAGCTCCCTATGAAGAAGTAAAAGCAACTTCTGAAGTGATTGGAACTGAATCACAACTTCTCTTAGCTCCCAGATTACCAGTTTTGAATTGGATGTTCAAAGGCAAAGGTTCCACACCACACCATGCCACAGATTCCACATGGTTCAAGTGGATGGTTCTGATAACACAGAGAGCTCAAATGGGAAATCTCAAAAGACCTGGTCTGGTGGAGGTGATCACAAGTTGGCCTGAAGGTGCCAACTGTACTAAACCTCCAGAGGAGAGAGCAACTCATGCTGAGGAAGATCCTCCTTACAATGACCTTACTGATGATGAAAAGAAATATGCTTTGTTCACAGACGGTTCCTGTCGTCTTGTCGGGAACAAGCGAAGGTGGAAGTCTGCAGTGTGGAGTCCAACACAGTGAGTTGCAGAAGCAAAGGATGGAGAAGGAGAATCCAGTCAATTTGCAGAGGTAAAAACTGTCCAGATGACATTGCTGAATGTGAGAGATGGCCAAAGCTTTATCTCTACACTGATTCATGGATGGTACCCAATGCTCTGTGGGGTTGGCTAAAGGAGTGGAAAAAGAATGGTTGGCAGAGAAAGGGAAAGCCTATTTGGGCAGCTGACCTGTGGCAGGACATTGCTGATTGAATTAAGCGAATTCCAATGAAGGTGAGATACATTGATGGTCACGTTCCTAAGAACAAAGTTACTGAGGAACAGCAACACAACCATCAGGCAGATCAAGCTGTAAGAGTTTCTCAAGTAGACATGGACTCTGATCTTGATCTTGACTGGAAACCCTGAGGTGAGACATTCTTAGCTCAGTGAGCTCACGATTGGTCAGGACATCAAGGCAGAGATGCAACCTACCAATGGGCTCACAACAGATCCATAGACATTTCCATGGATGCTATCCTGCAAGTCATCCATGACTGTGACATTTGTGCTGCTATTAAGCAAAGAGAATTAAGCCCTTTTGGTATGGTGAGAGATGGTCCAAGTACAAGCATGGTGAAGCTTGGCAGATTGACTGTATCATTCTACGGTATTCTCATTCTGGTAAGCAGTATGTGCTGACTATGGTAGAGCCAAACACTGGATGGTTGAAAACTTATCCAACTCCACATGCAACTGCACGCAACACCATTCTTGGGTCTGGAGAGACAAATCCTGTGGAGACACAGAACTCCAGAGAGGATTGAGTCAGACAATGGAACTCACTTCAAAAACTTATGAAGAACTGGGCCAAAGAGCACGACATTGAGTGGATATTCCACATTCCCTACTATGCACCAGCTGCAGGGAAGATTGAACATTACAATGGTCTGCTGAAGACCACTCTTAAAGCCATTGGGGGAGGATCTTTGAAAAACTGGGAAAAACATTTAGCACAACCAACCTGGCTAGTAAATAGTAGAGGATCAGTGAATTGAGCTGGACCTGCACACTCAGATCTGCTACAGAAAGGAGAAGGTGATAGAGTTCTTGTTATTAGAGAGAAGAATCTGTTAGGTAAAACTGTTTGGGTATTTTCTCCCTCAGGAGAGGCTAAACCTGTCCGAGGGGTGGTTTCAGCTGAAGGTCCGGGTCACACTTACTGGGTAATGCAAGAGAATGGTGAAATTCAGTGAATTCCACAAAGAAATTTAACTTTAGCTGAGAGAGTTTAATTTCAGAGTGTTGTACAGATACATTGCGCCCAAAGGAAGAATCCATGAGGAAACAACGTTGCATGAACCCTGAGAACCCTGACAGCCCTGGGTCAACTGAGAGTCTCTGATTCCCTTTTCTTCACTTTGTCTGCAATGAAAGAAATTGTTTCTCTTTCCTTGTTTCCTGATTTCTTGGACTTCTGAATCATCTGCGTCTGAGGACAGTTGGAATGGACTATGAACTTTACTTGCAAATTGTAGACATTGTTCTAGATTGGATAGATACTACAAACAGCCAATTAAATTGTTTAGAAGGGGTGGATTGTGACAGTTTAAGGCTTTGCCTTTAGGGAAAGGACAGCTACTGAACACTCCAGCTGAATATTTGGGTGTAAAAAGGAAAACAAAGATAATTCTAAATGAATTTCATTGGTAGATCAGTAGGAATGTAACGTTAAGGTTTTTACTTGTAGCTCAGTCTGTTCAGTCAGTCTGAACAGCTGTCTTCTTTCTATTCTGTTCTTGGCAGTGCTGACCTTGGACTAAAGAGATAAGAAAACTAACTTTTTTTCCCCTTAACAGCTGTTTTGCACTAACAGAATCTCCCTTAATATCCATTTTCTCTTTAATCCTTTTTGGGGAAAAAGTAGGAAGGGGGAAAATGGGTTTTGGGGGGGAACCCTCCTCCATTGGGGGGGGAGTTTCTGTGTTACTGCCTATTTTTTATATATTCATTGCATTTCTTTCTGCTTGTAAAAATATAGCTTTTTCATTTGCTTCTCCGATTGAGTTAGCTCTGGGTTTGGGTTGGGGGGGGCAGGGAGAATTGAACTCTTCTCACTACCACAACCAGGACTGTTGAAAAATGTTGGAGAGCAGCTTGGTGAGCTCGTCTGCAAGTTCCCTCATTACCCTAGGATGGATCCCATCTGGTCCCATAGAGTTAGCAGGATCTAAGTGGCTCAGCAGGTCTCTAACTTCTTCCTCCTGGATTACAGGGGGACTGTAATTTTCCCTGACTCCATCTGCCATCTCAGTAGGCTAGCTGTCTGGAAGACAACCTATCCTGCTATTGAAAATTGAGGCAAAGTAAGTGTTAAGTACCTCTGCCTTTTTCTCTTCTTTTGTTACTATATTACCCTCCATGTCCACTAAAGAGTGGAGGATGTCCTTGCCCCTCCTCTTGCCATCAATATGTTAGTAAAACCATTTTTTGTTGTCCTTCACAGCAGTGGCTAGTCTAAGCTCTAAATGGGCTTTTGCCTCTCTAACTTTTTTCCTACATGACGTAGCAACATCCTTAAATATTTCATGGGTTACATCTCCTTCTTTCCAATGATGACACCCTTGCTTTTTTTCCCTTAATTCATTCAGAAACTCATTGCCCAGCCAGGCCAGATGTCTACCCCGCTGGCTCATATTCCAGCACATTGGCACAGCCTGTTCCTGAGCTTTCAAGATTTCTTTCTTGAAGAAGGTCCAGCTCTCCTGGACCCCTTTGTTTTTAATGGCTGTTTCCCAAGGTACCTTCTGAGTTAGTTCCTTAAGTAACTTGAAGTCCGCCCTTCTGAAGTCCAGAGTGGAGGTTTTCTTGCTGCCCCTCTTAGCTTGACTGCATATTGAAAACTCAATTATCTCATGGTCACTGGATCCCAGAGAGCCTCCAACCACTACATCTCCCACCAGCCCTTCTCTGTTTGTAAAAAGAAGATCAAGCAAAGCCTTACCCCTGGTAGGCTCACACAGCAGCTGGGATAAGAAGCTATCCTCCATACACTCTAGGAACCTTCTGGACTACCTCCTCTCTGCTGCATTAAGTTCCCAGCAGATATCTGGCAGGTTAAAGTTGCCCACAAGGACAAGGTAGGTGATCTTGAGACAGTGTCTACCTGCCTGTGGAATAATTCATCAACCTCTTCATCCTGGTTGGCTGTTCTAGAAATTACTCCAAGTAGGATGTCAGCCTTGTTGGCCTTTCATGTAGGTCTTATGCACAGGCACTTAACCTGATCAACCTTAATCTCTAGTTCTATGGTGTCTAGAGCCTCCCTGATATACAGGTCCGCCCCTTCTCCCTCACCTATGTCTCCTGAAGAGCCTGTAGCCATCGATTACAGTGCTCCAGTCATGTGAGTCATCCCACAACGTTTCTGTGATGGCAACGACGCCATAACTTTCCTGCTGTGTCAAGGCTTCCAGCTCCTCTTGTTTGCTACCCATACTGCATGCAGTAGTGTACATACACTTCAGCTGGGCTGCTGTGTTGACCCCTGACTCCAGCTTTCCACCCTCAGAATCCTGGCTGGGGGGACTGGTTTTAACCCCTTTCCCCTCTGACTCTAGTTTAAAGCCCTGTTGGTATACCTTCCTAAAACCCTTTTCCCTCTGGGGGATAGGCTATTCTCATATGATAGAATCTTTCTCCCGCTCTGGGACACATGTAATCCATCTGTTGCTAATGGATCTGGTGCCACAGAAAGTTCTCCAAGATCAAAAACCACGAAATTCTGTTGGCTCCAGCCTCTGAGCCACTTGTTAATCATAAATGTTTTCCTATTTCTTTCAGTATTCCTTCCTGCAACTAAGAGTATTGATGGAAAAATTACCTATGCCCCTGAGCCCACACCAGTCTTCCCCGTGCCTTGAAGTTCCTTTTGATTGCTTTTGGACTTCTGGTTTTCACCTCATTTCTTCCGACCTGCATAACTATCAAGGGACAGTAATCAGAGAACTGTACCAGACTAGGCAGCCTTCTGGTAACAGCTCTGACCTTGGCCCCAGAGAGGCAGAAAACTTCCCTGTGGGAAGGACCTGGCTGACTTGTCTGCCTTGAGGGTACTGATGGGCAAAGAGCTGAATATGAGCCATCAAGGTACACTTGCAGGCCAGAAAGCAAAATGTATCCTTGGCTGCATCAAAAGGAATATGGTCAGCAGGTTGAGGGAGGTGATTCTGCCCCTTTTTTCTGATGAGACACCACTTGGATTACTGTGTCCAGCACTGGAGTCCCCAACACATGGACATGGACCTGCTGGAGTGGGTCCTGAGGTGGGGCACAAAGATGATCAGAGGGCTGGAGCACCTTCCCTGTGGGGACAGACAGCATGAGTTGGAAGTGTTCATCTTGGAGAAGAGAACTCTAGGGAGACATTATAACAGCCTCCCAGTATTTGAAGAGCAGTTATAAGAATGATGCGGACAAGCATTTTAGTCAGACCTGTTGTGATAGAACAAGGGGTAATGGTTTTAAAATAAAAGAGGTAGACTTAGATTAAGTATAATGAACTTTTTTTTTTTTTAATGAACATGGTGGATCATGGAAACAGCTTGCCCAAAGAGGTGATGGATGACCTGTCCCTGGAAGCATTCCAGGTCAGGTTGGATAGGACTCTAAGCAACCTTATCTAGCTGAAGATGTCCCTATTCATTGTGGGGTGGGGTGACCAACCCCAAGTATTCTATGATTCTAACTTCATAAATGAACTCCCCACTGTGAGCATATGGAATGAGTTTCATAAGGAAATTAGACAAAGTACCGTATTTTTAGATGATAAACAGATCCACAGTTCTAGGTCTTTTCTTAATCTTATCTCAGAGCCAAAACAATTTTTTTCCAGTGAAATCCTAAAAGTATTAAACCATAATAAGGCTATGATGGATCTGTCACTTTTCTGGTCTGTCAAAGAAATGTGAATGTTCAGCAGCAAAAAAAATCCCAGGCTTTAGTACTTTTACAGCAATTTGTGAGGAAGTGCTGGGCTGTTTTCTTACCATGTGTGGTGGTTTTAGGCTATGCCTTTAAAATTTAGTTACAGATTTTGAGCAGAAAAGTAGAAAAATATAAATAAATCACTATTGGGTGTAAAAAGGAAAACAAAAGGATATTTTAAAGAAATTAATTGTGTAAATATCTAGAATAAGGTGAGTTGTACCAAAACAATTATTTCTTCTTCTCTTCTTACCTCTGCTGTTATGCTGTGCTCGGGAGAAATTAACCTGCTTGTTGGCTGGCTTTGACTGAAATTGTTTAGTTAAGTGTTGTTTGCTAATTTTAAATATGTGTATAATGTTGTAAATACTGTATATTTTGCACATATTCATTGCATTCCATTGTAGAGTGTAGATCTTGCTTGTAAATACAACTGCATTTACTTATAACTGAGTTGGTCTGGCAAAGTTATTGATGGGGGGTGGAACTTCAATCCACCACATCATATTTTGAGGCACACACTGCAGCTTTATTGGCCACTGTTCACTGTTTAAGTTCAGATGGGAAACTAGTGAGGGGAAAATATTTGATGATCTTGCCAAAACCAGAAAAAACCCTCAGAATTATGATTCCAAGCACAGTAAGCAGAATATGATGTCAATATGTAAGAGCACAAAACCTAAGTTCACTGCCTTCTGCTGTTTCACTTAAGGCAAAAGGAAAATAATTTTATGAAATTTACTTTATTTGGTTTCACAAGTACTGGCAGCATAGTCAGCATGAAAGATTCCAAAGCTAATGAAAATTATCAGATTTTTTGTTCAATACGTCTATGTAAATTTATACTCACTCCAAAATGTTAGAGTCTTATACAAACTCTCTGGGCTTTTAATTTGTTTTTTTGGTGGTTTTTTTTGGTTTTTTTTTGTTTGTTTGTTTGTTTGTTTTTTTTCCTGAAATATTTTGCTTCACACATAGGACTCCACATTTACTTTGAATAAGTTTTCACTGTCACTTTTAGTTCTATAAACTATCCACTTGTCTACATTTAGCCCATATCTTGAGCTAGAATATAGCAGTTTCTCTATGACCCAGTGACCTTTTCTCAGCCATGAAGTGGGACTGGGAAGAGGAGAGAAGATCCATGGATTGAAACAAAAATAGGTTTAACAAAACGCAAAATACCAATGCCAATATAAAATATACAGAGATACAATCAGACTGGCAAATACACAGCATTCCCAATAAACAGCCAACTATAGTTGACTCAGCAGATCATAAGTATCACAGCATATCTGTAAGCAGATTTTAAAGCTGGGGGGAGGGTTAGATTGGGAGGACAACAACCTAAGCCAAGATGCAAAATATACCCAAACTAAATCAGATAGGATAGACTAAAACCAGAATCCACTAAAAAGTGGAACTGAAGAACCTGATCTGGTGAAAGATATAACTTCTCACTGCAGAAGGGTTGGAAAAGTGCCCTTTCCAATCCAGTGCATTCTATGATTCTATTCTATGAAATCAAAGGGTGAGAGATCAAGGACTACCTCCTCTGTGTCCAGGAGCTATGTATACCAACAAAGAGAAAAGCAGGGAAGAATGCTAGGAGGCCTGCCTGGATGAAAAAGGAGCTGCTGGACACACTATTACTTAAAAAGAAAGTCTACAGGAAGTGGAGGGAAGGACAGATAGAACAGGGGATATATAAGGAAGCTGCCAGAGCAGCAAGAGGCCTGGTTAGGAAAGCCAAAGCAGAGTTTGAATTGAATCTAGCCAGGGAGGTTAAAGGGTGCATTAAGAACTTCTACAGGTATATTAATGGCATGAAGAAGAGTAGGGAAGGTGTGAGCCCCCTCAGAAAGGAAAGTGGTGAATTAGTCACAAGTGATGTGGAAAAGGTTGAGGTACTCAATAACTTCTTTACCTCAGTCTTCACTGCAAGGGCCTCCAGCCACACTCCTGGTGTCACGGAAGATGATGCCAGGGATGGGGAGGAAGAACTGCCCACGGGTGCTGAGAGAACTGGCAGATGAGGTTGCCAAACCCCTCTCTATTCTATTCCAAAAGTCATGGCAGACTGGGGAAGCCCTACAGATTGGAAAAGGGCAAACATTGCTCCCATTTTCAAAAAGGGTAAGAAGGAGGAAGCAGGGAACTACAGGCCAGTCAGTCTCACCTCTGCTCTCAGAAAGATCATGGAGCAGATCCTCCTGGAGGCACTACTGACTCAGAAGAATAGTGACGAGGTGATTGGGAGCAGTCAGCATGGCTTTGCCAAGGGCAAATCCTGCCTGACAAACCTGGTGGCCTTCTATGAACAGGTGACAACATTAACAGATGAGGGGCGAGCAACTGATGTCGTTTACCTGGACCTGAGCAAAGCCTTTGACACTGTTCCACACCACATCCTGGTCTCCAAGCTGGTGACACACGGGTAATGTAATGTAATGTAATGTAATGTAATGTAATGTAATGTAATGTAATGGTTTGAGCCTTAACTGGAAGTTAAGAGCTCAGGTGGGTGGGCAAGGCTCAGAATCTCGCCCCCCCTGCCCCCCTCCTCCCTCCCAACTGAGAGGGGAGAAAAGGAAGGAGCAAATCCACCAAACAATAATTTGGAGTCAGCTTGGAAGTAGAGAGGTAAAGAGTTGTCTTTAAGCAGTGTGTATATATATATATATATATATGTATATATATATATATATAAAAATAACAGGAAAAAGGTTCACAAGGACAAGGAACAAGGAGGGATGGGAGAGGGACAAAAAACAAGAGAATAATACAAAACCAGCCTTTCTCTGAGGAAGCGTGGAGGTAGCAAGTCCAACCACATGGCAGAGGAGCAGGAGGGCAGCTGCAGTAGCTCTCATCCAGCAGAGGCAGAAGCCAGAAAAGCCGGGGCCAACAGCTATGATGTCCTGCTTTTTTATACCCTAGCTGGGCAAGGAGGGGGGAGTGGAACAGACTCAGCTTCCCAGGCGAAAAATGCCCTGCAGGGAGTGAAAAGTACCTGCAAGCCCTCCACCCTGCTTTTGTTCTTTTGTCCTCAGAAAAGGGTGTTAACCCACCACAGATGGATGGACCACTAGATGGATAAAGAACTGGCTTGATGGTCGAACCCAAAGAGTGGCTGTCAACGGGTCCATGTCCCAGTGGAGGCCAGTGACAAGAGGAGTCCCTCAGGGATCAGTCCTGGGACCTGTCTTGTTCAACATCTCTGTGGGTGACATGGACAGTCGCATTGAAAATGCACCCTCAGCAAGTTTGCTGATGACACCAAGCTGTGTGGTGCAGCGGACACACTGGAGGGAAGGCATGCCATCCCGAGGGACCTTGACAGGTTGGAGAGGTGGGCACAAGCCAGCCTCATGAGGTTCAACAAGACCAAGTGCAGGCTCCTGCATCTGGGTCGAGGCAATCCCAGGCACAAATACAGGCTGGGCAGTGACTGGCTGGGGAGCAGCCCAGAGGAGAGAGACTTGGGGGTGCTGGTGGACGAGAAGCTCAACATGAGCTCTCACTGTGCACTTGCAGCCCGGAAAGCCAATCAGATCCTGGGCTGCATCAGGAGAAGTGTGGCCAGCAGGTCAAGGGAAGTGATTCTCCCCCTCTACTCAGCTCTGGTGAGACCCCACCTGGAGTACTGCCTCCAGTTCTGGAGCCCCTATTACAAGAGGGATCTGGAGGTGCTGGAATGTGTCCAGAGAAGGGCCACGAGGATGATCAGAGGGCTGGAGCACCTCTCTCCTATGAGGACAGACTGAAGGAGTTGGGGCTGTTCAGTCTGAAGAAGAGAAGGCTCCGAGGTGACCTCATTGTGGCCTTCCAGTATCTGAAGGGGGCCTACAAGAAGGCTGGGGTGGGACTTCTCAGGCTATCAGGTAGTGATAGGACTAGGGGAAATGGAACGAAGCTGGAGGTGGGGAGATTCAGGCTAGATGTGAGGAAGAAGTCCTTCACCATAAGGGTGGTGAAGCCCTGGAATGGGTTGTCCAGGGAGGTGGTTGAGGCCCCAT
Source organism: Colaptes auratus (assembly GCA_015227895.2). Lineage (NCBI taxonomy): Eukaryota > Metazoa > Chordata > Aves > Piciformes > Picidae > Colaptes > Colaptes auratus. Next base: position 64,290,455 of record CM026897.1, read on the forward strand.
CCCTGGAGGTGTTTAAGACCAGGCTGGATGAGGCTCTGGCCAGCCTGATCTAGTGTAGAGTGTCCCTGCCCATGGCAGGGGGGTTGGAACTAGATGATCCTTGTGGTCCCTTCCAACCCTAACTGAAACTATGAAACTATGAAACTAAGATATAGAACATATCTGGAGCTATAAAAGACTCAAGTAGGAGATAAAAGACAGTAAGTCATTAAAAATAAAGGAAACTTTATTAAAATTAAAACACTCTCATCCATGTGGCAAAAGAGGGGTTAAAACTAATCACATAGTTTTTTCTAAACACAGATACATAGAAGTTGTCATTAATAATGAGCAATATATACCAACAAAGAGAAAAGCAGGAAAACATGCTAGGAGGCCTGCCAGCATGAGCAAGGAGCTGCTGGACACACTATCACTTAAAAGGAAACTCTACAGGATGTGGAGGAAAGGACAGTTAGAATGGGGGGTATATAAGGAAGCTGCCCAAGCAGCAAGAGACCTGGTTAGGAAAGCCAAAGCAGAGTTTGAATTGAATCTAGCCAGGGAGGTTAAAGGCAACACTAAGAATTTCTACAGGTATATTAATGCCAAGAAGAAGACTAGGGAAGGTGTGGGCCCCCTCAGAAAGGAAACTGGTGAAATGGTCACAAGTGAAGTGGAAAAGGCTGAGGTTCTCAATGACTTCTTTACCTCAGTCTTCACTGCAAGGGCCTCTAGCCACATTCCTGGAATCATGGAAGATAATAGCAGGGACGGGGAGGAAGAACTGCCCATCATAAGTGAAGATCAGGATCATGATCACCTGAAGAACCTGAAAGTGTTCAAGTCCATGGGACTCATGGGTACTGAGAGAATTGGCAGATGAGGTTGCTAAACCCCTCTCTATTATATTCCAAAAGTCATGGCAGTATGGGGAAGTCCCCACAGACTGGAAAAGGGGAAACATTACTCCCATTTTCAAAAAGGGTAAGAAGGAGGAACCAGGGAGCTACAGGCCAGTCAGTCTCACCTCTGTGCCCAGAAAGATCATGGAGCAGATCCTCCTGGAGGCACTACTGACTCAGAAGAATGGTGAAGAGGTGATTGGGAGCAGTCAGCACGGCTTTGCCAAGGGCAAATCCTGCCTGACAAACCTGGTGGCCTTCTATGAACAGGTGACAACATTAACAGATGAGGGGCGAACAGCTGATGTCATTTACCTGGACCTGAGCAAAGCCTTTGACACTGTTCCACACCACATCCTGGTCTCCAAACTGGTGAAACATGGGCTTGATGGAGGCCAGTCAACAGTGGCATCCCCCCGGGATCAGTGCTGGGCCCCATCCTCTTCAATGTCTTCATTGATGATCTGGATGAGGGGATTGAGACAGTCATCAGCAAATTTGCAGATGACACCAAGTTGGGAGCAGATGTTGGTCACTTAGAGGGCTGAAGGGCTCTACAGAGGGATCTCAACCAACTGGACAGGTGGGCGGAGTCCAATGGGATGGCATTCAACAAGTCCAAGTGCTGGGTGCTGCACTTTGGCCACAAGAACCCCATGCAGAGCTACAGGCTGGGGTCGGAGTGGCTGGAGAGCTGCCAAACAGAGAGGGACCTGGGGGTGCTGATCAACAGCTGCCTGAACATGAGCCAGCAGTGTGCCCAGGTGGCCAAGAAGGTGGCCTGCATTAGGAATAGCATGGCCAGCAGGTACAGGGAGGTCATTGTGCCCCTGTACACTGCACTGGTTAGGCCACACCTTGAGTCCTGTGTCCAGTTCTGGGCCCCTCAGTTTAAGAAGGACATCGAGACACTTGAAAGTGTCCAGAGAAGGGCAAAAAGGCTGGTGAGAGGCCTTGAGCACAAGCCCTATGAGGAGAGGCTGAGGGAGCTGGGGTTGTTTAGCCTGGAGAAGAGGAGGCACAGGGGTCACCTCATTGCTCTCTACAACTACCTGAAGGGTGGTTGTAGCCAGGAACGTGTTGGCCTCTTCTCTCTAGAAACCAGCACCAGAACAAGAGGACACAGTCTCAAGATGCACCAGGGGAAATTTAGGCTCCAGGTGAGGAGAAAGTTCTTCACCGAGAAAGTAGTTCCCCATTGGAGTGGGATGCCCAAGGAGGTGGTGGAGTCACCATCCCTGGAAGTGTTCAGGAGGGGATTGGACATGGCACTTGGTGCCATGGTCTCGTCATGAGGTCTGTGGTGACCGGTTGGACTAGATGATCTTCAAGGTCTCTTCCAACCTTGGCGATACTGTGATACTGTGATACTGTGACCACTAGATGGATAAAGAACTGGCTTGATGGCCTCACCCAAAGAGTGGCTGTGAATGGGACCGTGTCCCAGTGGAGGCCATTGACAAGCAGAGTCTCTCAGGGATCAGTACTGGGACCAGGCTTGTTCAACATCTTTGTGGGTGACATGGGCAGTGGCATTGAATGCACCCTCAGCAAGTTTGCTGATGGCACCAAGCTGTGTGGTGCAACAGACATGCTGGAGGGAAGGGATTGTCATCCAGAGGGACCTTGACAGGCTGGAGAGGTGGGCACGAGCCAGCCTCATGAGCTTCAACAAGACCAAGTGCAGGGTCCTGCATCTGGGTGTGGTGAAGGTACATTCTGCCCAGATACTAGATCTTGTCCCATCATGTGGTCAAGTTTCCCCTCCTTCAGGAGAAAGACAAAAGCCAAGGCATTAGCCAGGCCAGCACGCACTCAGCACATGCAGTGCTTGTGCAAATACCAAGTATGGGCATAATTCCAGCTTCATGCTTTCTATAGGCTGAAGCCAGTTGTCTATGAGAGTGCCCATTGGTCAAACCCAGCCTTGAGGAATCTATAAGTATAAACAAGTTGCTCCCTCTTTCACTTTGTACTTGCTCGAGAGAACAACTCTTGAGCCACAGCCTCTGCCTTTGAGCTTGTTGTTGTTAGCTTCTATCATACATGAATGCATACTGAAGCCTCTGCATAGTGAGAAACACTCGGGAGGGGAGGACCTTCGCTGAGCCCAAGAACCCAGTGTCATTACAGCCAGTCATACTGACTGGGAGAGCCCACTGTGCTACCAGAGGACTGGACCAGCCCCTGAGGGTAAGATCTGCCCAGCTGTCAGGGAGAAGGGACTTTATAGAGGCTGAGTCCACATATGCCTAGCCCCGCCATAGTGGGAGAGGAGCCGCCACGTGTGCCACTCTGAGCCCTGTAAACCTCAGGAAAGAGGCAGTATAGGAACTGTTCGTGCCTATACTGCACTGAACCCAGGACCATTTAGAGCGTCCTGCTGTTCCTTTAAGCCCAGTAACTGAGAAGCTGCAGCTCAGTGCAGCCGCATTCTCTCTCCGAGGCTGATCGCCACAGGGCCGACCCCATAGCTATTGTTTGCTGTCATTGTCCGACTGGGAACCACTGAGCCCGCCTACCGGCAAACGTCGCCCTGCCCTGCCGTGCGAGCCGACTCCCAGGGCCTGCCCGTGGGGCTGAATCCAACCAGGACCGATCCCTATTGTCTGGAGGGAACCGACCGAGTCCTGAAGGGAACCTGCTTCCAAGCTAAGCCCAGGTTCCAGTATTCCCTCTCCACAGCTGCAGAGAGAGGAGACAGTAACCCAACGCCACCGTCCAACCTGACTAGGAACCAGTCTAGTGACAGTAGTCTGCTGGACAGCCACCTTGCTACAAACAACAGCTGCAGAGTATCTTCCACATGCTTTCTATCCACTAGCACTCAGTTCAAAGTATCCACGTGTAGCAGAGTAATCGCTGATGTGTAGAAAGATATAATATTGCTGTATATAGCCAGAAGCCACCTGCTTTCCACCGAGTCGCCATCGAGTGGCCAAGCAGCAGAACTGCACCCTTCATTATATAAAATATAGAAATAGTCTGTAGATAGTTTTATTAAGTTCTAATCATAATACTAAGCCACTTATTGAATGTATTTCACGAACGTGCAATAGAACATGTATATAAGTTGTTGATTCATTGGTTATTAATAATTTGATAATTAATAAAAAGAATATTTTTGTAATTCATATTTCATATTCATAAATTTAATAACCTCTTCACAACACTGGGTTGAGGCAATCCCAGGCACAAATCCAGGCTGGGCAGTGACTGGCAGGAAAGCAGCCCTGAGGAGAGAGACTTGGGGGTGATGGTGGACAAGAAGCTCAACATGAGCTCTCAATGTGCACTTGCAGCCCGGAAAGCCAATCAGATCCCGGGCTGCATCAAGAGACGTGTGGCCAGCAGGTCAAGGCAGGTGATTCTCCCCCTCTACTCAGCTCTGGTGAGACCCCACCTGGAGTACTGCATCCAGTTCTGGAGCCTCTGTTACAAGAAGGATATGGACATGCTGGAATGTGTCCAGGGAAGGGCCACGAGGACGATAGAGGGCTGGAGCACCTCTCTTATGAGGGCAGACTCAAAGAGTTGCAGCTGTTCAGTCTGGAGAAGAGAAGGCTCCGAGGTGACCTAATTGTGTCCTTCCAGTATCTGAAGGGGGCCTACAAGAAGACTGGGGAGGGACTTCTCAGGTAGTGATAGGACTAGGGGGAATGGAATGAAGCTGGAGGTGGGGAGATTCAGACTGGACATGAAGAAGTTCTTCACTGTGAGAGTGGTGAAGCCCAGGAATGGGCTGTCCAGGGAGGTGGTTGAGGCCCCATCACTGGAGGTGTTTAAGACCAGGCTCGGGCCAGCCTGATCCAGTATGGGGTGTTCCTGCCCATGGCAGGGGGGTTGGAATTAGATGATCCTTGTGGTCCCTTCCAACCCTGACTGATTCTATGATTCTATGAATAGTCTAGCTGAGTATGTACTAAGAGTTTGTTCAGGACACTATTAACTGATAAGAGGGATTTAATACAGGAGAAGCCAAAATGGTTTGGAATTACAATATCTTTGGGAATCAACACCCTAACATGCCTTAGAAAGATGATGACACAGGCAAAACAGAAATATAAGGATTAGAGTCTATGCTAATGTAGTAGGAGGGGTGAATAAATGTGTTAAGTAATAAAAGATTAGTAAGGGCGACCACCAACATAATGAGACCTTCATTAAGCTTGAATTCAATTACTGCAACTCTCAACTTGGTCTTAGAAGACTCCATTGTTCATATTGCTTCCAGAAGGAAAATTGCTGTACAGGGGAATATTCCTGCAGGGCTGTGTAAGTAACTGAAGTAATATATGGCTCAACATTGTTGGGAAAGTCATTATGGATAATGGTTTGGTATAAGGGAGCTTGGCACATGGCCCCCACGGTTAAGTAAGGGGCTTTGAACTTGGCAGACTCCCTGATGAGATTTAGGACCCTGGGCTCCCTGGCGGTGAAGGTGGCAGAAACACCTGGGGCAGGTTTTGAAGCCCTGAAGAGGGAGAGGTTTGAAAGCCTGGAGGTATTTTTAAGCGTGCACTCTGCTGACCATTCAGGACAGGTGACAACTCTTTGGCTGCAAGGTGTGGAAGCATGAAAGAGACTGCTTGGAGAGACTGTCTGGGGCTGCTTGGAAATGACTACCTGGAGACTGCGTGCTACTCCATGGGGGCAGGGGGGGAGGGGGAGGAAGGGACTGCATCGGACTGCACTGCACTGCGTGCTGCTGCTTGGGGGGGCGGGGAACTGTCAGGCTGCTTAGGAAGGTGCTTGAGAGCTGTCGGCTGGGAGAAGGATGCGTGTCTGCCGTCTGTCGTGAAGACCCGTTGCCTGCCGTGAGGAGCCACCGCCTGCCTTACCTGAATGCCTGTCTGCCGCGAAAAGATCTGTGCTACCGTCTGCCTTTCCCGCATGTCTGCCTCCCTGCCCTGGCTTGCACCTGCGAAAGAGCCGGCATCCCGCCTGGCTCCGCTCCCTCCCCCGTTGCATCATCAGCGCTTGAACACCGCAGTATCCGTTTCGCAGTCTGTCAATAAACCCTTTTAGGCACCTGACTCGGTTTTGAGTCTTAAATCTGCTCCTGAGAATGTAGAAGTTAGTCACATTAGAGGTCCAATTGGGCATGAATCAGAAGTTAAACTGAGCCGCACCCAGAACCAGCTGGAATACAAGGGGGTTTAACTTTTGGCAAATTCCTGCCATTAGACTGTGACAGGATGAAAATAAGTTCGATTTTAGGTTTGAATTTAGGATGATTTCTCAAAAAATAAGAAGTTTTATTCCTTGAAAGCTTTCTCATATAAGGATATTTTTCTGAGGTCATCAGTATCACACAGTATCACAGTATCACCAAGGTTGGAAGAGACCTCAAAGATCATCAAGTCCAACCTGTCACCACAGACCTCATGACTATGAACTTGAAGTGTATGCTTTGTCTTTATTTCTAATCTGGTGTAGTATAGGTTTTATGACCCAGTCAGATTTTGCAGATTACTCAGTGAAGAGCACAACATAAATGAGAAATGCTTAAGACAAAAGATGTCTACCAATTTATAATACTGTAAATGTATCTACACAACTAAAGCTTCTTATTTTGCTTCTTCAGAAAAACGAAATTGCCTACAAAAAGTCTTGGTAGCAATAATAGTATTAACAATTTAGGGAAAGGAAGGAAAAAGACAAAAGTAACTATATACCTAATACCAAATTCAAAGTTAGAGGGAGAGCAATTCCTGACTCGGTAACAAGGTGGGCATCCTTTTCTCCCTGATGGAGCAAAGGCAGAAAGAAGGAAAAAAAATCCAATATGCTTTTATAAAGTCAATACAATACAATACACCAGGTTGAGACCTTCGAGATCATCGTGTCCACCCATCAACCAATCCAACTCACCTAAACAACTAAACCATGCAACCAAGCACCCCATCAAGTCTCCTCCTGAACACCTCCAATGAAGGTGACTCCACCACCTCTTCCACCACCTATAGTTAATAGATAATAGATAATAGTTTATAGGTAATAGATAATGGATCACTTATGAAAGCAGTATTTAATTTGAAAAATTCTGGTCAGTCCAAGATGTAGTGTTGAGTGTGGCAGTCAGGAAATTTTATAATTGTAAGGAAAAATTCACTCTGCTTAGAAGTTCCTGCTCACAATGGAGACAGAGAAGTTCAGTAAAGCTTTATTCAAATAAAGGGGGAGACTCCACAGGACAATTCCTGGTGGGGTCTCTCAAATTGCTGGGAGTCACAGGTCCCCTTGTATCCTAAATTCCCAGCCACAAATTTCCCTCTCCTTTTCCCTGCTGGCTAAGGTACTCAGGATTTACAGTCTTTCCTGAAATGCCTATTACATGTCGCCCCTTCACATGCAACCCTCTTATTTCGTACATTGTATGTTCATTTAAATTAGGTTACTCATGACCCTGGGTCAAGAAGTTAATATTTAGTAGTCTATTAAGCCTGCACTCTGGTCTCAAAGTTCAAAAGTTTAGGCTGTGTTCAGTGTCATATCATCTTCTGACAGACTCCTGCTGATTTACCGTGGTGTGTAAGACAAAGGTATCTTGCAGATGCCCCTTTGTTGTTGATGTACATGTATAAGAGGAACTGTCTGGCTCCCCCTTTCCTCTTCCAACCCCCCTCAACAATTCTTCCTTTGTAAGGACACCAGTTACTTTTGTGAGAAATTGTAAGATTTGGCTTTCGCAAGGGGAATTGCTGGGACCTGTGGGGTTTGATCTTTGCGCTGATTGGTTGGTCATAGTCTGCGTTGTGTGGGGTTTGATCCGTGTGTATTGGGAGAGAAAGGTAAAGTGCAAAGATGTCTGAAGACTGGCCAGGTCAAAAGTGCAGGTTGTGTCCCAGCCCTGATGGAGAGGGGTGGGTGAGTACTGGAGAAATGTATGAAGGTGTATGCTTGACGTCTATATAAGTTCAACTCATGTTGTTTTGGAGTGCCACTAGCAAACCTGCTATGCACCCAGCTCTGTTTTGCCTTTATTTTATAATAAACAAGTTGTATTTAAAATTTAGAATAGAATAGAATAGAATAGAATAGAATAGAATAGAATAGAATAGAATAGAATAGAATAGAATAGAATAGAATAGACCAGGTTGGAAGAGACCTTCAAGATCATCATGTCCAACATGTCATCTAACACCACCTCATCAACTAAATCATGCAACCAAGCACACTATGAAGTCTCCTGAACACCTCCAATAAAGGTGACTACTCTCCAGGCAGTCCATTCCAATGGGCAATCACTCTCTCTGTATAGAATTTCTTCCTAACATTCAGCCTAAACCTCCCCTGGCACAGCCTGAGACTGTGTCCTCTTCTGGTGCTGGCTGCCTGGGAGAAGAGACCAACCTCCATGTGCCTACAACCTCCCTTCAGGTACTTGTAGAGAGCAATAAGGTCACCCCTGAGTCTCCTCTTCTCCAGGCTAAGCAACCCCAGCTCCCTCAGCCTTTCCTTATAGGGCTTATGTTCCAAACCCCTCATCAACCTCATTGCCCTTCTCTGGACACGCTCCAGTAAGACAACATCCTTCCAAAATTGAGGGGCCCAGAACTGGACACAGGACTCAAGGTGTGGCCTAACCAGTGCAGTGTACAGGGGCAGAATGACCTCCCTGCTCCTCCTGGCCACACTGTTCCTAATGCAGGCCAGGATGCCATTGGCCTTCTTGGCTGCCTGGGCACACTGCAGGCTCATGTTCAGCCTCCCATCAACCAGCAACCCCAACTCCTTCTCTGCCTGGCCACTCTCCAGCCACTCTGACCCCAGCCTGTAGCACTGCATGGGGTTGTTGTGGCCACTGTGCAGAACCCGGCACTTGGATGTGTTCAATCTCATGCCGTTGGATTCTGCCCATCTGTCCAGCCTGTCGAGGTCCCTCTGCAAAGCCTCCCTCCCTTCCTAAATCCATGCTGGCTGGGCCTGAGCCCTTGGCCCTCCTGGAAGTGCTGTGTGATCGCACTCAAGATGACCTGTTCCATAATCCTGCCCGGCACTGAGGTCAGGCTGGCAGGCCTATAATTCCCTGGCTCTTCCAACCAGCCCTTCTTGTGGATGGGGACCACACTAGCCAGTTTCCAGTCACCTGGGACCTCTCCAGTGAGCCAGGACTGGTGGAAAATGATGGAGAGCGGCTTGGCCAGCTCATCTGCCAGCTCTCTCAGCACCCTAGGATGGATCCTGTCTGGTCCCATGGACTTGTGGGGATCCAAGCAGATAAGGAGATCTCTAACTGCCTCCTCATGGAACACAGCAAAACTATTCAGCTCCCTGGCTCCATCTGCCAGCTCTGCAGGCCAGCTGTCTGGAAGATGTTCTGCCAAGCTAATAAAAATTGATGTAAAGAAGGTGTTAAAGACCTCTGCCTTTTCCTCATCCTTTGTTACAACGTTCCCCTCCGTGCCCACCAAGGAGTGGAGGTTGTCCTTGCCCTTCCTCTTGCTATTAATATATTTATAGAAGGATTTTTTGTTGTCCTTCACAGCAGAGGCCAGTCTAAGCTCCAAATGGGCTTTTGCCTCCCTAATTTTCTTCCTACAAGACCTAGCAACATCCTTAAACATTCCATGGGTTGGCTCACCTTTCTTCCAAAGACGATATACCCTCTTTTTTTCCCTTAGTTCTATTAAAAGTTCATTACCCATCCAGGCTGGCCATCTGCCCCGGCGGCTCATCTTCCAGCACATTGGCACAGCCTGTTCCTGTGCCTTCAAGAGTTCTGCCTTGAAGTAGGTCCAGATCTCCTGGACCCCTTTGTTTTTAAGGGCTGTTTCCCAAGGAACCTTCTGAGTTAGTTCCTTGAGTCACCTGAAGTCCATCCTCCAGAAGTCCAGAGTGGAGGTCCTCTTGCTGCCCCTCTTAGCTTGACTGAATACTGAAAATTCAATTATCTCAAGGTCACTGGCCCCTAAACACCCTCTGACCACCACATCACCCACCAGCCTTTCCCTTTTGGTGAAGAGGAGGTCAAGCATAGCCTTACCCCTGGTAGGTTTGCGCAGCACCTGGGATAAGAAGCTGTCCTCCATACACTCTAAGAACCTCCTAGACTGCCTCCTCTCTGCTGTGCTGAGAGCCCAGCAGATATGAGGCAGGTTGAAGTCGCCCATGAGAACAAGGTCAGGTGATCTTGAGACAGCCTTAAGCTGCCTATAGAATGCTTCATTGACATCTTCCTCCTGGTTGGGTGGTCTATAACAGACTCCAATCAGGATGTCTGCCCTCCTGATCTTCCCTCTAATTTTCACCCACAAGCACTCAACCCGATTGTCCCTGATCTCCAGCTCAATGGCATCAAGTGCCTCTCTGATATACAGGGCCACCCCTCCACCCCTTCTTCCTTGCCTGTCTCTCCTGAACAGCCTGTAGCTGTCAATTGCAGTGCTCCAGTCATGTGAGTCATCCCACCACATCTTTGTGATGGCAACTACATCATAACTTTCCTGCTGCAACAAGGCTTCCAGCTCCTCTTGTTTGTTGCCTATACTTTGTGTATTAGTATACATGCACTTCAGCTGGGCTGCTGGTTTCACCCCTGACTCCAGCTTACCACCCTCAGACTCCTGTCTGGGGGGACTGGTTCCAGCCCTTTCCCCCTTCAAAACTAGTTTAAAGCCCTGTCAATGAGCCCTGCCAATTCCCTTCCTAGGATCTTTTTACCTTTGGGGGATAGGCTGTTCTCGTATACTGTGACCTTTCCCCTCCTCTGGGACAGATGTACTCCATCTGTTGCCAGCTGACCTGGTGCAGTAGAAAGTTTTTCAAGATTGAAAACCCCAAAATTCTTCAGACTACATCAGCCTCTAAGCCACTTGTTGACTACAGCTGCTGACCTGTTCCTTCTTGTATTCCCTCCTGCAAGTAAGGGTATAGACAAAAAAATTATTTTTGTGCCTGACCCCTCCACCAGATCCCCCAGGGCCTTGAAGTCATTCTTGATAGCCCTGGGAGTTCTGGTAGTAACATCATCATTCCCTAACTGCATAACTGTTAAGGGATAGTAGTCAGAGGGCTGCACCAGACTAGGCAGCCTTCTGGTAACATCTCCAACTTGAGCTCCTGGGAGGCAACAAAGTTCCCTGTGAGAAGGGTCTGGCGGACATATGGGGCCTTCTGGTCCCCTCAGGAGGGAATCACCAGTAACAATTACCCTCCTCTTTTTTTAAGGGAGCAAGACCTGATGCCGGGGGAAGGCTGTTTATCCTTAGGCTGTTTTGCCTCAGGGAAAACCCCAGATGGTGTGTCCTCTGGCATGTGAATCACCTCCCCCTCGACCTCCAGTATCCCATACTTGTTTTCCAAGGGCAGTGGGGAAGGTGAGTGGAGGCAAGGAGGTTTTAATTTGTGTCTTTTGAGAGGAACCAGCGTCCATTCCTCTCTGCTTTTTGGATAACCAGCGTCTGCTGGGGGAGCCTGCAGAGCCTGGCTACTCAGGTCATCTCCCTTCTACAATCCCTTCTAGCAGCCTCATCCTTCAGTCTGGCCACCAGGTTAATCAGATAGTTGATCTGCTCACACCTGATGCAGGAGTTGTCCCCACTACCCTGCATCTCAACTGCCAGGTTCCAGCACTCGCTGCCGCCAGATGCCTGGACACCTACGTCTTGCTTATGACACCTACCTACCTGCTTATATTCCCCCTCAGTCTGAGTCAAGACTGATTTTTTGAAGGAGTAATTGCGACGCATTACCACCATGCCTGCCCTGCCCATGTGATCAATTGGACAAAGACTTAGAAAAAGTGCAGCAGCGCATGCCAAGAGAGAGCACACCACTGGAATGGAAGCTGCCACAAGGTGCCACCGGCTTTTAAAATTGCCGCCGGTGACGCAGTGAGCCCAAGTAATCCCAAGCAGCAAGCACGTGTAGAAATGGCAAGCACCACTTTTAGCCAAATGCCAAGAGACCGTGGCGGTCCTGCCGTTCCTGTAGGTTGAAAAGGAAAGCAGTTAGTGCTCTCCAAGCTGTTGGTCGCGGTGTGTTCCCGAGCGAGATTCCCACTGGAATGAAGTGTGCAGCCTAGCAGTGAGCTCATTTCTCATACTTTTAATCCCATCATAATCCAAAAATTATGTTCCTGATATAATTTTGTAAAGCCAAGGAAAAATGAAATAGGAACCAAGCACAGTGTCCAAAGCAAAAGTGAAACTGAAGCCGCATGGTGATCACTGGAGGGGGATGGGGCCAGCAGCACACAAACAGCAGGCCTGTAGAGGGGCAGGAACCAAGATGAAAAAAGGAGATAATTTACCAAAAAACCTGCTCTATTTAACTGTATTTTGAAACAAAACAGACCACTGGCAGAAAAGTGATTTGAAACTTAGCCAATTACCTTCTGCGCATCAGCACAGCAGAGCGTGTTCAGGGTACCTGCCAAACAGGTTTGTTGACTTGATGCTGCTGGCAAGTCTGGAGAAATCTATGTGCATATTTTCTTTTGTTTACCTCCCCTACTTCTTAGGGGCTCTTGGTGAAACCTGTTTTGGCCTGGTCGTGCCCAACCAGGACAGTAAGCCTACTAGGTCTATAGGTTTACAAAAATGTGCTACACACTGGAGTGACTGAAGCAAGCCCATATATTAGTTTTACTTTCATTGAGAAGAATCCACACTTTCACAGAGAAAATGAAAGAAAAACAAAAGCACATTAGAATTTGATTATTGATGCCACTGAGTGGAAACTAGACACAATTCAGTTTGGTTTATAGCCATATACATTGTAAAGAGGAAAGGATTGAAGTGGTTTTTAGTTTCAGTCAGACTGACTGGTGTGCAACATTTGATGCAACTAAAAATTTGTTTTAAAATGAAACTGTTTGATGTAATGCAACTCAAAGAGTATTTTCCAGAAAGCATTTTTAACATACTTCCCTCCACAACAGTTAGTTAAAAAAAAAACAAACCCCAAAACCAAATCCAACAACCTGTCCTTTATGACAGCTGAAACCAACATTTTTATCACATTTTTGTAATATGACAACCCTTTTGAGGGATCAGTGGGACTTTTCAACAGGAGGTTGTTTGAAAATTTTAGGGAAATTGCATGGCTTTTTTATTTTTTTCTTCTCATTTGAAGTTATAATGAGTAGTATTTTAATCTAGTAACTGGTCGTATGTAAGACTATAATTAGTTTCAAACAATTGTAACTTTAATTTATAATAGTAAATAGGGACAACAGTGGTATCATCAGAAGCTGAGGAATGCTAGTCAAAATCTTTTGAGACACTGGAGTTTTATGAAATTTAGATACTCTAAGTGTACAAGGATCTCAGAAAATAGGTGTACTCTTCTAGAAGCCCTTCAAAACATAAGCACTATTTACAGATTCATGGATTCACAGATTCACAGATTGCATTGGGTTGGAAGGGACCCTCAAAGGTCATGTGGTCCAATCCCCATGCAGTGACCAGAGACACCTCCAAATAGATTAGGGTGCCCATGGCCATGTCAAGTCTGATCTTGAATATCTCCAGGGATGGGGCTTCAACTACATCCCTGGGGAACCTGTTCCTGTATTTTACCACCCTCATTGTAAAGAACTGCCTCTTTATGTCCATTGTACCTTCTGTCTAACCTATGTTCTGTCTACCCTGTTCCAGTTTAACACCATTGCCCCTTGTCTAAATAGTTCTTTCCCAGTCTTCCTGCAGGTCCCCTTTAGATATTGAAATGCAGCTATAAGGTCTCCCTAGAGCTTTCTGGTCTCCAGGCTGAACAGTCCAAATCATTTCCGCCTGTCTTCATAGAAGGGGTTCTCCTGTCCTCTGATCATCTTTATGGCCCTTCTCTGGAGCCACACCAGACAGTCTCTGTCTCTCTTGTGTTGGGGATACACAGTATTCCAGGTGAGGTCTTACCAGAGCAAAGTGGCAGAATCACCTCTCAATCTGCTGGCCACTCTTCTTTTGGTGCAGCCCAGGATGTGATCGGCCTTCTGGGTTGCAAGTATGCATTGTTGGCTCATGTCCAGCTTCTTGTCCACCAGTAACCCCAAGTCATTTTCTGCAGAGTTGTTCTAAATTTTGTAATTTCCCAGCCTGTATTGATATTGAGGATCACCCCAACCTAGGTACAGGACCTTGCATTTTGCTCTATTGAACCTCAGAATATGCTACTCAGCTCACTTCCTCAGCTTGTCCAGGTCTTTACAGAAATCATCCCATCCTTCAGCCTTATCAACCACATCACTCAGGCTGGCATCATCTGCATATTTGCTGAGGGTGCACTCAATCTCACTGTTTATGTCATTGATGAAGATATTGAATAGCACTAGTTCAACTATAGGGGCACCTGTCTCGCTCTGAACAGAGTTACAAAACTGAATCAAAGAAACAAAAATTAATAATGTTGTATGAAGAACATATATTAAATTTATCCACTTTGTTAAAGCTTTAACTTCCAGTGTAAAGCCTGTAAGCAAAAAATTAATTTTAAAAGTTATTTGGCCAAAAATACCTTCTCTTTAAGACCTTACTGGCAAAAGATACTTTAGGGTATCCTTTCTTCAATGAAGGGGTGTAATAGAACAAAAAGAGCAACCTGGAGGAGTCAGAGACTAGCAAACATTGAGGAGCATTACATATGTGAGTAGACCCAGTACTTGTGAGGAGTATGTGCAGGATGTTTGAGTCTGGCTCTGTATTAATAACTAGATTGATGCAATGCTCTTTTTCACACATCTGTTTCCAGCAAACTGGATAGGAAACTAGCAGGCAGCTATCTGATTTTGATAGAGGTGGTATGTAATCCTCTGTGCCACAAAGTACACTTTCTTAATTGTTCTAAAACACTGTAACAACCATCTAACTGTAATACATTACTAAAGTCCAGGTAAACAACATCTGCAACTCTTCCCATGATCATCCACAAAGCAGCTCACCTTGAAGGATATCAATCAGGACCTGCCCTTCATGAACCCATGCTTACTGGGCCTCATCACATGGTTGCCCTGCACATACTGCATAATAGCGCTCAAGATGATCTGCTCCATGACATTCCCTGGAGCCAAGGTCAGAATGTCAGGTCTGTAGTTCCCTGAGTCTTCCTTCAGACTTTCTTGTAGATACATGTCAAATTTGTCAATCTCTAGTAAGCTCAGGACCTCCCTAGTTAGCTAGGACTTCTGGTAAAGGAGTGGGAGGATGCAGTCTCAGGCTGCACTGGGGGAGGTTTGGGCTGGAGGTGAGGAGAAGGTTCTTCCCAGAAAGAGAGATTGGCCATTGGAGTGTGCTGCCCAGGGAGGTGGTGGAGTCACCATCACTGGAGGTGTTTGGGAGGAGACTGGATGGGGCCCTTGGTGCCATGGTTTAGTTGATTGAATGGTGTTGGGTGACAGGTTGGACTTGATGATCTTGAGGGTCTTTTCCAACCTGGTTAATTCTATCCTATCCTATCCTATCCTATCCTATCC
Source organism: Colaptes auratus (assembly GCA_015227895.2). Classification (NCBI taxonomy): domain Eukaryota; kingdom Metazoa; phylum Chordata; class Aves; order Piciformes; family Picidae; genus Colaptes; species Colaptes auratus. The sequence goes on from CM026897.1 coordinate 64,305,755, forward strand.
TATCCTATCCTATCCTATCCTATCCTATCCTATCCTATCCTATCCTAAATGATGGAAAGCAACTTGGAGAGCACTTCTGCTACCAATCTGTCATAAAGCTTTCTATGTTGCCTTATTTAGCTCACTACAGAGGTATCAGTAGTCATCTCAAATTTATACTAGTACTCTGATTTTCTTACAGTCTCAATAATTTGATTAGATCCTGTACCCTGAACTGCTTAAACTCTTCGCAAGCATTGAGCATTTTTATTTTTTTTTTGCTATTTGCACTTACTTCAGATATTTCTATAGCTACAGTTCATAAAAGGTTGAGGTTACTATCATATTAACCTGCCAGACAAGAATATCTCAGTAAATCTAAATCAGGATGGTGTATCAGGTAATATGTACAGTACAAGGGGAAAAAAATCTCTTCCAAATGAGGCAAACTAATGAAATTTCAGATTTGGAATCTAAATTTATTGTTTCTGTGCTCCCCAAAGAGAAATTAGGATTAGCAATTCATGTCTCATCTTGCAAGGTTAAACTGTAACATTATTTACTCTTAGTTCAGCAATTCAGTAGAATATTCGGATGAGAAAGAAAACCAAAATTTCAAGAGAGTCAGTACTATTTTGAGCACAATACTTAAAGACCTCTCTAAAATCTTATTATTTTGATAAAGAAACAAAATACAAGTTTACACCATTCATAACAGAAACCTATTCTAAGATTCAAATAGATCTTGGTAGAGCCAGAATTTGTCAATAAACATCTTAACAGGAAAGTGAACAGAAAAATAAATTTCTCTGGATAAAAGCACGTTGGTTGAATGATTGTTTTCCTCTTATTTCAAACAAGTAATTGTCATACCTTGTGATATCCTACTCTTATTTACAATAACTTTAGTTTGTTATGTAACATCATGGATACTCTTCGGTGTTGGGTTTTGCTTCACAGTTCAAAATGTAGAATCACAGAATAGTTTATATTGAAAATGGCTTTAGCAGGCTGTGCTGGACAACACTTCTGCTTGAAACAGGACTATCTTCAAAGTTAGATGAGATTGCTCTATTAAGTTAGGAGAACCTCCCTAAGCCTCCATGAGGGCAAACCATGGTGGTTGAGTGTCCTTTTGAAAGCAGAATATCCTATGCTGTGTTTCTTTGGTCTATTTTTACACCTGAGAATTTTCATTTTCTAATCTCCTCCCACAGTTACTCTTATGGATTACTGAAAATACATCAATTCTACTGAAATTTCAAAGCAGATTAAGCCTAGCACTCAAATGAAGTATTCTATAATGGAGCCCTCAATGTTGTCCTACCTACTTAAAAGTGGCTTTACAATGTCATGCAAAGATTGGCAAGGAATCTCTGAAGCAGACAGTGTTAATACACTACAAAGCTCTGTTTCAGATACAAAAGCTAACATAACAAACAGGATACCTAGGTGGCATTTTTATTCTGAAAAAGCAGGATGCTATCATTACCTAGTGTAATTTCCCATGCTTCTGGGACTCTTAAACCTTTCTAGATGGAAGTAGTACAACACTGCAAGAAATAGGGCAATTAACTTAGTGTCTCTGTGGCTATATGAATGACACACATCAGTGATACTTAGTATAATAATTAAGAGTCCAAACTTAATTTTTAGTAAGAAGATTTGATTACAAATCACAAGCTTACTAGACATCTTCTGTACCAGACGTATCTTTTAAGGATTTCCCATAGCAATGAAGACAGGGTAAAAGCTGAGGGTATTTCTTGATACTCCATATCTTGGAAATAAAAAATCCCACCCAACTAGTAGTTGAATAAATATCTTAGGAAGAATAATGAATCATATATTAACATTGCTTCAAATCACATCACTATAGCTACAAAAAATATTTCAGAACTATTTTTGTGATTTATAACATTTAAAATTAGGTACCCTTATTGTAAGGTACCTTTAACTTAATTTCTGTGTACAATCTTATATAGGGAATTTAACTTTCACGTTGGTATCATAGTCTCCATAAAATTATTTACTTTGATATGGTCTACATTCATGTCCAAATTCTTAATTGCAGGAGGAATTAACTACATCAACATGTAAATGAATGAATGAACTTTCCAAGTTTTTTCTAGCAACAGAAGTTTCTCATGCATCTGCCATTTAACTGGAAATCACTGCTTACTATTTGTTGACCCTCCAGAAAAAGCTTCTGAAACTTATTCACTAAGTAATAGCAACAATTATATATTTCAGCTATTTGTTTGCTTTATTATACCTTTTTACAAAATGTGAGAAAAAACCTCCAAAACTTTAATCACTTGTGCATATTATCATTTTGTTTTAAAAATAAAGATCTATATTCGCAAATTTTAAGCTTGCCTGAGGTACTTTCTCCTTCCCTATTATTTGATTCAACCCACTCAAAGAAACTGAGATTATTTAGGTGTTTTTACTTTATCCAGACAAATTTTCCAAAGATGTAACATTTTAATGACAAATGTATGCAATAAATTTGGAAACAGGATGGAAATAAATTATGATATATGTTCTAATTTTATGCCTACACTGTCCTCACTTTTTGGCACAGAATTTAAAAAGCCATTCCAAACTAAGAATTATTTTCTTTAAGAAATAGAAAATATTAATAATTTTAAATTAACAACAAACTGGTATTGATAAAAGAAAGGGGAGTGAAGATTTTTTACTTCTTTAGCAATTGTGTTCTGGCTTTTTTTATACATGCTTTAATATTGCTGATAAGACTGGAGTCTCTGTAGCACTCATACAGCAATACCAGTGCTGTATCAAATGACTATAAAATTCTGTGAAGCTCGATTGACTCTGACAGAATCTGCAGGGGTGGAAACATCTGTCCAATCTGATATGATTAAAGTAGCTTGACTAAAGCAAAAATGTCAATGATTTAAGAAAGGACAATCTGAAGTATATTTCACGTGATTCATCTGACAGCTGAATCAAAATTACAGAAGCTACATATCAAACTGTGTCATATCAACTGTACAAAAATTTCTAGGTATAACATTTATAGTTGATAAATCTATTGATTGTTGCTGAACTTCTAAGATTAACATAACTACATTTTTGCTGAATATTGGTACAAAGTGATTTTAAAGTACACTCAGAATGTGATAAAAGATGACTCTGATAACTCTCTATTGCTCATCTTTAGAGCAATAATTTACTGTGTGCATGTACTTAATTATTTACCATTAAAAAGATTTAGGTCTTAGTCAGGTCTCTACATGTGTTATAGACGAACACAGGAAACAGTAGGTCATTCCTAACTATTTTTATATGCAGATTTAAAAAGAGACTTCAAGACATTAGTTCTTTTCTTTCCACAATATACTTACTGCATGTTGCAAGGCCTGACAAACACAGTGTAACAGAGGACAGCATACATCTTTATTTTTAAATTAATATGTAAATTTAGCAATTTTTTTTTCTAGACAGCTAGCAATCACAAAAATGGAAGAGAACTTAAAATAATTTATTTAGCTACATATTTCAACACAGGATATTTTCTGATTGCTCAGAGTGCAAGTGAACATGTACAGCTTATGCGTAGCATTTACACTGGGGAGGTATTGGGAATAATCTGATGATGTCTGCAATTAATCCTTACAAGGAAATAAGGGAAACAGGTATGGTTTTGTTCCTTCTCCTCTGCACTAGCTATAGTATAACAGACTTACAATAGACACAAGTAAAAGAAAATACAAGTAATTTCTAGACAATCCAAATATCATGTAATTCTCTTATCCAGTGAAAAATGAAAAAGTGTGACCTAGGCGCCTCTGAGTGTGTTCATAAGAATGCCTTGAGGCTACAGGCTGCCCTGATGACAGAATCTGCTTCCAGGCAGGCACCTCTTCATGTACTTCCCATTACTTCAATGACTACTTTCCTATTAGAAGTAATGACAGTAACTTTCAAAATCTTTGGTTTATTATGGAGCCACTTAGATGCTAAATTATTTTAACAGCTTTCAAATTACATTTCAAAATCTAACTACTTTTAGCTGCCAGTAAGCACCAAAACAGGGCAAATTTAAGACATTTTTTTCACAACCAATAGAATATGTCTAATCACAATATGTCATTTTATAAAATCAACATAAATGTATAAGCCTAATCCAACTGTGATCACAGACAACATAAAACAATTCAGAAATTTGAAAAATAATGTTTCCCCAGATAAGAACAAAAAAAACCCTGTCAGAATTATTGATGAATCAGCAGAGCAAAAACCAAACAGTAGATAATATATTAGTAGGAAAGCATTTTTCTTAGTTCAAAACACTTAAAAGAACCCTATCTTTCAAATTGAATTATTATGATTTAAAAAAAAAAAAAAAATCTTCCTATCCTCCTAACATTCAGCTTAGCATACTATCAATACTGTACCTAAATAAGGAATTTCTGACAAATGGCAGCTCTTCTTAACTAGTACCATGAACAAATTCTTATAACAGAAATCTCAAAAAAAAAAAAAAAACCCCAAAAAAACCCAACCCCCCCAAATTTTTAAAATTTAAAAAAAAAAAAAAAAAGGAAAAATGTTTCTGAAATAGTAACAATTCTTTTACTGATTATATTCTGGACGAATTTTCTCTGTTCTATACATTAGATTAATACTGCAGGTCCTAAAAATTTGCCATTCTTAATTTTTTCTTAATTGAAATATTTCACATTTTAATTGCTATAAATTCATAGTGCAGATTGGAAACTTATGCTTTGCTTATGGGGGGGAAGTACATCCATAAAATAGTATTTTTACATTTACATTTAAAATCTTTGTTTCTTTATGTGACAGAACAATAAAAAGACACAGATAGTAGAATCATGAAGGACAGTGTTCAAGATCTGTATTGCCTCCTCTGCAAAATATTGAAATATATTAATTCTAAAAAATTGAAACTAAATTAAGTCCCCAAGGATCTGTGTAAGAAAACAGGAGAACCATCAACAAAATAAAAAATAATTCATCCTAGCTTTCTATTAGATTCTCATTTTTTTCCAGTGAGAGGCTCAAGATTTGTATTTTTCTTATCTAAAAAAACTATTACCCAGGATTTATCTGACTTTACAAATTGGGACTTAATTGTATGACTGAAGCAGACACAGAAAAGCATTTAAATTATATCCTAAAAATTTATATTATGTGGATCAGTTCTCATCCAATTTTAGAGCTGGCTTTTGACAGGCAGTTATATACTAAGTCCATCAGCAAAATCTGGGAAGAGCGCTCAGTGACATGCATCAGAGCGCTTTGTGTCCTATTCTTCAGTTTTCAACCTATCTGGCAATTTAAGTTGAATGCATAGAGGGCAAGTATTAACATCCCTCCAAAGTCAAACAGTACGTATATTTTGAACCTGTCCAGTTATACTGGCTTCAATGTAGTTATAATTATATATATATATAATGCCCATGGGGGACACTCCTGACATTATTTCCTTTGGAAAAAGATATTGTTGGTGTCCTGAAGGGACAAAAAGTCTCAAAAATGCTCTGAACCAGACAATGAGGCAGGAGCTAGTAGGTCTGGTTTTTCAGGCTTGTCTGAACATGTGCTGGAGCCTGAGTGGGCCAGGTGGGTGTGCCTTTGGCCACGTTGGGAGAAAGCCCTTTCTATAGGTTACAATGTCAGGGTCTTATCCCTCAATCTGTGTTGTCACTGGCCATTATTGTCTCGGGAAATCTATAAGTACCAGCCCAAAAAGCCAGAGCTTCGCCTTGCAATTGTCCACACTCTGGAAGGAATTACAAGCCTTGCTTGGAAGCTGAACTGTGTTTCAGTTTACCCAGACAAGACAGCAAAGACCCCTCGCTGTTTAAGCATTGTAAAGCCCGGGAGCAGACAGACGCGTCTTGCCGGGCCAAGAGGTGAAACCCCAGAGGAGCTGAATCCCCGGGACAGTTTTGTTTGATTGGAGCAAGGAGCACACGCCGCTGTGAAAGGATTACAGCAGAGGAACCTCTTTTCTACAAAGCTTTCAGCTACAAAGCTTTTGGGAGAAAATCCTGTCTCAGCAATAAGCTGCAAACACCAACAGAAAGTGAAACTGTGCTCCTGCAGCTCACACGTGGTCAACGCCATTTTGGTTTTGTTTAAATCCTAACATGTGCCACAAGGCATCAGGATCAGTGTGTAATTACAATATCTGTTTTTTATAAGCATCTGTTGAAGGTCTGTTGCCCTAGGGAAGTCTGGAGTTCCCTCCCCACTGGGCAGTTGCTGGCTTCATTGACGAGGTTCCTTTTTCTTTACAGTTTAAAGTGCTGTTTGTTGTTTCTGGATTTTTGTACATACTGTTTAAATTGTTACTTGTTCCTGCTGGTGAGGTATATGTTCCACGACTGAACATTTCAAACCTGTAAATAGGTTTTATTTAAATTTTTTTGCAGGATATTTATGATTAATAAAATTATTAACATTTTTATTAATCGCTCTGCTTATTGACTATTAAATAGCCTTTTACCGGTCATATCAGTTGGTCACTGACACTTCAACAAGGAGTTGCAGATTCCGTCCCTACCATCCACCAATCCCTTTTTCCCCAGTTCAGAATTTGTTGCAGACTCCACAGATTTGTAGGTTAAGCTTCTTTTCCAAGAGAGATTAATCTAACTGCCATATCACACGGAAGCTGGAACTGCCTTTTAATCTGCTGTTAGACATATTTTCTCAGTAGATATATTTTTCTGGCATTTGCTGTTCTTCCATCAGGTACTGATAATATAGATGTTATCATTTATAGTAGCCTAAATGAAACAAGAAAATGTTGTGATACCATCCTTTTCACAAAACAAAAAGGAGGGCATTCCTGGATTGTATTTGAAAGCACACTATATTTTATTTTTTTAATGCAAGCATCTGAATCTTGGAAAATGGCCACCCTTGCATTTTGCTTTGGGGACTGAAACTCTCAATTTCTAAGTTCCTTTTAAGAGATAAGACAAAACAAAGAGAAGTTGTATTTTGGGGCCTGAAACTGTGGGATGAAATCTTTCCGGTATCTGTCTGAAAGAGGCAACTGTCTTGTTTGTGTCAACCTTGTAAGACAAGAAAAAGGAATATATGCTTGTTTATTTTAGTGTAGCTTCAAGACTTGTTATCTTTATCCATATATTATGCCAATTATGTTAGAATGAGCTAATTGGTACAGCTCTGGGTTTTGTATCTTTTATGGGTTACATCACCTATTTTAGGGCAGGTATAAAAGTTAAGCAGGTAGGTGTACAGGTATCTGGCTGCAGAGAGTGCTGGAGCCTGGCACTTGAAATGGAGGGTAGTGGGGACAACACCTGCATTAGGTGTGAGCAGATCGACTATCTGCTTAACCTAGTGGCTGAACTGAAGGACAAGGTTGCTAGATTTCGAGCTGTAAGGGAATGTAGTAGGTGGTTTAACTTGAGTAACCATGCTCTGCAAGCTCCTCTAGCAGAGGCTGGTTACCCAAAAAGCAGCAAGGAATGGACACAGGTTGCTCTTAGAAGACATAAAGTAAAACCTCCTTGCCTCCCAACACCTTCCCCAATGCCCTTGGAAAACAAGTATGGGGCACTGGAGGTCGAGGGGGAGGTGATTCTGATGCAGGAGGACACACCATCTGGGGTTTTCCCTGAGGCTAAACAGCCTAAGGTTAAACAGCCTAAGGTTAACAGCCTTCTCCCAGCATCAGGACTTGTTCCCTCAAAAAAAACGGAGGAGGGTAATTGTTATTGGTGATTCCCTCCTGAGGGTAACACAGGGCCCCCTATGTCGGCCAGATCCTTCTCACAGGGAAATTTGCTGACTCCCCAGAGACCAGGTTAGGGATGTTACCAGAAGGCTGCCTAGTCTGGAGAGGTCTCAGATGACTGGAAGTTGGCAAACGTGAGGTCCATCCACAAGAAGGGCCGGTTGGAAGAGCCAGGGAATTATAGGCCTGTCAGAACTGACCTCAGTGCCAGGCAAGATTATGGAACAGCTCATCTTGAGTGCAATCACACAGCACTTCCAGGATGGCCAAGGGCTCAGGCCCAGCCAGCATGGATTTAGGAAGGGCAGCTCCTGCCTGACCAACCTGATCTCCTTCTAGGATCAGGTAACCTGCCTGGTGGATGTGGGGAAAGCTGTGGATGTAGTCTACCTGGACTTCAGCCTTTGACACTGTCCCTCAAAGTAAACCCCTTGTCCAAGCTATCAGCCCGTGGCTTAGACAGGAGCACACTGCATTGGGTTAGGAACTGTCTGTAGGGCCGAGCCTAGAAAGTGATGATGAATGGTGCCACATCCAGCTGGCAGCCAGTCACTAGTGGTGTGCCCCAAGGATCAGTGCTGGGACCCATGCTCTTTAATATCTTCATTGATGATCTGGATGAGGGCATTGAGTCCATCATCAGTAAATTTGCAGACACCAAGCTGGGGGCGGGAGTTGATCTGCTGGAGAGTAGAGGGACTCTGCAGAGGGACCTTAACATGCTGGACAGATGGGCAGAATCCAATGGCATGAGATGTAAGACATCCAAGTGCTGGGTTCTACACATTGGCCACAGCAACCCCACGCAGCGCTACAGGCTAGGGTCAGAGTGGCTGGAGAGCGGTCAAGCAGAGAGGGACCTGGCGGTGCTGGTTGATTGTAGGCTGAATATGAGTCTGTAGTGTGCCCAGGCAGCCAAGAGGGCCAATGGCATCCTGGCCTGCATCAGGAACAGTGTGGCCAGCAGGAGCAGGGAGGTCATTCTGCCCCTGTACACTGCATGGGTTAGGCCACACCTTGAGTCCTGTGTCCAGTTCTGGGCCCCTCAATTTAGGAAGGCTGTTGACTTGCTGGAACGTGTCCAGAGAAGGGCAACAAAGTTGGTGAGGGATTTGGAAGACAAGCCTTATGAAGAGAGGCTGAGGGAGCTGGGGTTGCTTATCTTGAAGGAGACTCAGGAGAGACGTTATAGCTCTCTACAAGTACCTTAAGGGAGGTTGTAGCCAGGTAGGGTTTGGTCTCTTCTCCCAGGCAACCAGCACCAGAACAAGAGGACACAGTCTCAAGCTGTGCCAGGGAAGGTTTAGGCTAGATGTTAGGAAGAAGTTCTTCATAGAGAGAGTGATTGCCCATTGGAATGGGCTGCCTGGGGAGGTGATGGAGGTGTTTAGGAGAAGACTTGATGGGGTGCTTGGTTGCATGGTTTCATTGTTTAGGTAGTGTTGGATGATAGGTTGTGTGCAATGATCTTGATGTTTTCTTCCAACCTGGTCTCATCTCGTCCTCTTCTCTTCTCTTCTCTTCTCTTCTCTTCTCTTCTCTTCTCTTCTCTTCTCTTCTCTTCTCTTCTCTTCTCTTCTCTTCTCTTCTCTTCTCTTCTCTTCTCTTCTCTTCTCTTCTCTTCTCTTCTCTTCTCTTCTCTTTCTAATAATCATCTTCAGTTATCATATTGGAGTCTATGACCAAGCCCACCGTGACATTTTGCCTTATTAGAAGTTCTTCTAGTAATTTATCTGTTTGAAATAAAGTCAGTTGGAATTCTACTTTAGTTGTTCAACCTGTCACTCTAAGCAGTGAAAACACTGCAAATCAACATACTATGAACAAATTTTGGTATTTATAAGCGCCAATAGAGTAAATATAATTACTATTTGGGCAAATGTAATTTTTGTGGTGTACTGAGCATTGACAGTGCGAGTTACCCTCCTTTCAAGAAAACAAAATTCTGTTAACAAGTTACCCATTTCAGACTGGGTGTTTTAATGAAAACTTATGCTATAACTGTGGCTTTTCTGTTTCACTGAGGATGATACCAAGTGTTAATTAAAATAAACTACTTGAGTCTCTTATCAAGTTTAGGATCAGTGTGACATAAAAGGAGTAAAATATGACTGATTTACTTGGACATTTATGAAGTAGGAAGTGGAAAGTATCACAGTATCACAGTATCACACTATCACTATGTTCGGAAGAGACCTCAAAGATCATCGAGTCCAACCTGACACTACAGACGCAATGACTAGACCATGGCACCAAGTGCCACGTCCAATCCCCTCTTGAACACCTCCAGGGACAGTGACTCCACCACCTCCCTGGGCAGCCCATTCCAATGGGGAACGACTCTCTCAGTGAAGAACTTCCTCCTCACCTTGAACCTAAATTTCCCCTGTCGCAGCTTAAGACTGTGTCCCCTTGTTCTGGTGCTGGTTGCTAGAGAGAAGAGGTCAACCCCTTCCTGGCTACAACCACCCTTCAGGTAGTTGTAGAGAGCAATGAGGTCGCCCCTGAGCCTCCTCTTCTCCAGGCTAAACAACCCCAGCTCCCTCAGCCTCTCCTCACAGGGCTTGTGCTCAAGGGCCCTCACCAGCCTTGTTGCCCTTCTCTGGACACTTTCAAGTGTCTCGATGTCCTTCTTAAACTGAGGGGCCCAGAACCGGACACACGACTCAAGGTGTGGCCTAACCAATGCAGAGTACAGGGGCACAATGACCTCCCTGTACCTGCTGGCCATGCTATTCCTAATGCAGGCCACCTTCTTGGCCACCTGGGCACACTGCTGGCTCATGTTCAGTCAGCTGTTGATCAGCACCCCCAGGTCCCTCTCTGTTTGGCAGCTCTCCAGCCACTCCGACCCCAGCCTGTAGCTCTGCATGGGGTTCTTGTGGCCAAAGTGCAGCACCCGGCACTTGGATGTGTTGAATGCCATCCCATTGGACTCCGCCCATCTGTCCAGTTGGTCGAGTTCCCTCTGCAGGGCCCTTCAGTCCTCTAACTGACCAACATCTGCTCCCAACTTGGTGTCATCTGCAAATTTGCTGATGACTGTCTCAATCCCCTCATCCAGATCATCAATGAAGATATTGAAGAGGATGGGGCCCAGCACTAATCCCTGGGGGATGCCACTGGTGACTGGCCTCCAGCTGGATGTGACACCATTCACCACCACTCTCTGGGCTCACCCTCCAGCCAGTTCCTAAACCCAACGCAGTGTGCTCCTGTCCAAGCCATGGGCTGATAGCATGGCCAGGGGTTTGCTGTGGGGGATGGTGTCAAAGGTCTTGCTGAAGTCCAGGTAGGCTACATCCACAGGCCTCCCCATATTAAAAAGGCATGTCACCTGATCATAGAAGGAGATCAGGGTGAAGAGGCAGGACCTGCCCTTCCTAAATCCATGTTGGCTGGACCTGAGCCCTTGGCCATCCTGCAGGTGCAAAGTTATTGCAGCCAAAATAATCTGCTCCATCATTTTCCCTGGTACTGAGGTCAGGCTGACTGGCCTGTAGTTTCCAGGTTCCTTCATTCAACCCTTCTTGTGGATGGGGACCACACTGGCCAGTTTCCAGTCACCTGGGACCTCTATGATGAGCCAGGACTGGTGGAAAATGATGGAGAGCGGCTTTGCCAGCTCATCTGCCAGCTCTCTCAGCACCCTAGGATGGATCCCATCTGGTCCCAGGGACTTGTGAGTGTCTAAGTGGCTCAGGAGGTCCTGAACCAATTCTCCATGGATTTCTGGGGCATTACACTGCTCCCTGACCCTATCACCCAGCTCAGGAGGCCACTCATCCTGAACTCCTCCTGCCTTGCTGTTAAAAATTGAGGCAAAGAAGGTATTTAGGACCTCAGCCTTTTCCTCATCTTCAGTCACCGTGTTCCCCTCCAGGTCCAATAAGGAGTGCAGGTTCTTCTTTCCCTTCCTTTTAGTGCTAACATATTTGTAAAAATGCTTTTTAATGTCCTTCACAGAGTTGGCCAGCTTCAGTTCCAACTGGGCCTTTGCCTCTCTCATTTTTTTCCTACATAATCTAACAACTTCCTTAAACATACCTTGAGAAGTCTTCCCCTCCTTCCAAAGGTGATATAGCCTCTTTTTGACCCTTAGTTCCTCCAGGAACTTGCTCATCCAGGCTGGTCACCTTCCCCTCCAGCTCATCTTTTGGCAGATAGGAACTGCCAGTTCCTGTGCCTTCAAGAGCTCCTGTTTGAAATAGGTCTAACCATCCTGGACCCCTCAGTTCTTGAGGGCTGATACCCAGGGAACTTTGCAAATAATTTTCTTAAACAGGCTGAAGTTCACCCTCTGGAAGTCCAAGGTGAAGGTTGTGTTGGTGGTGTTCTAAATCACCAGATTTAGAAACAAGTGTAAATTTTATTCAAAACTTCTGTGTTTGACATACCTTTTGGACCTCTCAGCATTCTTACCTCTACCACCTTTTTTCTGGTTGCCACAAATCTCTCTCCTTTGAATTCAAGTTCAGTTTGGTATTAGCAATTCTTGCCTGAAATTTGGATGAATTCTTAGGGTTTTTTCATTATTTAGTCACACATCTATATAAAATGTATATGGTGTATTTCTTAAAATCCTGTTGTAAAGGAATGTGGAGTAGTGGGTACAGGCCCACTGTGTGAAGAAAAGTGTCAGCAGCCCTTGCTCAGACTTGTGCAAGTGTATAAAGCCTCTCACAGTACAAACTGAAGAAGTACTGGAGTTAACTTTTGTACCAGTTTGTTACATAAAGCAAGCAAATATTTCATAACCTCAATAGCACTTTCTTTCCACTCAATAATGCCTCTACATAAAAGCATCTACTGGGACAGTGCTACATTAGCAGATTATAGATGTTTGTTTTATTTATAGAAGGCAAGAAGATTCCTTTTACAAAAAGAAGGGGAGTCTAAATGGATTTTAAAATGGAGCAAAGCAGTGCAGGTCTAACTGAGATTTTATTTTTAATAATGAGAGAAAACAGTGATTTTTAATAGTGAGAGAAAACAGTGATAACAAATATGTTTCCAGTCTTTTATTTGTGTGCTTGGCTGAGGAGGCAGCTTTGTCTCTAGGGTGGTTAAATAACTATAATTTTTCTCACTGTCACACTTATCTGCTTAAAGATTCCATTTACTAATTTACTTAATTGCAGTATGCATGTTAAAAGTTTAATTTAGCTTTCCATTATTTTTTCATTGTCTATCACTGCTAAGAATAATTACAGCCTATACTGTGCTTTGAGGTAATTTTACTCTTAATTACCATTATTTTGAATTTCTGGATTATTTAGAAATTAATGTTTAATTATTTAATTATTCTGAATGTTTTTTACAATTGCCTCAGTGAAATCCAATGTCTACAAATATTCATTGTAAGTATTTATCCTAGGATAGCTTGAGAAATAAGAAAAAATAATTCTGAAAAATCTTCACATAGAATAAAAATATCCAAGCTATAGTTTTGATTTTACATTTTGGAAAAACAAAAAAATCTTTGAATTTTATGTTTACAATGAATCTTTACTGACAACATCCTGCAATGTTATTTTATCCTCTGTGTAAATGCAAAAAAAAATAAATCTAGTAACACAGGTGTTTTGTTTTGTTTTGTTTTGTTTTGTTTTGTTTTCCTGAGAGTTTCTAAATATAATATGAGTTTTAAAGGTCGTGGTAAATTAAAAAAAAAAATATGCCTAAATTGTTCAAAAAATATTAAATATGTTTCAGATTCAAATTTCTGGTTTACCACACAACTGTATGAATCTCTAATCTAGGACAAGAATTTTAGTTGAGTGTTATTTGTATACCATAATTTTGAGATTATTTGCATGGTGACCTTATTAATGGTTTTTCTAGCAAGTTACGACAGTCTGATTGCATCATAAAATTGGTAACGTTTCAGCTGCAGTAGCAGCTTCCCTACTGTATTCCTTCAATTTTTACATATTTGTTGCTTACTTGTAGGAAGAGAACTCCCAGCTGTGTGCAACTATTCACACAGAAGAGCTCCTGGGTACTTTAGAGTGCTTGCTGTAGCCCAAGGAACTGGCATCACCAACCCTCTGTAGGTGATGTTCTGTAACAGAATCTCCTTTTGAGCACTTGATATAATCCAATTAATCTCAAACTTTGCTTGCTTGCTGTCATTTTGTCTTGCTATCACCATATGTGTTAAATTGTCAGCTGGCAAGTTGTTTCAAATGAAAAAATATCCTCTACTCCTTACACTTTCTCAGTCTCCTGTTACATGAAAAATAATACTTTTTTTTACATATATGTCGTTTTATAGTCTCATTTTGCTGTTAAATTTGCAAAATTATTCAATACCCTAAAGGATACTGAATTATTTTGGAAGAAGTTTAATTCATCATATAATCCTGTAGCAGGTCTCTGTGAGAAAAAAGCTCACTCCTCAAAATGTTCTTGAGGGATGAAATCTGTTAAAGAAGGTTTATTTACAGCACTGGGTACATGCCTTCCCATATGTACACCTTTCCTCCCCACACTGGGGACTTTTATAATCCACCCTTGCTACAGGACTCCTTCCCACACTACATCATGATTGGATCCAAGAACAAAGAACCTCTGGCCCACAACAGGACTTCCCACCACTGCATGTCTTGTGGTAGTCTCTTCAGGGTCAGTGGACACTCGAACTTCTGAACTCAAATGTCTCGGATGCACTGCAACTGTTGGTAAGGACCAGTACCTGACCCGGTGCAAAATGTCCTCAGCTCCCACCCTGGGGGCGAGATCCTTACATTCTTTCTGCTTGCTCGCCTATACCCTTAATTAGCTGAAGCAAAATTACTTTGACTATCTTTATTTATCACAATCCACCCTTTTTCTTTATTATTCCTTATTTTGCTGCAGTGGCACAAGCATCTTACTTCCAAGCTTGGAACCTCTATAGTAGAGGCCTTGACAGCTTTGGTTACAGCTGGACATACTAGGGGAATAATATGGGATAAAACCATCAACAGTAACATAAGTCAGCAATTATTAACAAAACTCCTTTCAAGCCATCAAGATTCCACTATTTTCCATATCAAAGTTGAATCCCCTCCAGGTTTGGACTGGCACGTGGCCCTTATTCCCAGGGTCTATCTGTTAGGTTTAGACACCATGCAATTCACTTTGTTACATTAGTCCTAGAATGGTTTCCTCTTTATTTGAATACACATCAGATTTTCTCATTACAAAGGGCACTGATAATGGAAAAAAGCTCAGTCTAAGCAAGGAACTTTCTAAGCCTCCCAAATATTTAGGCACTTTATGATTTGAAAAAAAATACGTATCAGTCCATGACAATCCACTCCTTGTGCTAAAGCACTTAAATTTCAATTTCTACAAAATCAGAGTGCAGTTAAACAATCTAGTCACACACACAAAAATAAACTCCCTTTAAAAAAAAACAAACAACACAACACAATACCCTTCAAGATTCCCTTTTGCTTCCCCCACATCATCTGTATGATGACAGGGTCTATTTCAACAAGCAGTACTTAAGTCAGATCAAATACAGCACCTGTTTTAAACAAGCAAATCTCATGCTAAGGTGTTTTCTCCTGCTCAACAGAGAGACTTCTTGCTCTCCACCTCTAGGGATTGGGTTGCTTGGAGTGGGACTCCAACATAAAAAACCATTTAATAGCTGTGAGTAGCTAGATTATTGTAAGGCCTGTAGCACTGCCTGGGGTTGTTGTGGCCAAAGTGCAGCACCCAGCACTTGGACTCATTGAATGCCATCATGTTGGATTCTGCCCATCTGTCCAGAGAAGGTCCTTCTACCCTCTAACTGACCAACATCTGTTCCCAACTTGGTGTTATCTGCAAATTTACTGATAATGGACTCAATCCCCTCATCCAGATCATCAATAAAGATATTGAGCGGGATGGGGCCCAACACTGATCCCTGGGGCACACCACTAGTGACTGCCTGCCAGCTGGATGTGGCACCATTCACTACCACTCTCTGGACTCGGCCCTCCAGCCAGTTCCTAATCCAGCACAGAGTGCTGCTGCCCAAGCCACGGGCTGACAGCTTAGCACAGTATCATAGTATCAGTCAGGGTTGGAAGGGACCACAAGGATCATCTAGTTCCAACCCGCCTGCCATGAGCAGGGACACCTCACTTGATCAGGCTGGCCAGAGCCTCATCCAGCCTGGGCTTAAACACCTCCAGCGATGGGACCTCAACCACCTCCCTGGATAACCCATTCCAGGGCTTCACCACTCTCACGGTGAAGAACTTCCTCCTCACATCCAGCCTGAATCTCCCCACCTACAGCTTCATTCCATTCCCCCCAGTCCTATCACTACCTGAGATCCTAAGAAGTCCCTCTCCAGTCTTCCTGTAGGCCCCCTTCAGATACTGGAAGGCCACAATTAGGTCACCTCAGAGCCTTCGCTTCTCCAGACTGAACAGCCCCAACTCTTTGAGTCTGTCCTCATAGGAGAGGTGCTCCAGCCCTCTGATCATCCTCATGGCCCTTCTCTGGACACGTTCCAGCATGCCCATATCCTGCTTGTAACAGGGGCTCCAGAACTGGATGCAGTACTCTAGGTGGGGTCTCACCAGAGTTGAATAGAATAGAATAGAATAGAATAGAATAGAATAGAATAGAATAGAATAGAATAGAATAGAATAGAATAGAATAGAATAGAATAGAATAAACCAGGGTGGAAGAGACCTTCGAGATCATCATGTCCAACCTATCATCTAACACCACCTAATCAACTATACCAAGCAACAAAGCACCCCATCAAGTCTTCTCCAGAACACCTCCAGTGATGGCGACTCCACCACCTCCCTGAGCAGCCCATTCTAATGGGCAGTCACTCTCTCTGGGCAAAACTTCCTCCTAACCGCCAGCCTAAACCTGCCCTGGTGCAGCCTGAGACTGTGTCCTCTTGTTCTGGTACTGGTTGCCTGGGAGAAGAGACTAACCTCTGCCTATCTGCAACCTCCCTTAATGTAGTTGCAGACAGCAATAAGGTCACCCCTGACTCTCCTCTTCTCCAGGCTAAGCAACCCCAGCTCCCTCAGTCTCTCCTCATAGGGCTTCTGTTCGAAGCCCCTCACCAACCTTGTTGCCCTTCGCTGGACACACTCCAACAAGTCAATATCCTTCTAAAACTGAGGGGCCCAGAACTGGACACAGGACTCGAGGTGTGGCCCAATCAGTGCAGTGTACAGGGGCAGAATGACCTCCCTGCTCCAACTGGCCACACTGTTCCTGATGCAGGCCAGGATGCCATTGGCCCTCTTGGCTGCCTGGGCAGAATCACCTCCCTTGACCTGCTGGCCACACTTCTCTTGATGCAGCCCAGGATCTGGGCTGCAAGTGCACAGTGAGAGCTCATGTTGAGCTTCTCATCCACCATCACCCCCAAGTCTCTCTCCTCAGGGCTGCTTTCCAGACAGTCCCTGCCCAGCCTATATTTGTGCCTGGAATTGCCTCGACCCAGATGCAGGACACTGCACTTGGTCTTGTTGAACCTCATGAGGCTGGCTTGTGCCCACCTCTCCAGTCTGTCAAGGTGCCTCGGGATGGCATCCCTTCCCTCCAGCCTGTCTGCTGCCCACACAGCTTGGTGTCATCAGCAAACTTGCTGAGGGTGCACTCAATGCCGCTGTCCATGTCACCCACAAAGATGTTGAACAAGCCTGGTCCCAGGACTGATCCCTGAGGGACTCCACTTGTCACTGGCCTCCACTGGGACATGGACCCATTGACAGCCACTCTTTCGGTGCTTCCATCAAGCCAGTTCTTTGTCCATGTAGTGGTCCACCCATCAAACCCATGTTTCACCAGTTTGGGGACCAGGATGTGGTGCGGGACAGTGTCAAAAGCTTTGCTCAGGTCCAGATGCATCAGAAAGCTATCCTCCATACACTCTAGGAACCTTCTGGACTGCCTCCTCTCTGCTGAATTAAGTTCCCAGCAGATGTCTGGCAGGTTAAAGTCACCCACAAGAACAAGATCTGATGATCTTGAGACATCCTCCAGTTGCTTGTAGAATATTTCATCTGCCTCCTCATCCTGGTTAGGTGGTCTATAACAGGCTCCAATCAGGATGTCAGTTTTGTTAGCCTTCCTTCTGATTTTAACCCACAGACACGCAATCCTCTCATCCACAACCTCAAGTTCTGAGGCATCAAGAGATTCTCTAATGTAGCAGGTCACCCCTTCTACTGTTGTCACTCACCTGTCTCTCCTAAAGAGCTTGTAACCCTCCAGTTACTCCAGTTCAGTACTACAGTACTCCAGTGCAGTACTACAGTACTACAGTGCAGTACTCCAATCATGTGAATCATCCCACAATGGCAATTATGTCATAGTCCTCCTAGTGAACCAAGACTTCCAGTTCCTCTTGTTTGTTACCCATACTGTGTGCATTGGTGTGCATGCACTTCTGCTGGGCTGTTGATTTCTCAGTTAACCCTAATTTATGTTCTGCTCTCTCCTCTCTGGACAGACTGGTTTCCTCACTGCCCTTCCCCGCCCTTCAGACCTAGTTTAAAACTCTCCCAATGAGCCCTGCCAATTCCAATACTAATACCCTCTTCTCTTTCTAGACAAATTCACCCCATCAAGGTCAGGAAGGTCAGGTGCAGTAAAAGTTGTCCCTTGATCAAAGAACCCAAAATTGTGTTGCTGCCACCATTCCTTGAGCCAATTGTTGATGGTACAGGTTCTCCCGTTCCTTTCAATGTACACTCCTGCCACTGAGGGAACTGAGCAGAACACCACTTGAGCTCCTGCCCTTTCAATCAGTTTTCCTAGGGCCTTCAATTCCTTTTTAATCATTCTAGTGCCCTTCTTATCAATCTCCTCGCTTTCAGCTTGTATTACCAGCAATGGGTAATAGTCAGCGGGCTGGATTAACTTTGGAAGTGTCCTTGTGATGTCCATTATCCAGGCCCCAGGTAGTCAGCAGACCTCCCTCTGGTATGAGTCCGGATGACATGTGGGTCCCTCTGTTCCCCTCAGGAGAGAGTCTCCAATGACTATAACCCTTCTCTTTTTCTTTATGGTGTTTGTCCTTATCGGTGGTGGGGACTGCTTTGCCTTCGGCATCTCCCTAGATGATTCCTCTTCCACCCTCTCATCAACATTGCCGTCAGCCTGCAGGTATGCAAGTATGCAGCCTGAAAGTATGAGTACTTATTGTGCAAGGCCAACGGGGAGGCAAAGAGGACTGGGATGGATTCCCCTTGCTTCCCCTAACAGGGACCTGTATCCATCCCTCCCTGTTTTCAGGGATGCCTCCCTCAACACGGGAGGTCTGCAAAACCTGTTCCCACATATCTAACTCCCTTTCACATTCCACATAGTCCTGAGCCTTGCTACTTCATCCTTTAGCTGAGCCACTTCATTCTTATGCTCAGCCACCAGGTTGAGGAGAAAATTCACCTGGCCACACCTGACATAGGTGTTGTCTCATCCCCCCTCCATTCCAAGTGCCAGGCTCCAGGACTCTCTGCAGCTAGCAGCCTGTACACCCACGTGCTTATGCACCAACTCTGTCTGGGTACCTACTGATTTTCTAGTAGCCTTTGGCTGAGTTGTTACCATGGTTTAGGGGTTTTATTGTAAATTGTTAAAAATATATATTCCCTCTAACTACTATAATTTTATCTGAGCTACCACAGAGGCTTCTGTACTCTGCCAGCTGCCCTGGCACATGCAGTTGGGCAAGAAGGCTCTCCAGCCAAAATGGCATTGCGTGTCCATTCACATGTACTATTGCCACTTCTTTTGGTTTTGTTAGTGCCTTTAATATTTGTAATATTAATTGTTCATGAATCCCTTTGCCTGAGTTGATCATTCCTCTTGTCCTCCAGATTTTCCAAATATATGTCAACCCTCCTTTCTTTAGAACTTTCCTTTTTATCCCATCAATTTCCACGTATCTACAAACCATGAGAATCCATCAAATCCTAACTGACCTTCTCAAAACCTTCTCATTATCCTTCTTGAAAGATAACATGAGGGTGTTATAAGGTGACATACAGGGTTCAAACAATTTATGATTCAAATATGGGCTTCAGTCCCTGTTTTCCTTTTTTAAATATAGTGTATTGTCCAGTCCATACATACAGGAACAAAACAATTATACAAAACAGCTGCAGTCTCTACCTCTCATTCCCCCTCCTCATGGCAAATCCCAGCCCACTGTGCTCAAACACAGGGGCCCATTGCAGCATACAGCAGCAGACAAGAAAAAGCACAGGACCCCTCCCTTGTCAAACCTCTGTGGAACATCCTGGCCTGGCCCTGCCCTGCAGGACTGACATTGCCCATGCTCTAAGCCCCACAAACCATCTGAAGAGTGGGGGTGAAGAGAATCCATGCCTCTAGGTTGGAACCAAGCAATGGTAGTGGACACACTGTCTCCACCCATGTAGCCACTTTCTCATGCCTCCATCTCTGGCCACATCTTGTCTCGTCCCCAGCTAGTCCCGCCAGCCTATGGCCTGCAATGCCTCTTCCCACCAGCACCCCCAGCACCAAGGAAAAGACCCCCCTCCAGGAAAAGTCCCCTGCCCATGGGAATGCATAGAAAAGCAGAAACAAACCCCAAAAGCCTGAGGAAGAAAACAACCCTCCCCGGCTGAACACAGACACTCCACTGAATGCAGCAAATCTACAGGATTTGTTGGAGGAGGGAACACTGCTCCCACACATGTGCTGCTTGGCCTCTGTTCCTCAGAAGCCACCATGCTGGACCACATCAGGTCCCCAAGTTGCCATGGGGGTGGAGCAGGTCTGGAGACTGAGATTGCAGCATCTTTATCTTCGTTTCATAATTCTCTCACCTACGTGAGGGTGAGCCCTATTTCCCAGGTGCAGAAAAGTTCCCCCTACCCCATTTGGACAACATCCTCCCTAATATTAGGAATGCTTTTGGAGGAAGGTCTGGGAGTATGTTTTCACTCCTCCTCTTGGTTCTGATTCCTGGGACATGGGTAACTACTAGCCTGTCCATTTTCCCAAGGAGGGTCACAGTCACATGTTACATTTGCTTCGTTCCTTCACTGGCTGCACCCCTTTTGGAGCAGCAGAACAGACACCACTCATCACCAATCTCTATCTGGACACTGAACCATTGAACACTACCCGCTGGATACAAATATCAAACCAAATCCTCATCTAGCAAACAACCCACACATCAAATGCATATGTGTCCAATTTAGAAATAGAATGCTGTGGGAGACCATGTCAAAGGCCATAGTACCATGCTTGAATATCTTAGTATTTATGAAAGGTGTTTTCAAAATTTCAAACATCCAGCAACTGATACAGAAAGTCCTGTCTCCTTCAAGAGAAGAAAAATGGCAAAATAGTTATGTATCAGTCTTACTCGTGAGACAAAAAGATGAAAGAACATTTATCAGTTTCAAAATAGGTAAAGCACACTGCAATAGATATTAGATTTACAAAACATATTTCCTCTAGTGTTATAGGTTGAGGACCATAGAGAAATTTCTCCAAAAGTACCAAAGAGTACAAGGAAGCTGAATGGTCCATTCTCAGGGGGTGGACACAGGAAATTGTGTTATTCCACAGTATCACAGTATTGCCAAGGTTGGAAGAGACCTCGAAGATCATCGAGTCCAACCTGTTACCACAGACCCCGTGACTAGACCATGGCACCAAGTGCCACGTCCAATCCCCTCTTGAACACCTCCAGGGACAGTGACTCCACCACCTCCCTGGGCAGCCCATTCCAATGGCGAATCACTCTCTCGGTGAAGAGCTTTCTCCTCACCTTGAGCCTAAACTTCCCCTGGTGCAGCTTGAGACTGTGTCCCCTTGTTCTGGTGCTGGTTGCTAGAGAGAAGAGGTCAACCCCTTCCTGGCTACAACCACCTTTCAGGTAGTTGTAGAGAGCAATGAGGTCGCCCCTGAGCCTCCTCTTCTCCAGGCTAAGCAACCCCAGCTCCCTCAGCCTCTCCTCATAGGGCTTGTGCTCAAGGCCTCTCACCAGCCTTGTTGCCCTTCTCTGGACACATTTAAGTGTCTCGATGTCCTTCTTAAACTGAGGGGCCCAGAACTGGACACACGACTCAAGGTGTGGCCTAACCAGTGCAGAGTACAATGACCTCCCTGCTCCTGCTGGCCACACTATTCCTAATGCAGGCCAGGATGCCATTGGCCTTCTTGGCCACCTGGGCACACTGCTGGCTCATGTTCAGGCAGCTGTCAATCCACACCCCCAGGTCCCTCTCTGTCTGGGAGCTCTCCAGCCACTCCAACCCCAGCCTGTAGCTCTGCATCCCATAATCCTGCAAATTCCTATATAAGAAGAGTTCACAAACAATTCTCCCTGTATCTCCCTTCTCTGCTCCCAGCCCACAGTGGTTGTTCTCTCTTTTGATTTGCGGGGGAGTTTGTGGCCTTCTTTGGCTTTCTGGAAAGCTAATTTCTTGCTGCTCAATTGGACCTAGACTGGGGGGGGGGGGTTATGAGGCCTAGTGGGGGGACATTGAGACTTGTTAGGCCTGTCTTCATGGGGAAACAGTTTGGCATACAGAGGCTTAGTGAAGGAGGGAGGTTTTGGAAGGTTTTGGCCTAATAGTGAGGCTTGGTTGGGCTCACCTGGGAAGCTAGATCCAAACTGATTCTGTTTGTATAGATATTGTCTTTTTCCCTGAATACCTATTCTAGTGATGCATATATTTGTAAATAGTTGTGGCAGTTAACTAGGTCATGCTTAGTTAATGTAATTGGAAAATTCCAACCCACTACATTACACAAAATAATTGGTGCCTGTTCAATGTGGGGCAATTGCTTGATTTATTCCTGCTCAGACTAAGGAAGCAAAATGAAGCTGTTTTGGATTCTGTGGCATTTGATATATTCTGCCCTGACTGTGGTCATTTACAAATACATTACTGGATTAATTTTTGATAAGCTGGGAAGATATCTGGTGTATAAATTGTACCTTTCATGTAAGTATAAACTGCAGTTCACGATCGGTGTTTAGGGGGTTTCTGGCTTAAGAGATATGGAAATGTAACAGCGACCACTTTGCCCACAGAAATATATGAGTTTAGCATTCCTGTGGGTGAAAGCATCATGTGCAGTAACAACTGGGATTCCAAAGTGCTTTGTCTGCTGTGTGTAATCCTGCTGATGGTAATAATTAATGTATTCTTGTTAATGGCTCTACTTCAGGAAAGATGGGCAGCTAAGACATGTTTTATTTTTAAGTGCAGTAGACTTAGTGGAGAAGAAGCAATTCTAACTTGAATCCTGAGATTTCTAGTGATGAGGAGATAGGGGAAGCAGCTAGAAACAGGCAGGAAGAAGTTGTCGGTAAAGCAGCTCTCAATGGGACCACGAGCAGTCCTGGCATTCAGCCAGCGTCAGCGGGCGTCAGCACCTAAGATGGCAGCCACAGTTTCATCAACAGCCATTAGAGAGGCAAAATCATTTCCTCCTGCAGTAGCAGAGCTGGAGATGACCTCTGCAACAGCTGCTGGGTTTCAGAACCTGTCTTCCTTGCAAAATCCCACTGCTTCTGCTAAGCCTGCTGTAAATTCATATGTAGGTCAAATAAAACAAATTGCAGCTTCAGATAGGAGAGACAGGCACAAGGCACATGCAGGAGCCGATGCAGGGGAGCAGCAAGATCCTTCTGCTAGTGAGGGACCTTCTGTTAAAACAGATCCTTCTGAGGACAGAGCGAAGGTTTGTCTTAAAGACATAGCAGAATTATTGAGACCATCACTGGATAATGGAGATGCAGGACAGGATACAGGTTCTGGTAGGGCAGCAGTTAATGGAGGTGCTTCTGAACTTAAAGAAGTACTTAAGAGAGTGGCAGTGGGAGCATCAGGACAGCCACTACAAGAAGATGAAACAGATGAAGAAGATCAAGATGATATCCAAACAGCAAATGCACCAAGACAGGAAATTAGCCATGTGAAAAAGGATTACATTAGAGGAGAGAATGAGACAATTGTAGCCTGGCTTGGCAGGTGCTTCAATACAGGTGCTCCAGCTTTAATAGTGGGAGACAAGTCAGCATCTCAGCTTGGAACCCTCTCAAAAGGTAGTGGAATAGATGGACATCTAAGCAGGTGTCTTGGTAAAGTTTCTGCCTTTTACTGACAGCTCTTATGAGGTACCCATCCAGAGATGACTTTCCATGGAATCCTAAGAATTGGAGCACCATGGATGAGGGAATTCAGTGCTTGAGAGAATTTGCTGTGAGAGAGGTGAAGTATGGAGACCATGGTACTCTGAATCCTGATGAAATTCCTGTGGGAACTGGTCTTGCTAAAAAACTCATCAAGTTGCTCCTCCTAATTATGCTATTATTCTGGCAAAGAGAATTGTGGCACGAAACTATGGTGGAGCACATCCTACAGCTGGCCATTTCACTGACCAAATGAGACAACTGGAGGATAGTTTCACATGTGTTTCTTTGGTTCCAACCATTGAAACTCTGTCTGGAGAGATAAAGAATTGTATGAAAGAGCTGAAGGAGGAATTTAAAAAGTCCATATCCAAATTGGCACAAGGAGTTAATTCCAATTCTTATTCCTCCAGATGGATACAAGTTTTAGCTGTTAGAAATAGACATCATCCAAGGAGGCCATTCCAAAACAGGTCAAACCAAAAGAGACAACAGAGGCATTCACATGGGAGTATTCGGATAAATCTGTGTGATCAGTTTGGTGAGAACATGAACAGATGGGATGGTCAACCAACTTCTGATCTTTTCAGGAGACAAAGGGAACTGCAGAGAGGCAGGGCCCGAAGCAGCAATACCAGAAAGGTAGCTGTTACTTCCACAGTTTCCCAGAACAACTCTAATAGCTCCAACAGTGATTCCAATTCTATCACTGGAAGCTGTGCTAACTGCACATGTGGACATATTGACCATAATTAGGGGTGCCCTGCCTCCCTCCAGGGGGAGAACAGGGATAATGGAGGTAACAGAATCTATTGGGATAGGTACATTCAGTGGCGCTTCAAATTTTCAGAAGTACAGAGCCTTGGTTGACACAGGAGATCAGTGCACTATGATGCCATCTCTCTGATCTCTCTACCAGAGATCAGAGCCTATAATTATTCTGGGAGTCTCTGGTGGATCTCAAGAGTTAACTAAGATAGAAGTTGACTTAAGTTTAACTGCTAAACAGTGGAGGAAGCATACAGTTGTGACCAGACCTGACACACCTCGTATTTTGGGAATTGATTTTCTGAGCGAAGGGTGTTTCAAAGACCCTACAAATGGGCTTTTGGAGTAACATCTGTAGAAACTGATGGAGAAAAATTGAAGCTGTCTGTTAGACCTGAGCTTTGTGATGAATCTGCAGTTGTGGGACAACATGAGATAGAGGATATAAAGTTGCCAGTTGCATGTCAGACTATGCATCACAGACAATACAAAAACATCTGTGATTCTTTTTTGCCCATTCAGAATCCAGTTAATCAGTTGGAAAGTCAGAATGCTGTCAGCAAAACTCATTCACCTTTAGCAGTCCAGTGTGGCTTGTGCGAAAGCAGAATGGAGACTGATGTCTGACAGTCACCTTCCAATCTCTGAATGAAGTAACTCCATCTATGAGTGCAGCAGTGCCAGACATCATGGAACTCCAGTATGAGCTGGAATACAAAGAGGCCAACCTGGGGTAAAACTGCTGAAGAAGACTTAAAGAAAGGAAAAATTACAATAAACCAGGTTGGAGGAGACCTTCAAGATCATCACGTCCAACCTATAACCCAACCCACCTAACCAATTAAACCATGCAACCAAGCAACCTATCAAGTCTTCTTCTGAACACCTCCAATGATGGTGACTACACCACCTCCCCAGGCAGTCCATTCCAATGGGCAATCACTCTCTCTGTATAGAATTTCTTCCTAACATTCAGCCTAAACCTCCCCTGGTGCAGCCTGAGACTGTATCCTCTTGTTCTGGTGCTGGCTGCCTGGGAAAAGAGACCAACCTCTACCTGTCTACAACCTTCTTTAAGGTAGTTGTAGAGTGCAATAAGGTCACCCCTGAGTCTCCTCTTCTCCAGGCTAAGCAACCCCAGCTCTCTCAGCCTCTCCTCATAGGGCTTGTGCTCCAAACACCTCACCAACTTTGTTGCAATTTTCTGGACATACTCCAGCAAGTCAACATCCTTCCTGAACTGAGGGGCCCAGAACTGGACACAGGACTCAAGGTGTGGCCTAACCAGTGTAGCATACAGGGGGAGAATGACCTCCTTGCTCCTGCTGGCCACACTGTTCCTGATGCAGGCCAGGATGCCACTGGCCCTCTTGGCTACCTGGGCACACTGCAGGCTCATGTTCAGCCTACCATCGACCAGTACCTCCAGGTCCCTCTGTGCTAAAACTGTTAAATCTGTTAAATCTCATACTGTTGGATTCTGCTAATCTGTCCAGCCTGTCGAGGTCCCTCTGCAGAGTCCCTCTACTCTCCAGCAGATCAACACCTGCCCCCAGCTTGGTGTTGTCCTCAAATTTAGTGATGATGGGCTCAATGCCCTCATCCAGATCATCAAGAAAGATGTTGAAGAGCATGGGGCCCAGCACTGATCCTTGGGGCACACCAGTAGTGACTGGCCATCAGCTGGATGTGGCACCATTCACCACTACTCTCTGGGCTCGGCCCTCCAGCCAGTTCCTAACCCAACGCAGTGTGCTCCTGTACAAGCCATGGGCTGATAGCGTGGCCAGGGGTTTGCGGTGGGGGACAGTGTCAAAGGTCTTGCTGAAGTCCAGGTAGGCTACATCCACAGTCTTCCCCACATTCACCAGGCAGGTCACCTGATCCTAGAAGGAGATCAGGTTGGTCAGGCAGGACCTGCCCTTCCTAAATCTATGCTGACTGGGCCTGAGCCCTTGGGCATCCTGTAAGTGCTGTGTGATTGCACTCAACGTGACCTGTTCCGTGATCTTGCCTGGCACTGAGGTCAGGCTGACAGGCCTATAATTCTTCCAATTGGCCCTTCTTGTTGGTGGGCACCACGTTGGCCAGCTTCCAGGCTTCTGGGACCTCTCCAGTGAGCCAAGAGGATGAAAAATGATGGACAGCAGCCTGACCAGGTCATCTGCCAGCTCTCTCAGCACCCTAGGATGGATCCCATCTAGTCCCATGAACTTGTGGGGATCCAAGCAGCTGAGGAGATCTCTAACTGCCTCCTCCTGGAACACTATGCTGCTCCCTGGCTCCATCTGCCGGCTCTGCAGGCCAGCTGTCTGGAAGACGTTCTGTCCTGCTAGTAAATATTGAGGCAAAGAAGGTGGTAAGGACCTCTGCTTTTTCCTCATCTTTTGTTACAACATTCCCCTCTGTGTCCACCAAGGAGTGAAGTTTGTCCTTGCCCTTCCTCTTGCTATTAATATATTTACAGAAGGATTTTTTGTTGTCCTTCACAGCAGAGGCTAGTCTAAGCTCCAAATGTGCTTTTGCCTCCCTAATTTTATTCCTACAAGTCCTAGCAACATCCTTAAACATTCCATGGGTCGCCTCCCTATTCTTCCAAAGATGATACACCCTCTTTTTTTCCCTTAGTTCTTATAGAAGTTCATTGACCATCCAGGCTGGCCGTCTGCCCCCGTGGCTCATCTTCCAGCACATTGGCACAGCCTGTTCCTGTACCTTCAAGAGTTCTTCCTTGAAGTAGGTCCAGCTCTCCTGGACCCCTTTATTTTTAAGGGCTGTTTCCCAAGGAACATTCTGAGTTAGTTCCTTGAGTGGACTGAAGTCCACCCCCCGCAAGTCCAGAGTGGAGGTCTTCCTGCTGCCCCTCTTAGCTTGACTCAACACTGAAAATTCAATTATTTTATGGTCGCTGGACCCTAAACACCGTCCGACCACCACATCACTCACCAGCCCTTCCCTGTTAGTGAAGAGGACGTCAAACATGGCCTTACCCCTGGTAGGCTTGCACAGCACCTGGGATAAGAAGCTGTCCTCCATTCACTCTAAGAACCTCTTAGATTGCCTCCTCTCTGCTGTGTTGAGATCCCAGCATATATGAGGCAGGTTGTAGTCACCTATGAGAACAAGGTCAGGCGATCTTGAGACAGCCTTAAGCTGCCTATGGAATGATTCATCAACACCTTCCTCCTGGTTGGGTGGTCTATAACAGACTCCAATCAGGATGTCTGCCCTCCCGATCTTCCCTCTAATTTTCACCCACAAGCACTCAACCCAATCAGCCCTATTCTCCAGCTCAATGGCATCTAGTGCCTCCCTGATGTACAGGGCCACCCCTCCACCCCTTCTTCCTTGCCTGTCTCTTCTGAAGAGCCTGTAGCCGTCAATTGAAGTGCTCCAGTCATGTGAGTCATCCCACCACATCTCTGTGATGGCAACTACATCACAACTTTCCTGCTGTAACAAGGCTTCCAGCTCATTGATTTTCAAGGCTTCCAAGGTTGTACCAAGGCTTCCAATTCATTGATATTCTCTTGATGGCAGGAATTGCTCTTAAGCAAGACAAGGTAAAAGGACCTCACAGAGAGATCCAGTCTCTGGGAGTGCAGTGGCAGGATGGGTGCCAACACATTCCAGTGGATGTGGTAAACAGAGTCTCTATCATGGCAAATCCCATGAACAAGCAAGAAACTCTATGTTTCTTGGGGATAGTGGGATTTTGGAGACTGCACATTCTTGGGTAGTCAAATTGTGAAACCTCTGTATGATGTGACTCAAAAGAGAAACAGTTTTCACTGGGGACCTGAACAACAAGCAGCCTTTGACCAGATAAAACAAGAAGTAATCCAAGCAATGGGTCTGGACCTGTCCAACATGGTCCAGACATTGAGAACCTTTTGTACACGGCTGCAAGTGACAATGGTCCGACATGGTGCTTGTGGCAGAGAGCTCCAGGTGAGACACATGGATGTCCTCTTGGTTTCTGGAGCTGAGGTTACAGATGTTCAGAGGAAAATTATACTCCAAGAGAGAAAGAGATTCCAGCTGACTATGAAGGAGTAAAAGCTGCTTCTGAAGTAATTAGAACTGAGTCATAATTTCTTCTAGCTCCTAGATTGCCAGTTTTTAATTGGATGTTCAAAAGGCAAAGGTTCTAGATCACATTGTGCCATAGATGACACATGGTCCAAGTGGATGGCTCTAATAACACAGAGAGCTCAAACAGGAAATCTTTAAAGACCTGGTCTGGTGGAGGGGATCACAAGTTGGCCTGAAGGTGCCAACTGTACTAAACTTCCAGAGGAGAGAGTAATTAAATTGTGCTGAGGAAGATCCTCCTTACAGTGATCTTTCTGATGATGAAAAGAAATATGCTCTGTTCACAGACGGTTCCTGTCATCTTGTCGGGAACAAGCGAAGGTGGAAGTCTTCAGTGTGGAGTCCAACACGCCGAGTTGCAGAAGCAAAGGATGGAGAAGGAGAATCCAGTCAGTTTGTGGAGGTAAAATCTGTCCAGATAACTCTTGACATAGCTGACTGTGAGAGATGGCCAAAGGTTTATCTCTACACTGACTCATGGATGATAGCCAATGCTCTGTGGGGTCGGCTAGAGGACTGGAAAAAGAATGGTTGGCAGAGAAAAGGAAAGCCTATTTGGGCAGCTGACCTGTGGCAGGACATTGCTGATCGAATCAAGAGAATTCCAGTAAAGGTGAGATACATTGATGGTCACATTCCTAAGAGCACCGCTACTGAGGAACAGCAACACAACCATCAGGCAGATCTAGCTGCAAGAGTTTCTCAAGTAGACATGGACTCTGATCTTGATCTCGACTGGAAACACCCAGGTGAGATATTCTTAGCTCAGTGAGCTCACGATTGGTCAGGACATCAAGGCAGAGATGCAACCTACCAATGGGCTCGTGACAGATCCATAGCCATTTCCATGGTTGCTATCATGCAAGTCATCCATGACTGTGACATTTGTGCTGCTATTAAGCAGGCAAAACAAATTAAGCCCTTTTGGTATGGTGACAGATGGTCCAAGTACAAGTACGGTGAAGTTTGGCAGATTTACTATATCACTCTACCACATTCTCATTCTGGCAAGTAATATTTGCTGACTATGGTAGAGGCAAACTCTGGATGGTTGGAAACTTACCCAGTTCCTCATGCAACTGCATGCAACACCATTCTTGGTCTGGAGAGATAAATCCTGTGGAGACACAGAACTCCAGAGAGGATTGAATCAGACAATGGAACTCATTTCAAAAACAATCTTGTGGAAATCTGGACCAAAGAGAACGGCATTGAGTGGATATTCCACATCCCCTACTATGCACCAGCTGCAGGGAAGATTGAACATTACAGTGGTTTGCTGAAGACCACTCTCAAAGCCATGGGTTTGGATCTTTGAAAAACTGGGAGAAGCATCTAGCACAAGCAACCTGACTGGTAAATAGTAGATGTTCAGTAAATTAAGCTGGACCTGCACACTCAGATTTGCTACAGAAAGTAGAATGTGATAGAGTTCCTGTTGTTAGACAAAATAATCTGTTAAGCAAAACTGTTTGGGTATTTTCTCCTTCAGGAGAGGCCAAGACTGTCTGAAGGGTGGTTCCTGCTGAATGTCCTGGTCACACTTGCGGGGTAATGCAAGAGAATGGTGAAATTCAGTATATCTCCAAATTCCTGCTCTGTCCTTATGAGTGAACCCAGCATTCCTATTGGCTTTCCTTAAGGTCCTGGCTTGCCTCTGTTTTATTAGTTGGTAAAGTTATTTTGTGGTTTAGCTTTTCCATTTTCTAAATTCTCTAAATTGTACTAAAGTTGCCTATAAGTGTCCTTGTAGAATTCATGACCAAATAGAACCTGTAAATAAATTTAATCAGTTTTGTACATAATTTTGGGGTGGGGTTTTCAGAAGAACAAAGATAACTGTATTTTTATAATTCCCACCTGTTAAATTAATCCCAGTCAAAATATGTCCTGACAAAAATTTATTTCTTCCTGCTGTAGTCTGTGGAAGCACTAGCTTTCAGAAAAATGAGAAACAGGTAAATGCTTTTAATCATGCAACATCACAGTACTTTCTTAGCCTTGCTTTTGTGAAATTTTTAATTAAAATTTCATCAAACCAAAGCATGTGCAGCATCGAAACATTCAACACAAATGATGAAGCATAAAATAATAAATAATTGCAGTCATCCTGTGTGATAGACAATGCTATCATACTCTTCTGTTTATTAAACTATGAATGCATAAAATTTAATTTTCAGAGGCTTCTAATTTTAACGAGTGATTTTCACTGGAGTACACAAAAGTGTTTATTAGTGAATATTGTTTAACCAAAGACAATCTTGAATCAAAAAATACATAATATAAAAGAAATAATAAATTTAGACCAGACTTAACATGATTTTAAGGCTTACTATCAAATAATTTAGTTTTTAATACTTAGAATATCATTTGCCTTTAACTTATTTAAGTACAGATTGTCTATGACCAGTTTCATAGTGAATTTGCTAATTTCTAAGCAGAACTACATTTTCAAGGCAAACTTTCCTTAAAGAAAAAATACTTTCTTGGTGTTGTCTCAAATAGAATGAATATAGGCTCAGATTCTTTGAGCAAGCACGTTCACAACCTGAAGGGATCAGATCCTTCTCAGAAAGAAAAATCATTTGTAGTTTCTCTAGCTTGAACTTTTATCCTGAACCTCACCTCACAATCTGTTCTTGACAAATTATCTATTCTCATTTGATCATGTAGTACTGAAGAAGTCAGAGGTGAACCCTTCCTGGGTTGCTTGATTATTTTTTAAGTCTGAGTTTTCTTACCATCATTAATTGTCAGCATTACAGCTTAATGAGCAACTTGTTACTGACTGAACCACACAGGCATTGCTGGAACTGCAACTGTGTAGCAAGGTAGGTCCCCCAAATTCAAAGGCAGCTGTCTTGAATACCCATTCCTCACAACTCATTCCTCAGACATGGCAGGTATGTTGTGAAGGACAAAAATTATGGTAAAAGGCAGCTATGATTTGCAAGTCTTCACTATTATCTGTAATTTTATTAAGAGTATTATATTTTCATAGACACTACACAAAGCAACAGGAAGATAAGGATCATTTAAAAAACTTGTGATTTTAAACATCTCTAATGATCACAGCACTTGGATTATTAAAAATACTGCTTGCAAAATTATTTGTTCCTTCTTAGTTAAGATATACAGAAGAATGTACTGCTTATTTTATATCTACCTCCTTTTCATGTGGATTTTATATGTGGAAAATCTCTAAATATTTGTGAATTGTGTAAAACATTTCATTAACCTACTTTACACAAGCCTATAGTAATGGAGAAAATTACCTTTCCTCTTTTTTTTTTTTTTTCGTGGATGAGACCTATTTACAGTAAAAACATCAAAACCCCCAAGCTTTTATGTGGCGATCAGACCTCTCTGATATTTTTGCCTCATTGAGTTTTACCGTGCTGGTATTCTTGTAAGCACTTTGTCCAATAAAAGCAAACCTACAGCAACTAGAACCAGTCAACAGAGACCAATGAGACTCAAGAGATGCAATCAGATTATTCTATAGTTTTTATTTTTGAGGGTAGTCCAAGTCATTTCAATAACAAAACAATAATGAAGTCCAAGTAAACAACATTATTGGCAAAATTGTGTTTTGATTCCCAACAACATTATTGGCAAAGTTGTGTTTTGATTCCCAACAAGTTTCAAGTATACTGAGACCGAAAGCTTCTTTTCAGAATCCATTGATGGAAAAAAATGACAAATGAGCACAATGAGCACAAAGCAAAACATGGGAAACATTCAGCAAAACATTTTGCAATACCACGGATGGATGAAAGGTAGAGCATCACAGCAGAGATGGAAGACCAGAGATGTTTATCTGCAAGAAGTTACTTTTACCTAGAAATTAATGTGTAATAGTGATGTTCTAACTTCAATACAATAAAATTACAGTGTAAAGATGTATGAAGTTTTTTTGATAAATGGCATGCTTATTAAAAAATAATGTTCTGGGAAAAATCAGGATGAATCCACTTTCAAAAAGTGGAAAAAAAATCACATAAAAATAACCAAAAATAATCTTGATAGTTTTAGAGAAGAAAAAAAATTCATTTGAAAAGTAAGAACATTTCAGAGTCAGCCTGTAGCTCTCCCATTTGAAAGAGCTTTCCTACTAAAGAATGGCCAACATCTAAGTGAAAAATGTATCAACAACCCTGCCCATGACATTCTTATCCAAATGTCTTAAACAAAAACATTTACTTGGAAGTAACATTCCTGACTACAAATGCAATGTGTTCAGTTCAGAAAACATTACAGTGAAGCTTTTGGACTTTTAGAGGAAAATACAATATTTTTCTGTTGAACCCCTTATGAATTTAGTATGAATTTTAATCTACCCTATAGCTGCACAAAATCTAATAGGCTTGGAGCTACCCATTTATAACCCTTTCCTACCTCACTTCTCTGTCCTATGTTCTTGGAGAAATCTGCTTCATTATTAAAGCGAATATAAGGAGATTCTTCAGAACATAGCAGTTGATAGGAAAAGGGAGTGATGAAATTACCTTTCCAAATAGTGTGTGTGTGTAAATACAAGTAGATAGCAAAAATAAGAAAACATTGAAATAAAAGTTTGGAAGTCATGAACAGCAGCAGAAAGATCCCTAAATGAAGATGTTACAAGAATATAAAATATATTACAATTACAGCACTCCTAAAAAGTGTGAGAGAAAATTTGGCTACAGTTTATTGAAATACAAAAGCTATAGTAAAAGGGATTCCTGAATCTCTTCCTAAGAAAAACAAACAGAACAACAACAAACACCACCAATATTATGAGTTTAGTGTCATCCCTACCCACCTCTCCCCCACCTTACCAAGGGATAAGACAAGAAGAAAAAAAAAAAAAAAAGAAAAAAAAAAAAGCACAAACACACCACCAAAAAAGGCAAGGAGAATTTTCTTACTTGATTTACACAGAATATTTTACTCCTCCGCTCCCCAGAATTGTTAGATTACATGAGTACATATGAAAAAGAAAGAAAGGGAAAGGAAAAAAAAAAAAAACCAAACATATGAAATCCCAAAACCAAATGAAAGACACAACCACATGCTCAAGACCTGGAAAGCGAGAGAGCAACTCAGAATGCCCTATCCAGCATCGTAAAGCCCTACAGTCATAAAATGTTGTAAATTCGTAATTTCTGATAGTGCGGAATGTTAGCGTTTTTCAAACCACTACAACCAAATGACCTTAATCAAAATAAAGGACATATAACAGTCTCTTCTTTAGAGAGACTAATAAAAGTGATAGAGGAACTTGAAGCACTTATTTTTTATTTTCTGATGAATGAAAGTGAGTTTTAGAAGTCTTACTTTTCAAACAATCCTAATATTGGAGATTGAAGAGAGTTGCTTGTGCAGCATATTTAGTAGATTTTTGTCAATTTGATTTTAGTATAGAATAAATCAGAGAAAAAATGGATTTCTGCCATATTTACACTGGTAGAAACGTAAATTAACACGCTTCGTTTGAACTGCACTCTTTTAAACATCAGACCAAATTAAGAAACATTTCCTCAAGATGGATTTAACTGGGATTTATACAGTATAACAAAGCACATCTTGTTTGACACAAAACTGCTTACTCACACAAGACTGCATACTCACTCCTTCAATGCATCTTAATCTTAACTTGCAACAATCCCATCTTTCCATTTCTGAGCATCTCTAAGATTATCTGAGAAAAGTGTTATCTTCTCTAACATGGGGAGCCAGCCAGCAAGTGGTTAGACACTTAATTCA
This sequence comes from Colaptes auratus, assembly GCA_015227895.2. Classification (NCBI taxonomy): domain Eukaryota; kingdom Metazoa; phylum Chordata; class Aves; order Piciformes; family Picidae; genus Colaptes; species Colaptes auratus. The sequence goes on from CM026897.1 coordinate 64,340,257, forward strand.
TTCCTCAAATTACTTGTAATAAGTCAGGTTGGAAAAGAGGGTATTTCCAGAGGTGACAAGCTACTGCATTATCTCTGTGTAACCTTAGCCCACACAAGAATGTAATTTAGTTTTAGAATGATAAATATCTGTATCTCCAAATTTGGACTAATTACCAGGCTAAAAGGTTCTTGCAGGCACTCAATCCTTCTATGCTCTTTCATATTTATTTATTTTTTAATGGTAAAGGTGTAGATCATAACACCAAAAGGGTTGAACCAATTAAGAATTAAACCCGAGGTTAATGGGAGACTAAGTCTCTGACTTAAAATATTTTTCCTGTTAATTTAGGAGACAAATACATTAACAGAAAGTATATTCACACTCCTCATTAATGTTGTGAATTATTCTAGGGTTAAGATGTTGTACATTGGGGATTGCATATTAATTTCCAAGAAAAAAAATACCCCAAACCCTTATATGTAAGAGACTAACCAAGTGAGATGATGATGATGATTTTAAAACTTAAAGACTGTTCTTCCCTGAGTGCAAAATAAAGAAAATGAAGCAGTATGTACATCATAAAGATGGATTCAGCTTGATTCATCTAAAATATGGTGCTAAGAAAGGAATATAAAACAAGCTGAAAGGGTAATGGGTTAGTCCTTCACATTCCAAGACTCATAACCAAAGAAAGAGACCATTATTTAGTTACTTAGTAACTTCTTTCATTTTGCATTTCCAAAAGACAGCATAAACCAGCTGAATAATTCAGGAAGTACTTTGCCCCAGACACAACTGTCAATATGAAACACCCAATGTTCTGATGTCAATTTTACCATCAGCATCTTCAGTATCTGCGCAATATATTTACTATGATTTATAAATGCATGTACTTTGTACGGTGAAATTACATAGCACTTCTAATGTTATTTAATTTAGCATTCTTACTGTTCTCTCAGGTTAAAAGCAGTAAATAGTTAATCTACATTAAAAGTCAAAAAATCTAACATGTAAGTGTGGAAAGCCATCAGACAAATTTCCTTTAGCAACATCAGATCAGATCATTTAGAAAATATTGGACACTAGGGTGTTTATGGTGTTTTCTGCTCCTGTTTGAAGTTCTTCAGTAGTTCAATGAACCCTTATCCAAAAAGTTAACATTAATTATATATATATATTTTTTTGTATCATCATTATGGAAAGAAGGCCCATCGTTACTCTCTGATTCATTCAATTTATAGTATGTGCATATTCTAAATTTAAGTACATTGCACCTGTTCAGGATGAGCTGAGTAAACTGTGGGTACAATGTATGTCTAGGAATCTGCAGAATGGAAAAGCATGCTATAGCTGACTTTTAACAATGTCAGATTGACAACATTGTAAAATACCTTATGTTCAGACGTGACTTTTATAAGACATGATGAATTTTACAGAAGAGAAAGGAGCTTTTACTGAAAAACAATGGTGTAACAAAGAGTTGGGATTTTTAAAAGTTAAGGAACTTAGGCAATATGTGAAAATGAATGAAATTCTAAAGATTCTCTTGTAATTTTATCAGGGTTTTGTTTGTTTAATATGGTTTTGATAAGAAAGATTTAGTGCAACACTGAGAATAAATAAAACTCAAATTCTTTGGCTTCCTGCATGATCTTGAATTTTCAAACCTATGTGTTTTCAGAAAATAGTGTTGAGAGTTGTGATGGCATCTTGATTTTAATAATGATGTGGTAAATGATACAGTTAGGAAGCATTTTCAAAACTAATGAATGCAACTTATTACTTCTTGTCTTCCTTTGACCAGACATGAACAGTTTTCACTTGTTCTATTTTTGGTTATTGTTGTTTGTGTTTTTTAATACATTAACTATGATAACTTCTGAGGTGTTGAACGACTTGTGCATGATTTTTGACAGGTTCTACTACAGATGTGGCATGACAGTGAAAATGATAGCTCTGTTATGCATGGATTTATTCCTGGGAAATGTTGTGCCTAAAATCCTACCAGTATCAGTTAGGTAGTACTATCCGTTGCTTTGCAACAGAGTGCCCTAACCAAAAAGCCGTCACTTTCTTCCAAAACATAAGAAAGGAGAGGACAGAAAGGAGCTGGAAACAGGTGATATCCAACATCTACTTCAATTTGAAATTAAGATGGTTAAAAGGAAAGGGAAGACTCCTCTCCGAAACTGTTTGTGCCACAAATGGCACTATATCATCCATCATAACTCCTTACTAATTACAGAGGATTCATCGGTTCATAGAATGGTTTGGGGTGGAAGGGACCTTTAAGATCATCTAATTCCAACCCCCCACCATGAGAAGGGAGACATGCTGCTAGACCAGGTTGGTTGCTCAAGGCCTTATCCAACTGGGCCTTGAAGATGTCCAGGGAGGGCACATTCATGACCTCCTTGGGCAACTTACTCCAGTGTCTCACCACCCTCACCATGAAGAATTTCTTCCTAGTATCTAGTCTAAATCTGACCTCCTCTAGCTTCAATCCATTCCCTCTTGCCCTGTCACTGTGAACACTTATGAAAAGTCCATTCCTGGATTTCTTGTAGGCCTCTTTTGGTTACTAGAAGGTTGCTATAATGTCTCCCCTGAGCCTTCTTTTCCTCTGGATAAACAGCCCCAAATCTCGTAGCCTGTCCTCACAGGACACCTTAGCCTTTTCCATATCTATCATGGCCAGGGCTCCATTTTCCTTTTGAGGATGTCTCGCTTCTTCCCTGTCCTTCTTTTTGTCACTGATTTACGTGAAGAAAATAATAATTTTCCCTTTTATATCCCTAGCCAAGTTCAATTCTATCTCTGCTTTTGCTTTCCTAACCTGATCTCTGTCTGCTTGACAGTTTATTTGCAGTCCTCCCACATGGCCTGTTCTTTCTTTCATTGACTATAGACTCTCCTTCATGGCCTAGGTAAGTATGGGAGCACAATTTTCATGCATGCTGGCCTCCTGGTACTCTTGCCTGCCTTGCTCCTTCTTGTACAATACAATACACTACACCACCAGGTTGGAAGAGATCTTCAAGAGCATCGCGTCCAACCCATCAACCAATCCAACCCATCTAAATACAATACAATACAATACAATACAATACAATACAATACAACCCACCTAAACAACTAAACCATGGCACCAAGCACCACATCAAGCCTCTTCCTGAACACCTCCAATGAAGGTGACTCCACCACGTCCACAGGCAGACGATTCCAATGGACAATCACTCTCTCGGTATAGAACTTCTTCCTAAAATCCAGTCTAAACCTCCCCTGGTGCAGCCTGAGACTGTGTCCTCTTGTTCTGGTACTGGCTGCCTGGGAGAAGAGACCAACCTCTGCCTGTCTACAACCTCCCTTCAGGTAGTTGTAGAGAGCAAGAAGGTCACCACTGAGTCTCCTCTTCTCCAGGCTAAGCAACCCCAGCTCCCTCAGCCTTTCCTCATAGGGCTTGTGTTCCAAACCCCTCACCAACTTCGTTGCCCTTCTCTGGACACGCTCCAGCAAGACAACATCCTTCCTAAACTGAGGGGCCCAGAACTGGACACAGGACTCGAGGTGTGGCCTAACCAGTGCAGTGTACAGGGGCAGAATGACCTCCCTGCTCCAACTGGCCACACTGTTCCTGATGCAGGCCAGGATGCAATTGGCCTTCTTGGCTGTGTGGGCACACTGCAGGCTCATGTTCAGCCTACCATCAACCAGTACCCCCAGGTCCCTCTCTGCCTGGCTGCTCTCCAGCCAATCTGACCCCAGCATGTAGCATGGTGTTGTTGTGGCCAATGTGCAGAACCCGGTACTTGGATGTGTTAAATCTCATGCCGTTGGATTCTGCCCATCTGTCCAGCCTGTCGAGGTCCCTCTGCAAAGCCTCTCTGCTCTCCAGCAGATCAACTACTGCCCCCAGCTTGGTGTCATCCACAAATTTACTGATGATGGACTCAATGCCCTCATCCAGATCATCAAGAAAGATGTTGAAGAGCATGGGGCCCAGCACTGATCCTTGGGGCACACCACTAGTGACTGGCTGCCAGCTGGATGTGGCACCATTCACCACCACTCTCTGGGCTCGGCCCTCCAGCCAGTTCCTAACCCAACACAGTGTGCTCCTGTACAAGCCATGGGCTACCAGCTTGGCCAAGAGTTTGCTGTGGGGGACAGTGTCAAAGGTCTTGCTGAGGTCCAGGGAGACCACATCCACAGGCCTCCCCACATCCACCAGGCAGGTCACCTGATCATAGAAGGAGATCAGGTTAGTCAGGCAGGACCTGCCCTTCCTAAATCCATGCTGGCTGGGCCTGATCCCTTGGCCATCTGTGAGAGACTAAAGCTTGTCTCTCCTGGTGTAACTCAACAAAGATAAAATCACTTGCTGCTTGCCCAGACAATAGCTGATGTGCGTTGGGCAGAGCCACTGGAAGGACTCTTGGAAGGTGCAAAGATAACATTGCTCACGGAACTGCAGCTGGCCTACAACAATGGCCCAAGGGCCCAGCCATCACGCCTTCAGGACAGGATCATTTCCAGCCATCAGATACCCCAGGAAAGGACAATGGAATCACCACCTGTTTCCTGATGTGTAAAGAGTGTGTGGGTAGGTAGATGGAGCAGGAGGAGGCGGAGGCCTCCCCGCTCCATCCAGACCCTGCCCAAACTCACCTGAGTACACAGAAAGATTTCCTGGGGAATGATACCTGGACACTTACCTAAGGATGATTTCCCAGAACAATATCCTGGGGAACAACACCTGGACACTTGCCTGAGGACTAAAAAACTGCATAAAAGACTGGAGCAACTACTGGCTTGGTAGAAGAAAATTGAAGAAGAAAACTGGAGAAGAAAAATGCAGCACCACACGCTGGAAAGACCACGGGCCAACACAATGGATCCTGGACTCTGAAAACCCTCTCTCCGTGCCCTAAGTTCCGCCTGCTGCAACTCATGGAGCTGAAGAAGCTGCCCAGAGGACCACATCCCTTCTACAGCCAAAGCCTCAGCACCCTTCCTCTACAGACCCAACATCTCCTGCATCACCGTTTACCTTTCCTTCACAGACTCAAACTGTCTTGGGGGTGGGTGAGGGGTGTGGTAACATAATTCCTTTCCTCTTGTCTCTTCTCTCTCTGTTTTCTCTCTCTTCTCTTTATTTATGTCCATTCATTGTATTTATATAATAAATAGTCTAGCTGTTGATATTCTGGCCTCGTTTGTGCCTCTAATTTCACAACATGGGAATATTCATTAAAAAACTGAATCTCTTTCCCTCTCCGGATCGATACACCATCCTGGAAGTGCTGTGTGATCGCACTCAAAGATGACCTGTTCCACAGTCTTGCCTGGCACTGAGGTCAGGCTGACAGGCCTAGAATTCCCTGGCTTGTCCAACCGGCCCTTCTTGTGGATGGGCACCACGTTGGCCAGCTTCCAGTCTTCTGGGACCTCTCCAGTGAGCCAGGACTGATGAAAAATGATGGAGAGTGGCTTGGACAGCTCATCTGCCAGCTCTTTCAGCACCCTAGGATGGATCCCATCTGGTCCCATGGACTTGTGGGGGTCCAAGCGGCTCAGAAGATCTCTAACTGCCTCCTGGAGCAGCGGGAAACTATGCTGTTCCCTTGGTCCTTCTGCCAGCTCTGCAGGCCAGCTGTCTGGAAAATGTTCTGCCATGCTAGTATAAATTGAGACAAAGAAGGTGTTAAGTACCTCTGCCTTTTCCTCATCCTTTGTTACATTGTTCCCCTCTGTGTCAACCAAGGAGTGGAGGTTGTCCTTGCCCTTCTTCTTGCTATTGATGTATTTATAGAAGGACTTTTTGTTGTCCTTCACAGCAGAGGCCAGTCTGAGTTCTAAAATGGGCTTTTGCCTCCCTAATTTTCTTCCTGCATGTCCTAGCAACATCCCTAAACATTCTGTAAGTTGCCTCCCCTTTCTTCCAAAGATGATACACCCTCTTTTTTTCCCTTAGTTCTTATAGAAATTCATTACCCATCCAGGCTGGCCGTCTGCCCCGGCGCTCATCTTCCGGGACACTAGCACAGCCTGTTCCTGCACCTTCAAGAGTTCTTCCTTGAAGCAGCTCCAGCTCTCCTGGACCCCTTTATTTTTAAGGACTGTTTCCCAAGGAACCTTCTGAGTTAGTTCCTTGAGTAACCTGAAGTCCGCCCTCCTGAAGTCCAGAGTGGAGGTCTTCTTCCTGCCCCTCTTGGCTTGACTGAATACTGAAAACTCAATTATCTCGTGGTCACTGGTGCCTAAACACCCTCTGACCACCACATCACCCACCAGCCCTTCCCTATTGGTGAAGAGGAGGTCAAGCATAGCCTTACCCCTGGTAGGTTTGTGCAGCACCTGGGATAAGAAACTGTCCTCTGTGCACTCTAAGAACCTCCTAGACTGCCTCCTCTCTGCTGTGCTGAGATCCCAGCAGATATCAGGCAGGTTGAAGTCGCCCATGAGAACAAGGTCAGGCGATCCTGAGACAGCCTTAAGCTGCCTATAGAATGCTTCATCAATACATTCCTCCTGGTTGGGTGGTCTATAACAGACTCCAATCAGGATGTCTGCCCTCCTGATCTTCCCTCTAATTTTCACCCACAAGCACTCAACCCGATCATCCCTGATCTCCATCTCAACGGCATCTAGTGCCTCCCTGATGTACAGGGCCACCCCTCCACCCCTTCTTCCTTGCCTGTCTCTTCTGAAGAGCCTGTAGCCGTCAATTGAAGTGCTCCAGTCATGTGAGTCATCCCACCACGTCTCTGTGATGGCAACTACATCATAACTTTCCTGCTGCAACACGGCTTCTAGCTCTTCTTGTTTTTTACCCATGCTTCGTGCATTAGTGTACATGCACTGCAGCTGGGCTGCTGGTTTCACCTCTAGCTCTAGCTTATCACCCCCAGAGTCCTGCCTGAGGGGACTGGTTCCAGCCCCTTCCCCCTGCACTGCTCCTGGGCTTGGAGGAAAATATATCTGTTACAGTCTGTTCAGCACAAGCAACTGGAACTGGAAAGACTGTAGACAATTTTAAATACTAAGCAACTGTACAAGAATTTTTACTTTTCCTGTACTGATTTACTTTTCCTTACTGATTTACAATTTCCTGTACATCAGTAATAATTTTGTAAGACAAAATTTGACAAGACTTTCATGACATCTGAAAAATGCTTTTTATCTTAAAAGTTTAGATTGTCTGTTCTTGTGTCAGCTAGCAGGTAAAAAAATACAACACCACAAGACACATGGTATCCATATATTTATACATTAAAACAAGTAAAACAAGAAACTTCTGTTATTTGTCCCTTTATGATCCTTACTGGATAAATGAATATAAAAGTCTTTTTTTCTTTTACAATAGTTAACTGCATACAGACCAACTAGTTCTATTCCAGAAAGTGCATTCTCAATATAAGCCATCTCTTCAGACAAATTTGAAATCAAACTGTAGATGAAGGAATTTTCAGTTTGTCAACATAGCTTTTTGTGATATTCTCCATATATGTTAGAATTCCACCCAGGAAACACCTTTCTGTTTCTTTAAAAAGGTAAGAAGACAAATCTATTCCCTCATCCTGATCATGATGTTCTTTATATCCCTTCAAGCAACAAGCATCCATAAAAATTTTCTCGAGTAACTCTTCAGTATCTCATCAGTAAGGTTTCTCCATCCTTTCTCAGTAACAGAGTTTGCAGGGTAAGACAGGGGTAAAAATCCATTATAACAACTTAGAACAAAGGCTAAGTTGCCTGCTCGCCTGCCCCCCCCCCCCCCCCCCCCAAAGTCTGGGAAAGAGTAACACACAAACCTCAGTGTTGAGATAAAGACATAAGAATTTAATGCAACATAAGATATCATAACTACAAAGCGTAATTACATTAGCTAATAATCTACTAAATCTAATAATATAACACATGATTTCCCTTATTTTAGCCTATTTGGAGAAGTGATGCAGTGAAATAAAGGAAAAACCAAAACCGAAAAAAAAACCACATAAAACAGAAAACCAAAATCAACAGCCACTCCAGAGCTACCACTCTTTCCACCACCATGCCTGCAGGAAAGAACCAACACCCAGAAACCCAGAACCCAGAAGCAGAAACCAGAACAGGAACTCTCTCATGTAGTCATCTGAACTTCAAGCCCCATAATACTTTGCTTTTGTTAGCACTTTCATTTTTTTTGAAGCTGGCATGACTGCATCATGGTATGAATAGCAGCAGCAAATTCAACTCAATCAATGGCATCCATGCACATTTTTCTTACCATTTATATGTGGCTAGTGTCAGACACTCACTCAAAACCAATTTTATCAAAGCAAGTATTTAATTTTCTTTTACAATTTCAGGTTCAGCTTTTGCACTGTTTTAAGAATTTCTCTTTATGTAGACAGGTATAGTCTGTATCCTCTTTTGGTCAAAAAATAGACCTAATTACATAATCATACTGTAAAATGAATGAATTAAAAAATCTCAACCACCTCAATGAAAATTAAATTGATGTTTATTATTTTAATGCATATCTATCTAAATAGATAATATTGTAAAAGAAAAATTGTAAAAGGTATTGTAAATATTGTAAAAGAAAAATCTATCTATATAGATAGATATGACATTTGGAAAAATATATAGCAAATAGCTTACTGAATATGACCTGTGGGCTAATTAAACTAAAGTTCTGCTATCAAGAAACTTCATTTCTTATTTGGGATCATTACTTATGAGAGAAAAAAAATTTAGCCAAGGTCAGATCCAAGAAAGAAGTACCTAAATTATTCTATCAAAAGATTCTTTCAGAAGCTGTCTATCCTCTTCCACAAGCACATTTGGTAAGTGTAATGGTTTCAGGCTGTGCCTTTAAGAAAGGTAGCTGCAGATTCTCTAGCTGAATAGTTGGGTGCAAAAATGAAAACAAGATAGATAATTCTAAATTAATTTCATTGGTCATATGAGTGGGATGTACTTTTACGATCTTAGATTCTTTTCTCATTCTGTTCTCTCGCTGCTGGCATGCATGTCTGCAAGGTAGGAAAGAGGATTCTTATCATTTAACAACCTGGAGATAAACATTACTAGCTTTCTAATTATGCTTTTGAACTAACTGAAATTCCCCTATCATCTCTCCTTTTCTCTTTTCTTCACATTAACCAGCGCGAAAAGAGAGGAAGAACTTGGGGGGGAGCAGGGCAGAATCCTCCTGCCCAATGAGAATTTCTGTGCTACTTCCTTTTTTGTAAAAACCTGTATAATATTGCAAATACTGTATATTTTTATACATATTCATTGCATTCCATTATTGCTTGTAAAATAAAGCTTTCTGTTTCACTTCCCAGACTCCGTTCAGCCAAGCTTTTGTTTAATGTGTGTGGGTTAAACCATCACATTACACAAAAAAAATTGGCGCCCAACATGGGGCAAGATTTCCTTGATTTATTTCTGCTCAGATTAGGAGAGCGAACATGAAGGTGTTTTGGATTCTTTGATGTCTGATCTTTTCTCCTTTAAGTGTTGTTTACAAGTATGTTGTCAGATTCCTGTGTGATAAATTAGGGAGATATATGATGTATAAATTGTACCTGTGGTTTAAGTATCAAATTCAGCTTCTATATGATCGATTGGTACGGGAATGTGACTGCCACATCATTGCCTATCAAAATCCATGAGTTCAAAATCCCTGTAGGTGAAAAAGTAATTCTTAGTGATGGCTGGGATACAAAAGTGATTTATTTGCTGTGTGTGAATCTGCTGGTGTTGATAGTAGTGGTGAATAGAATAGAATAGAATAGAATAGAATAGAATAGAATAGAATAGAATAGAATAGAATAGAATAGAATAGAATAGAATAGAATAGAATAGAATAGAATAGAATAGAACTAACCAGGTTGGAAGAGACCTTTAAGATCATCGTGTCCTACCTATCATCCAACCTACCCAATCAACTAAACCATGCAACCAAACAACCTATCAAGTCTCCTCCTGAACACCTCCAATGATGGTGACTCCACCACCTCCCGGGGCAGCACATTCCAAAGGGCAATCATTCTCTCTGTGTAGAACTTCTTCCTAACCTCCAGCCTAAACCTGCCCTGGCGCAGCCTGAGACTGTGTCCTCTTGTTCTGGTGTTGGTTGCCTGGGAGAAGAGACCAACCTCTGCCTGGCTACAACCTCCCTTCAGGTAGTTGTAGAGAGCAGTAAGGTCACCCCTCAGTCTCCTCTTCTCCAGGCTAAGCAACCCCAGCTCCCTTAGCCTCTCCTCATGGGGCTTGTGTTCCAAACCCCTCACCCAACCTTTTTGCCCTTCGCTGGACACACTCCAGCAAGACAACATCCTTCCAAAATTGAGGGGCCCAGAACTGGACACAGGACTCGAGGTGTGGCCTAACCAGTGCAGTATACAGGGGCAGAATGACCTCCCTGCTCCAACTGGCCACACTGTTCCTGATGCAGGCCAGGATGCCATTGGCCCTCTTGGCCACTTGGGCACACTGCAGGCTCATGTTCAGCCTACCATCGACCAGTACCCCCAAGTCCCTCTCTGCCTGGTTGCTCTCCAGCCACTATGACCACAGCCTGTAGCACTGCATGGTGGTGTTGTGGCCAATGTGCAGAACCCGGCACTTGGGTGTGTTAAGTCTCATTCTGTTGGATTCTGCCCATCTGTCTAGCCTGTCGAGGTCCCTCTACGAAGCCCCTCTACTCTCCAGCAGATCAACTCCTGCCCCCATCTTGGTGGTGTCCTCAAGTTTACTGATGATGGACTGCATGCCTTCATCCAGATCATCAATAAAGATGTTGAAGGGCATGGGGCCCAGCACTGATCCTTGGGGCACACCACTAGTGACTGGCCACCAGCTGGATACTTTTTAATTGCACTGTACTGTAGAAACGACTATACAAGACCTGTTTCATTTTTAAATACAGACCTAGATGCAGGAGGAGCAGTTCTAACTCAAATCTAGAGATTTCTAGTGATGAAGAGATAGGGGAAACAGTTAGAGCTAAACAAGCTATCAGTAAGGCATCTCTGAAAGCCTTAACAACGCCTTAATCAACGCTATTGTTGATTCTGGCAATCAGCCAGGAGCATAGGCAGCTTCTAATATGGTGGCCGCAATGTCCTTGGCAGCCATGAGAGAGGCAAAATCATTTCCTTCCCTTGCCACTACCTGGTATCTGAGGGGGGATGTCTCCCAGCCTTTTGGGCCTAGTTAGGCCCAAGGCTGGGGGGATGGGCAGTCCCAGATCTGGCCAGCTGAGACTAGCCTAGCAGTGAAGGGAGGGCTCTGGGGGTCTTGGGTGTACCCTCAGGTGGGGATGGGATATTTCTGGGTCTACTTTGGGATCTCTTTTGTCACCATCCTTCTTGCTCTCTGTAAATATTCACCACTTTCCATTTAAACTTTCCATCACTTTTGCAATCCATTTCTCTGAGTTTCATTTTTTTGCCTGTGGTGGGGAGGGGGTCTGCCTCAACCCATCACACAAAGCGAAACCATGAATTTTTATCTGTCTCGTTGTTAGTATTTCCTTTGCATTTCATTCAGATCAGAGTTGACAAGAGAAAAATGTAGTTCTTTTTAGTGCTGAGCCCCATTTCTCGAGTTACCCAGATCTTTCTGGCTTTGTCTCTTTAAACAGCAACTAATTACTTGGAGCAAAACTGTTCCATATGAATGTCTCCAGTAGACATTTCTTCAAAAAGAAATAAACATCTGGGAATTTCCTTTAATTCAGAATCTTGGTAATGAATGTTGGTATAGATTAATGACAGCGATAGAGATATGTCCTTTCCCAATAAACAAGCTGGCAAGGTTGTGTGGCATATTAAGGCACAGACCCCCACAGTAGATAGAATCATAGTGATGGGACAAGAGGAAACACCCTGAAGCTGCACATGGGGAGGTTTAGGTTAGACCATAGGAAAAATTTGTTCTCCAAAGGGGTTGTCAAGCCCTGGGCCAGGCTACTCAGGGCAGTGGTGGAATCCCCAACCCTGGATGGATTGAAAAGCTGCATAAAATGTGATGCTGAGGGCCATGGTTCAGTGGTGACCTGTCAGTTCTGGGTCAATGGCTGGACTTGATCTTAAAGGCTTTTTCCAACCCAAACACTTCTCTGAAGAGTGTTATGGCCAGTTTCAAAATCATCATTTAATATCCCTTTTTTTTCAAGCCCTTGCCAGAATGAGGTTTTTCTCAATTGCTTCTAATTTGACAAAACTTTGTTGAAATAGAATCCTAGAATCAGTCAGGGTTGGAAGGGACCACAAGGATCTTCTAGTTCCAACCCCCCTGCCATGGGCAGGGACACTCTACACTAGATCAGGCTGGCCAGAGCCTCATCCAGCCTGGTCTTAAACACCTCCAGGGATGGGGCCCCAACCACCTCCCTGCACAACCCATTCCAGGGCTTCACCACTCTCATGGTGAAGAACTTCCTCTTCACATCCAGCCTGAATCTCCCCACCTCCAGCTTCATTCCATTCCCCCTAGTCCTACCACTACCTGATAGCCTGAGAAGTCCCTCCCCAGCCTTCTTGGAGGCCCCCTTCAGATACTGGAAGGCCACAATGAGGTCACCTCAGACGCCTTCTTTTCTCCAGACTGAACAGCCCCAACTCCTTCAGTCTGTCCTCATAGGAGAGGTGCTCCAGCCCTCTGATCATCCTCATGGCCCTTCTCTGGACATGTTCCAGCATGTCCATATCCCTCTTGTAATAGGGGCTCCAGAATTGGATGCAGTACTCCAGGTGGGGTCTCACCAGAGCTGAGTAGAGGGGGAAAATCACCTCCCTTGACCTGCTGGCCGCACTTCTCTTGATGCAGCCCAGGATCTGGGCTGCAAGTGCACAGTGAGAGCTCATGTTGAGCTTCTCATCCACCATCACCCCCAAGTCTCTCTCCTCAGGGCTGCTTTCCAGACAGTCACTGCCCAGCCTGTATTTGTGCCTGGGATTGCCTCGACCCAGATGCAGGAGCCTGCACTTGGTCTTGTTGAACCTCATGAGGCTGGCTTGTGCCCACCTCTCCAGCCTGTCAATGTGCCTCTGGATGGCATCCCTTCCCTCCAGTGTGTCTGCTGCACAACGCAGCTTGGTGTCATCAGCAAACTTGCTGAGGGTGCACTCAAGGCCACTGTCCATGTCACCCAAAAAGATGTTGAATAAGAGTGGTCCCAGGACTGATCCCTGAGGGACTTGGCTTGTCACTGGCCTCCACTGGAACATGGACCCTTTGACAGCCACTCTTTGGGTGCCTCCATCAAGCCAGTTCTTTGTCCATGTAGTGGTCCACCCATCAAACCTACGTGTCACCAGTTTGGGGACCAGGATGTGGTGCGGGTCAGTGTCAAAAGCTTTGCTCAGGTCCAGGTAAACGACATCAGTTGTTCTCCCCTCATCTATTGATGTTGTCACCTGTTCATAGAACGCTACCAGGTTTGTCAGGCAGGATTTGCCCTTGGCGAAGCCATGCTGACTCTTTCAAATCACCTCTTCACTATTCCTCTGTGTCAGTAGACACAGAATTATTCATCAACATCTTCCTCCTGGTTGGGTGGTCTATAACAGACTCCAATCAGAATGTCTGACCTGCTGGTCTTCCCTCTAATTTTGACCTACAAGCACTCAACCCAATTGTCCCTGATCTCCAGCTCAATGGCATCTAGTGCCTCCCTGATGTACAGGGTCACCCCTCCACCCCTTCTTCCTTGCCTGATTCTCCTGAAGAGCCTGTAGCTCTTGTGAGTCATGTTTTTCATCCCACCACATATCTGTGATGGTAACTACATCATAACTTCCCTGCTGTAGCAAGGCTTCCAGCTTCCCTTGTTTTTTGCCCATAATTCGTGCATTTGTGCACATGCACTTCAGCTGGGATGCTGGTTTCAGCCCTGGCTCTAGCTTATCACCCCCAGAGTCCTGCCTGGGGGGACTGGTTTCAGCCCCTTCCCCCTTCGAATCTAGTTTAAAGCCCTATCAATGAGACCTGCCAATTCCCTTCCTAGAATCTTTTTGCCTCTGGGGGATAGGCCATTCTCATATATTGTGACCTTTCCTGTCCTCTGGGACAGATGTACTCCATCTTTTGCCAGCTGACCTGGTGCAGTAGAAAGTTTTCCAAGATCAAAATTCTTTTGACTGCACCAGCCTGTAAGCCACTTGTTGCTATATTTTCCCTCTGCCATAGCAGAGGGGAAATATGAAAACACTCAGGAACTTAAGTGCACATTTTAAAAAAAATAAATTTTAAAAACAAAATATTAAAGGGGATATCATATACTATCACAGCGATTTTGAAAAGGTGAGCTTGAAAAGAAGTTCTGTACTCCCCAGTTGAAGAGGGACAGGGATCTACTCAAGACAGTCCAACAGAGGCCTACAAGGATGATTAAGGGACTGGAGGACATGACCTATGAGGAGAGGCTGAGAGCCCTGGGGCTTTCTAGTCTGGACAGGAAAAGACTGAGAGGGGATCTAATAAATGTATATAAGTATATGAGGGTTGGGTGTCAAGAAGGAAGGTACAGACACTTCTCACTTGCCCCCTGTGATAAGACAAGGGGCAATGGAAGTAAACTACAGCACAGGAAGTTCCTGTGTTCCTGTGCAACCTGTTCTAGATTCCATGGTCCTGCTCTGTCAGGGAGGTTGGACTTGAAGATCTCCAGAGGTACCTTCCAACCCCTGACATCTTGTGATCCTGTGAGCTTTTAGCCTGATCACCAGTTTTCTCTGTCTGGAAGTTAGGAAGAAGACAAAGTTCTTTAGAACATTTCCATGAGTGAAATTAAGACACAAATGAGGTCGTATATCAAGATGAGACTATATATTAAAGAAAGAGAGAATGGAGCAAACAAAACAGGAAGAAGGAAAAGGGAAATAGAGTAGGAGAGATAATTACCACACCATGATCCTTCTTCAGTGGTGTTGGTAGGGGAGAGATGCTCCTGGGCTGCTGCCTCTAGCTTGTGATGTCCCAGGTGATATTCCCCAAATTAAGCCGGCATAGTTCAGGGCTTTTATTATGTTCTTGGTTCATTCATCATAGCTCCCCCTGGCTCACATTAACAATCCATACATGGCTTCCAGGGGATCTTCCTGTGTGCTTAAAGGGGCTGGCACTGAGCAGCCTCTGTCCCTCTTTGTCATCCACTGTCCATCACATCCCCTGGACAGTTGTTTTCTCAGTGGGTATAGATGACACATCATTCATGTCATTCAGGATGATCTTATCTTTGTTGAGACACTTCTCCATCCTAACATTGTCTTAAGTTGTCCTAGAGCCATCACTCAGGAAAGCCTGTGGGGCAGGGACTGGCAGCCAGGCTTTTCCTGCCACCCCACCCAGGGCAGCTAGGGTGCAGCAGGATATTTTGCAGACTGAAAAGGGGTCCTGAGTGGGTGAAGAAGGCTGCAGGGTGTGCGAAGGGAGTGAGAAGCCCATCAATGTTATATGTGGAGATGCAAGTACCATGCTGCTAACTTTCTAAGTACTCTTTGACTGGTTGAAATAATCTTCATTTACATTTTTAAAAGTTCTCCAAAAATTTCCATGTGTGTACATGCAACATTCAGTTGCTAACATTTGATGCTGTTGTAATTCTCTGTGATGACAGGAGATCATGGCATGCTTGGTGAAACTTTTCTATGCTAAAATAAGTAAAAGAAAAATACAGTTTGTGATTTGTATCTAGTGCCTGGAAAGCCTGATGGTGTTGGCAGAAAGGAGATGAAGATGAGCCTACAGTGTGCCCCACCCCCAAAACGGTGTAGCCAGCAGGACTGGAGAAGTGATCTTCCCCTGTACTCAGAACCTGTGAGATCACACTTTGAATGCAGTGCTCAGTTTTGGGCCCCTCACTATGAAAAAGATATTGACATGATGGAGTGTGCCTAAAGAAGCTGAAGAGTCTAGAGAACAAATCTTACAAGGAGTGGCTGAGAGAACTGTGATTGTCTAACCTGGAAAAGGAGGCTAAAAGGAGACCTTATTGCTCTTAAAACCTATGTGAAAGAAGGTAGGTCTCAGATTCTTCTGCCAAGAGACAATCAGTAGGAGAAGAGGAAATGTTTTTAAGTTACAGCAGAAGAGACTTAGATTAAATTTTAGGAAAAATTTATTCACTGAAATGGTTATCAAACACTGGAACAAGGTGCCCTGGGAAGTTGTTGAATAATCATCTCTGGAAGTATTTAAAAGCCATGTGGATTTGGTGCTCAAGTATATGGTTAAGTTCTTTCTGCACTCAGAGGAGCAGAATCTCATGATACTTCTACAGAACCATAGATTTGTAAGTACTGCATAAGCAGTTTGGGGTAAAATGAAAGAATGAACACTTCTCAGCTGAGCACTGATAGTTATGAGAAATCATTACGTATGAAAGAAATTCTTGACAACAGTAAGTAAAGATAAGATTGCTGCTTTTGAGCTTGGTTGCATGGTTTAGTTGATTAGGTGCTGTTGGATGATAGGTTGGACATGATGATCTTGGTCTCTTCCACCTATTCTATTCTATTCTATTCTATTCTATTCTATTCTATTCTATTCTATTCTATTCTATTCTCTGGCAATGGTTAAAAATCTACTACCTCTTTAAATGGTGAAGTGTAATCATAAGGATGTATTCAACAGGAAATCAAAATGGAATTCTCTTACCTTACTAGTTTCACTGTCTTCACTTTCACATACTCTTTAGAGAACTTTTTAAATTATATTGACATAGATAGAGGTCTTCAACTGAAATTAACTGCCTCAGCTCAGTTAGGTTTGCTTAGTATATATAACTAATATTTTATTGACTGAAACCCCACACACTTCAAGAGTCCTAATAAAGGCTGTGTACCTGTGTTATGTTGTCACTTGATATAAAAACTGTAGGAGGACTCATCATGCATAAGGACTTGCACTTCATTGTGCTTCACAGTTGAGCATCTATAAAGCTTGGCTAAGGCTGACAATTATGCTTCAGGTATTATGAAATTATTTTGTAGGTGGAATTGTGTTATGAATCCAATACAGGCCTAAAAAATAATAGTTTTGAGTATGTCCAGTAGATTTCTGCCACTATACCTTAATATTAAGTCGTGGTAGGACAACACTTACCATCATAAAAACAGTGTAGCTGGATTTATTTCAGAAAGTACTTTACACAGAAAATAGACAACAGACAACATTTTAAAGCAATATTCAAGAATTATAATACAATCTTCCAGCTATTACTGGTTAACTGTGCAATTTCTGTTAATAGCATTGAGTAGGAAATTTGACAAATGTTTTTTATTTACTTTAGAATCCTAAGAGAATTTAAAGTAAATCTGAAATTACAAAAAATGCTGTCATCAGAGAAACAAACACAAGAAAAGAATTCTGTGATCCACTTAAAGCCTAGTTTAAAATCCTTTTATTGTGCTTTTTTCACTGCTACTCTGACCAACAAGGATTTGAAATTGAACCACAAAAATAGCATATGGATAAATGTAGGAATTCTAAGCTTACATCAAGGTACTAGAAATTCCTTTTATCTACCCACAGGAATTGGGGTTAAAAATAAAGTTTGTTATTTATTCCACATGCCAGTTTACTGAAGAAAAGTCAAAGTATTTGAATACTGTTCCTGTGCACATCTATCCATTTGCTCACTTTTCCAACTTTTGTTCTTGCTGCTATTTTTTTGGAAGAATGCATCTACACTGTTTTCTCTCTATTACCTTCCATTAATAAGGATAGAATATTTAAGTCAGTTCAGCATTATCTTGTAAATCTTAGTTTGATTTTTGTGACAGAGTGTAGATTTTCTCTAAGCAAAATACCAGGAATGCCTTAATCCCTTGCAAAACAGAGATCAGAACTGTCATTTTCATTTCAGCCAAGAAAACCACAACAATTCAAACACAAAACACATTTCTTGAAAAGAGATGGCAGACACATGCCTGTAATTCTTTCTCTAGAAAATGTTAAAAATCTTAAAGATTACTTACAGAGCTAAAGAATATGGACAGTCAAGTTAGGGAAAGAAAATTTTAAATTACCTTTTTTAGATTTTTCAAACTTCTGATTTGTTTTTCATCCATAATCATATCAAACAATTGTCTGGGAAAAACAAAACAAAACAAAGCAAAACAAAACAAAACAAAACAAAACAAAACAAAACAAAACAAAACAAAACAAAACAATAAAGTAAAGGTTGTCTGTCCTGGTATTAAAGAAAATGTTATTATGATGATTGTAACTTATATATTTAGTTATTAACTTGTATTTGCAACTGCTTCAGATGCTACAGAAAAATTAGCAATTGTACAAATTAGCAATTAAAACTAATTTAACTAATATTATTTAAGATAACAGCTCATGTTTGATTTCAAAATTACCTGCATTTTAGGTAGTAATCCAAATAAAACATTTATATATATGTATATATAGAGAGAGGAATGAACAGAAAAACAAGCAATGGGTAAAAACAGGCAATAGCATGGATGAACTGTCCTCAGGTGACACCAGATAATTATAGTTTGGTTCAACTGTCTTCACCAGACAGTTAAACAAAACCACCTTATTTTGTCTGAAAAAGAACATGGAATACACACATTTTTCATTTCCCTGCTACAGGAAGATAGCAAGATTCTAAATCACCATAGCTTTATGTACCCTCTGTGTTAACAGCTTTTCTGAAAAAAAGTACTGACATGTAAAATTTCAGATATCTGATAAAAGCAGACCCAAGATTTAGGATTGGATCCATAGCCCTGTAGGAGAGTTTTGCTTTTTCCTAGAGGACAGTATATTAAATGGAGTAAATACCTTAGACAATAGCTAGCTAAAGGAATATCTTGCAATTTACACACTCAAGTTAATGAGTCATCTATATCTGGGAAAATGTAGCCTTATCCAGTAGTTACATCTTTATCTGCTGTTCATTGGGTCAAATATCATGGAATGTAAGCTGACATCAGTATATGCTTCTTAACCAAAGTTGGTGTAACATTTTCAAACACTGTTTATCTCTGAAAATCTCTGTTGAACAGACTCATCTACCCTTTGAAAATATAAGGTCATCAAGGGTGTGGCAGTTTTAGGCTATGCCTTTAAAAATTAGCTGCAGATTTCAAGCAGAAAAGTAGAAAACTATAAATAATTTACTATTGGGTGCAAAAAGAAAAACAAAAGATTACTCTAAAAATATTTATTGGGCAGTTGTTCCATACTATCTTTCACAATTCACTTCCATTTTCATTCCTTTTCTCCTGTGGTCTTGGCTGGTCTGTTTTGCTGAGGAGAACATAATCACTTGTGGCTGGCCTTAAGAAAACATAAGAACGCTAACACTGCTTCTTTGAACTGAAATTCCTTCCATCTCCTTTTTTCTGCCTGTTGCAGGAGGGAGGAGGAGGTCTGGGGTGGAGTGAAAAAGCTTCCCTGCTTCTTTGGGGAACCTGGGGGCTGGGGAATACAGAGGGGTCTCCATGCTATTTTCTAATTGTAAATACCTATATAATATTGCAAATACTGTATATTTTGTACATATTCATTGCATTCCATTGTAAAGCATAGTTTTTGCTTTGTAAATACAGCTTCAACTTGCTTTCCAACTGAGTCAGTTGTGCTTATTTAATGTAATGGGAAATTTCAACCCACTACAAAAGGAAAAGAAAAACATTCTTCCTGAAAAATACAGGAAGATAGACTGTCATAGCTTTGGTAATTCAACTAATGCATCAATGTTTCAGTCAGTCTGAATTCATTCTATTTTGGATTGATAAAATCATTTTTATGTGGTCTTGAAATTTCCTGATTTGGAAACAAAAAGGTATCTTATGTAATCTGTTATCCAGATATGGACAGAGTTTTCAGTAATGATACTAGGTCAGGAAGCAGATGTAGATATTTATGTTATTAAAAAGGAACTGTTATTCAGAAACAAGACTACAAAATACTCATTTCTGAGTGGCTGACACTCTACGAAAAGATTTTTGCAAGGCAAAAAAACAAACAAACAAGGAAATAAAGTAGCTGTCTGCTGGTAAACAGTAAACCAGTTTCTTAGGGAAAGAAAACTGTATGGAAACGTCTTTGTCTTAAGTTATTTCTACTTTAACATTCCGAAAAGAGACCATGGCCTTGATTCTGTCTGACCCTAAGTAAA
The DNA here is from genome assembly GCA_015227895.2 of Colaptes auratus. Lineage (NCBI taxonomy): Eukaryota > Metazoa > Chordata > Aves > Piciformes > Picidae > Colaptes > Colaptes auratus. The sequence goes on from CM026897.1 coordinate 64,360,385, forward strand.
GTGGAAACAAAAAGATTTGGTTTGTGTTAATCTTGAGACAAGAAGGTTTGGAAAATATTTTTTGCCTATTTTGGAAGAAAAAAATCAACACAGAGAATAGAGTAATGCGAATAGGGCTATTTTAAGCTCTGAATACACTGTTAAATTTTCCTCTGAGGCTGCAAAATAAGATTTTGGTTTAATGTTGTTTTCTCTATTTACTTCAGTTCTCTTTTTTTGGCACACCATCTGTTCTCAATGTCTATATCATTTACAGTATGGATGTATATGCTAAGAACTTCTTTCTTCACACAGTGTCTATTGCAATTTCATGTTTACTATTTGTACAAAACTGATACTATACAGACAAAGAGAAATTTTTAAAATAGCTAGTAATACATAATAATGCATAATACAGAATCACAAATTATGGTGTTGTTTTTTTTAATGAGTAATCCCTCCTTACATTCCTTCATACTTCTTTCACATTTTTCATTGTATGTCAACTAACTGTACTCAGATAAAACCTTCCAAAACTCCACATACCTCACACAGAAGGAAATATCATGGATATATGGAATATGCACTTACATTAATTTACTGTGTAAATTAAACACAGTAGTTCAAAGCATATATAAAAAACTTCATTTACTTATCATAAGAGAATGGTTCTAGTAAGGTCACATAATCCAGACAATGTCAGAGTCTTCATGGCGTGTTCAAAATACAAGCCTACAGACTGCTGGGTGTTTTTTTGTAAATAAATAATGAGACACATACTCATCTAGGACAAAAGGATTCCTTTGCTCCTGCTCTAAGAGCTATATCTATCTAAAGAAAACAGCTTCAGAACTCATAGAGAGGAAAAGTGTTATGTTGGAAATAAAAAGAAAACAGGCTGTCCTGGCAATCTGCTATTTTTCAGCATTTAATGGATACAGAGGAACAACATTTGTGAGGAACATTTGGCCCTCCTGGCTGCCTGGGCACACTGCAGGCTCATGTTCAGCCTACCATCGACCAGTACCCCCAAGTCCCTCTCTGTCTGTCTGCTCTCCGGCCACTCTGACCACAGCCTGTAGCACTGCATGGGGTTGCTGTGGCCAATGTGCAGAACCCGGCACTTGGATGTGTTCAATCTCATGCCGTTGGATTCTGCCCATCTGTCCAGCCTGTCGAGGTCCCACTGTAAAGCCTCTCTACCCTCCAGCAGATCAACTCCTGCCCCCAGCTTGGTGTTGTCTGCAAATTTACTGATGATGGACTCAATGCCCTCATCCAGATCATCAAGAAAGATGTTGAAGAGCATGGGGCCCAGCACTGATCCTTGGGGCACACCACTAGTGACTGGCTGCCAGCTGGATGTGGCACCATTCACCACCACTCTCTGGGCTTGGCCCTTCAGCCAGTTCCTAACCCAACGCAGTGTGCTCCTGTCCAAGCCATGGGCTGCCAGCTTGGCCAGGAGTTTGCTGACGCAGAAAGCAGGATCAAGCACAGCCTCAGCAAGTTAATAGACAACACTAAGCTGAGCAGTATAGTTCACATACCTGAGGGATAGGATATCATCCAGAGAGACCTGGGCAAGTCTGAGAAGTGTGTTTATGTTGAACCTCCTAAGGCTCAACAAGGCCACATACTAAATCCTGCAGTTGGATCAAGGCAATCCTCGCTATCAATACAGGTCAGAGGATACAATACAATACAATACAATACACCAGGTTGGAAGAGACCTTCAAGATCATCGCGTCCAACCTATCAACCAATCCAACCCACTTAAGTACAATACAATACAATACAACCCACCTAAACAACTGAAAAACTAAACCGTGGCACCAAGCACCCCATCAAGCCTCTTCTTTGAACACCTCCAATGAAGGTGACTCAACCACCTCCACGGGCAGCCGATTCCAGTGGGCAATCACTCTCTCGGTATAGAACTTCTTCCTAAGATCCATTCTAAACCTGCCCTGGTGCAGCCTGAGTCTGTGTCCTCTTGTTCTGGTACTGGTTGCCTGGGAGAAGAGACCAACCTCCACCTGGCTACAACCTCCCTTCAGGTAGTTGTAGAGAGCAAGCTCCTGTGAAGACAGACTGAAGGAGTTGGGGCTGTTCAGTCTGGAGAAGAGAAGGCTCTGAGGTGACCTCATTGTGGCCTTCCAGTATCTGAAGGGGGCCTACAAGAAGGCTGGGGAGGGACTTTTCAGGCTATCAGGGAGTGATAGGACTAGGGGGAATGGAATGAAGCTGGAGGTGTGGGGAGATTCAGGCTGGACATGAGGAAGAAGTTCTTCACCATGAGAGTGGTGAGGCCCTGGAATGGGTTGTCCAGGGAGGTGGTTGAGGTCCCATCCCTGGAGGTGTTTAGACCAGGCTGGATGAGGCTCTAGCCAGCCTGATCAAGTGTGAGATGTCCCTGTCCATGGCAGGGGGGTTGGAACTAGATGATCCTTGTGGTCCCTTCCAACCCTGACTGATTCTATGATACTATGATACTATGATACTATGATACTATGAAGGATTGAGAGCAGCCCTGCAGAGAAGGGCTTCAGGGTAGGTAAAAAGCTGGACATGAGCCAGTGATGTGTACTCACAGGCCAGAATGCCAACTGTCTTGGGCTGCATTGAAAGAATTGTGGCCAGTAGGTCAAGGGACATGATTCTCCCCCTCAGCTCCACTCTGGTGAGACCTCATCTGGAATATTGTATCCAGATATGGAGTCCTCAGTACAGGCAAGACATCACATACAGAATAACCAGATGATCAGGCCCAGACAGCATCGATTTATGGAAGGCAGGTCCTGTTTGACCTCCTTCTACTGGAGAATGGTCATCTACTTAGTGAATGAGGGAAATGCTGTGGATGTTGTTTACCTGGCATTTTCTAAAGCCTTTTATACTCTTTCCCACAGCATTCTCCTGGAGAAACTGTTTGATTGTGGCCTGGTGTGGCATTTTTAGGCTGATGCCTAGGAAATTTTCCACAGATTTTGAGTAGAAAGTGGTAGAATTAAAATAAATTACCATTGGATATAAAGGGAAAATGATTATATGGTCTAAATAATCCCATTGGTCTGATAACTAACATCAAGTTAGTTTCATAAAGTATTCTGCTCTCTGTCTTCACTCTAGCAGATACTAGCTGGTTGCTTCTGCTGGCTCACTGACCTTGGCTGTGTTTCTTTGTTGTGGCTAAGCACTAACAAGAGCTACTCTCTTGCTTTCTTCTCTTTATATTTCCCATGTCTGGGGATGCTGGGGAAAGCTATTGGTAACCCTCTGTTTTTGTTGGGGTGGTCCTTGTATTGTTTACAAATTGTAAGTACATCTAAATACTGTATATTTTGTACATATTCATTATATTTTTTATTTCTAGATTTTAGTTTTGCTTGTAAATACGGCTTCATTTTCTTCCATCTCACTGAACTAGTCTGACAATTTTTTGGGGGGTAATTTTCTCCAAATCAGTTGGGGGGGTGTGAGAGACTAAAGCTTGTCTCTCCTGGTGTGACTCAACAAAGATAAAATCACTTGCTGCTTGCCCAGACAATAGCTGATGTGCGTTGGGCAGAGCCACTGGAAGGACTCTTGGAAGGTGCAAAGATAACATTGCTCACGGAACTGCAGCTGGCCTACAACAATGGCCCAAGGGCCCAGCCATCACGCCTTCAGGACAGGATCATTTCCAGCCATCAGATACCCCAGGAAAGGACAATGGATTCCCTGATGTGTAAAGAGTGTGTGGGTAGGTAGATGGAGCAGGAGGAGGTGGAGGCCTCCTCCCCCCTCCATCCAGAAGGCTGCCCAAACTCACCTGAGTACACAAAAAGATTTCCTGGGGAATGATACCTGGACACTTACCTAAGGATGATTCCCAGAGCGATATCCTGGGGAACAACACCTGAACATTTGCCTGAGGACTAAAAAACTGTATAAAAGACTGGAGCAACTAGTGGCTTAGAAGAAGAAAACAGGAGAAGAATAAAACAGGAGAAGAAAACTGGAGAAGCAAAATGCAGTACCACACGCTGGAAAGATCACAGGGCCAATACAACGGATCCTGGACTCTGTAAACCCTCTCTTCGTGCCCTAAGTTCCGGCTACTGCAACTCATGGAGCTGAAGAAGCTGCCCAGAGGACCACATCCCTTCTACAGCCAAAGCCTCAGCACCCTTCCTCTACAGACCCGACATCTCCTGCAGCACCATTTCTCTACAGACCCAACATCTCCTGCAGCACCTGTCCTCCACAGACTCAAACTGTCTTGGGGGGTGAGGGGTGTGGTAATATAATTCCTTTCCTTTTCTCTCTCTCTTCTCTTCTCTTCTCTTCTCTTCTCTTCTCTTTTCTTCTCCCTTCTCTTCTCTTCTCTTCTTCTCTTCTCTTCTCTTCTCTTCTCTTCTCTTCTCTTCTCTTCTCTTCTCTTCTCTTCTCTTCTCTTCTCTTCTCTTCTCTTTTCTCTTCCTCTTCTCTTCTCTTCTCTTCTCTATTTTCTCTCTCTCCCCTTCTGATCCATCCACTTTATTTATGTCCATCCACTGTATTTATGTAATAAATAGTCTAGCTGTTGACATTTTGGCCTCGTTTGTGCCTCTAATTTCACAACACGGGAATATTCATTAAAAACCTGAATCTCTTTCCCTCTCCGGATCGAGACCTTTACAGGGGGTAATTTCAACCCAGGACATCTGGATTTATATAGTTTTTACTGGGTAAAAATATGGCTGTGTGGCCAGATTTGTGTGAATGTAATTAAATTCAATTGGAGGCCTGTCACAAGTGGTGTTTATCAGGGCTCAGTACTGCGGCCAGTCCTCTTTAATATCATCATTGATGGCCTAGGCGAGGGGATAAAGTGCACACTTAGTAAGTTTGCAGATGACACCCAGCTGTGTGGAAGTGTTGATCTGCTTGATGACATGGAGGCTTTGCAGAGGGATCTGGATAGACTAGGTCAGTGGGCTAGAACCAGTTGCACAAGTTTCAACAAGGCCAAATGTTGGGTTCTGCACACTGGCCACAATAACCCCTTGCTGTGCTACAAGCTTGGGGAGGAGACAGACTACAGAGTTGGGAAGTGAGAAATCTAATGATACTCAGTAAGGGCAAGTGTAAATACAGCACCTGGGGAAAAACAGACCCATGTACACACTGGGTACTGACCTGTTGGATAGCAGCTCTGAGGAAAAGGACCTGGGAATCCTGGTGGACAGTGTGATTTGCTTTTGGTGACCCTAGTCTGGCAAGTAAGGTTGGACTCAATGATCTCCAGAGATCCCTTTCAACACCTACCATTCTGTGATTCTGTGATAGTGAAATGGCTATCAACATTAAAATTGGCTGCCCACATGTGGTGGTTTGGTCATGGCCTGGAGGCCAGATGCCCATCAAAGCCACTTTATCACTCCCTCTCCTAAGTGGGCAGGGGGAGAGGGGAAAAAAATAAAACAAAAGCCAGTAATAGGATAGAAGAGATTTTAATGACAATAATAAGTAAACAGCAATAGACCATGCAGAAGCAAAAAAGCAGAGAGAGAGAGGTTAGTCTTTAGTTCTCATCAGCTTGCTGATGGTAGGTGTTGGGAAGCAGGGCTTTCTAAGCTTGGTGGTTCCTTGGGAGGATAGACTCTATGGATGAATCCCTGCACTTCCTTCTTTTACTTCATTCTTATATCTGAGCTGACATCATATGGTATGGAATACCCTCTTTGGCCCAGCTGGCTCAGCCATGTCCACTCCCAAGATCTTCCCCACCTCTCAAATGTACTCTTGGGGCAGGGAAATGTTGAAAGGACACAGCCTGGATACTTATTAAACAGTAGCCAAAACACTGCTGTGTTATCAACTACTGCTGCAAAACACAGCACTAGAAAGATGCTGTGAGGAGAATTAACTCCAGCTCAGTTCAACCCAATACACCAGGGAAATGGGGCCTGTAGTGTCCTGACTCTTCCCTTTTGCCTTTCTTGTAAAATGGACTAATGTTTTCTAGCTTCCGGTCAGTGGTGACCTTCCCAGACTGATGTAACTTCTCTTAACTCCTTTAGTAATCTGGGATGAATCCTCCTCTAATTCCTTTCTTATTCTGGGATGTATCCCAACAAGACACGTCGTTTTACGAATACACAACTGATACTATTGGTCACATGGATTTATGAACATTCAACTGATATAACTGATCCCTTTTCATTTCAGTGTCCATGGACAGAAAGTCACTGTTCCTGTAATTGTGGTCCTACAATTCAGGGGGACCAGGCAGCCCAAGGTCTATCACTATTGCACAAAGGAAAAACAAACAAATAAACAAGCAAACAAAACCAACAACCTACAACAGCAACAAAAATAATTTAATAAACCAACCAAACCAAAAAACCCAAACAAACAAAACCCCCAACATTATATTACTTTTTCTGTATAATTCTTTGCCAAATGAACATCTTCATGAAATGTCAGTCCAATGTTTTTCTTGGACCTCTTCTTGTTACTATTGTATTTAAGAATTCCTTTCTTGTTTGCCACAACACTGTCTAGTTTCAAATCTAGAGGAGCTTTGGTCATTCATATCTTCTCCCTGCATGTGTGGACAAGACGTCTGTGTTCTTTCTGCAAAATCTAATGTTACTTCCAGAGAATGTACAATCTCTTCTTCAGAATTTCAAGAAGAATTCCCCTTAGAGTTCCCTCTTCAACAAACCTGGTCTTCTCCTCTACTTACTTGACTTGGGACACAAGGTGATTGCCTGCTCTTGTGCTTTAAACTGGTGATTCTTCAAAACTGACCAACACTCAGATTTCCAAGGAACACTGCTAAGTACCTGAGTAGCTTGAAATTTGCTCTCTTGAAAATCAGTACAGCACAAATAAAAAGTCTAGTAGGGCACCTTTCCTAGCTGACTCAGTGCATACATCCTATGAAAAACTATTTTTAACACACTTTGAAAAATTCACAGTTTTGCTTGTCACAACAATATGGCACTTCCCACTGATGTCTGGGAAACTGAAATCTTCCACAAAGACAAATGCAACCAGTTCAGAGATTTCTCCTAATTGACTGTGAAATAGTTCGTCAGTGCTAATAACTTGGCTGGGCCATTGACAGTAGACATCTCCTTACTTTTTCAACTCCCTGAATATCACTCAGACATTTTGAACCACATCTTGCCTAACTGTAAAGCCTGTTCAGTCAAAACCTCTGCCTTAAGTAACCTCCTCCATCCTGCCTGCCCAACCTGTCTCTCCTGAGCAGCGTATAGCATGCTGTCCCAACATTCCAGTCACAGCAATCATTCCACCAAGTCTCACAAATACCTATGACATCATAGCACTAAAAATGATAAACATTTCCAGTTCAAGCTCTTTGTTTCTCATACTGTATGGATTGCTCTACACACATTTTACACATACTCCTAAACATTCAGTGCTTCCTGGAGCAACATAAATGCTCCCAATTAGTACTTCCTCCATCATGTGGTGTCATGCTATCCATTGTCTTACTTTCAGCATTCATGTTGATGTACCTGTTAAAAGGCTATAATATTTCTTTCTTTATAAATTATATGGAAATATTAATAAATATATTAATATTTCTTTATATTAAAATTGCCAAAACATATCAAAAGGTTTAATGTACAGTTAGAATATATACATATATACATATATACTATATAGACATAGTCTTTGTGAGATCAACTGACATTTAACTCCCGAATAAAATATTTTTAAACATTTAAGAGAATAACAATTGTTCATCTGCCATGGATTGAGTTGAAGCTGCTGCTATTATTCATACCATGCTGCAGTCATGCCAGCTTCAAAAACTGAAAGTGCTAACTGGAGCACAGTATTATGGGGCTAGAAGTTCATATTGCAACATGGGAGGCTTCCTGTTCCTGTTGCTGCTTCTGGGTTTGTGGTGGTGAGAGAAGGTCTCCACACACACAGAGAAACCATGGCTAACTCAGTTGGAGAAGTAAAAATGGAAAAGCTGTATTTTACAAGCAGGATGAAATGCAATGAATATATATACAATATACAGTATTTACAATATATACAAAAATATACAGCAAAGAACATAACACAGAAAACCTGCCCTCCTCCAGCGAAAACCCCCAAAACCCCTTTCTCCCCTTTCCTCCTTTTTTCCCCAAAAAGGGTTAGAGGGAGAGAAGTAATTATTAAGGAGGAAATTCGGTTAGCTCAAAGTGTGTGCTAAGGAAAGAAAAAAAAAGAATTAGTTTCTTATCTCATTAGTTGAAGGTCAGCGCCAAAGCTCAGAAAGAGAAAGAGCAGCTGTTCAGACTCAGACTCCAAACAGAGACTGACTGACTAAGAACACAAACTGAACTAAAACTTAAATTTAAAGTTGCATTCTACCAATCTACCAATGAAATTTGTTTAGAATTATCTTTGTTTTCCTTATTACAGCAAAACATTTAGCTAGAGTGTCTCAGTAACTGTCCCTTTCTTAAAGGCATAGCCTAAAATGGTCACAGGGTTCCAACTTTCTTAAAGGCATAGCCTAAAATGGTCACAGGGTTCCAACTTCTTGGATGTTGCCTCTTTTCTGCAGGCAATGGCAGCAGAATGGATGGGAGTCAGGAAGTTTTGTTTTTCTGTTTTATATTGTGTATTTCCCCCTGTCTGTTTCACTGCAATTGTTCTGCAAATAAGCTAACCTAAGGTAATCATGTATTCTATTATCAGATTAATTAGACTATTAGCTAAGGTAATTATGCATTGTGATAATGATACCTCATATTATATTAAGCTCCTATCTCTATACTTCAACAGTGACTTTTGTGTGTTACTTTTTCCCTTCACTTTTGTGTTGGGGGAGCAGGGAGTTTAGCCCATGCGCTAAACCATTACATCATCTTATTACTACTTGTGCACCCACCCACACAGGTTTTATTATCATTTAAGCTACAATTACACAACATTGTGTCTTCTTAGAGGGTTTAGATGATTTATTTAGTTTATTTAAGTTTAAGGCAAATAAGAATTAATGTTTGTTGAATGTGCTTTTTTATAAAAATTTTAAAGCTATTTGGCTAAAAATAATAAATTACAATACAACTGGCTAAGCATATCATGGGATTGATTATCGTTTTGAACATACTACAACAAGTAGTAAGCCTGAAGTAGTCTTACATGTTGAGAACTACCTATGGCAGGCATACACAGCATCTTTGGACTCCAAGTCAGGCTATTTAAATAGTTGAAGAAGTCACATGTTAATATTTAGTAAAATAAATTACTTATTTAAAGGGAGATAATTGCAAAGAAATTCTGTAATCTAACCAGGCTATACATATTACTAAATTCATAGAGTAGTATAAAGAAAGAAATCAGGAATCAAAATATATCTCAATAGTTTTTAACTGTTTCCTGAAGAAATGTATCCATTAACACACATTTCAGGGCAGGTAAAACGCTTGGGAAGTGCCATGGGTTGAGTTGAATCTGCTGATATTCAATCCCATGCTGCTGTCATGAGAGTTTCAAAATTAAAGTGCTGGGTAAAGCAAATTATTAAGGGGCTTGAGGTTCAGATTTCAACATGAGAGGCTTCCTAATCTGGTTGCTGGTTTTGGGTTCGAGGTTTAGGGTGTTGACTCTTTTCTGCAGAGAAGGCAGTGACACAGGTGGGAGGTGTGTAGCACGCAGGTTTTGTTTTTCTCTTTTATTCTGGGTTTTTTTGTTGCCTGCATTTCACTGTGATTTTTCTGCAAGTAGGCTAAGCTAAGGTAATTGTGCACTATGATTACATTACAATATCTTATATTAAACTCTTATCTCAACATTTTATCTCAATCAGAAGGTTGGGGTTTTTTGTTTTGTTGTGGTGTGTGTTTGTTTGTTTGTGTGGTACTTCCCCTCAGTTCTCTGTTGGGGGCAGACAGGCAGGTTAAGCCACTTACCCCTTTATAGAAATGTAGGTGAAAATAACTTCGTATTATGGTTATTGCAGTTAAGGGTTTAAGGTTTAAGAAAATATGGGTGGGGGAAATCAGTAAGACCTTAGGTCTACAAATCATATTCTAAGCTTCTGCTGCATAAATTTTCCAGTTGATTAGCAGGTTTTATAGATTTTCATAATCTCTGGGTTTTTTTCAGGCAATTTGATCCATTCTTCAGACTACATTTTTAAGCATCACTCCCACAAAGAGATGTTTGACTCCCAGTGCATTTTGAATATATAGAAATATCTCTGTCCACAAAGGAATGGCTACACACTACATCACTCTTTAAGTGATGAGGGAAAATCTTAGTTACAATACTATGCTGGATGAAATGGAACAAGTGTGGCATACCTTACATCACACTACATTCAGAATGGTGTATACCTTGAATATCTCAAATCATATAGTAATAGAACCACAGAATTGTCAGGCTTGCAAGGCACCTCAAGGATCATCTAGTTCAAATCTCCCAGCCATGTGCAGGGACACTTTTCACTAGATCAGGTTGCTCAGAGCCACATCCACCCTGGCCTAAAAAACTTCCAGGGATGGGGCTTCCACCACCTTTTTGGGCAATGTGTTCCAGTGTCTTACCAGTCGTATGTTGAAGAAGTTCATCCTAGTCCTGTCACTACCCAACATTCTAAAAGTCTCTCACTAGCTTTCTTGTAGGCCCCCTTAAGATGCTGGTAGGCCACAATAAGATCTCCTTGGAGCCTTCTCCTCCCTAGACCAAACAACCCCAACTCTCTCAGCCTGTCCTCATAGGAGACATGCCTCAACCCTCTGATTATCCTTGTGGCCCTACTCTGGACATGTTCCAGCATGTCCATATCTTTCTCATAATAAGGCCTCCTGAACTGGACACAGTACTCTAAGTTGGGTCTCATGAGAGCGGCACACTTCTCTTGACGCAGCCCAGGATATGGTGGGCTTTCTGGTCTGCAAGTCTACACCAGCAGCTCATATTGAGGTTCTCATCCACCAGCACTCCCAAGTCTTTTTCTTCAGAGCTGCTCTTAAGCCATTTAATGCCCAGCCTGTATCAGTGCTTTGGATTGCCCCAAGCCAGATGCAGGACTGTAAGAGACTAAATCTCTCTTGATGTGAATCAACAAAGATAAAATGACCTTTGCTTCTCACCCAGACAACAGCTGCCCAGGGAGGGGATGGTGAAAAGACCCTCTGGAATGTCCAACACAAAGATAAGAGTGCTGCTTCTCCAATACCAGAAAGTGCATCTGAAGTTTTCACTGAAACCTAGGAACTTGGCCAGTCCTTTACTGAAATAATGGTCATGTCTGCTCCTGTGTCAATCATACCACAAATCTGAACCTTGGAAGGTTTTGCATCTTTAAGTAGAAGTTGGCAGGTTAGCAAAGGCCTTTTGCTGGTTAAAAGTTAGTCTGAGTCCAGTATATTTCAGATTTTCCTGTAGATCCAAAGCCATCTGTTCCTCTCTTTTTCCCATGTACATTACTCACATGATTTTCAAAACGCACAAGTTGTGCAATAATGCTTCCTGATGGAAGAAAGACAGGAGAGGATGGAGTCCACAGTAAGGCTTGTATCTGACCTACACAATCAGAATCAAAAACACCAGGCAGCACAAATAGTGCTTCTAAGGTACCACTTGAACGGCCTATAAGCAAGGCACTAAGCCCTCCACCTACAGGACCATAGACATTTAGCAGCATCTTATGGACACTGTGATCTCTTATTGTACCTGAGCCTGCTGTAGCAAGATCTAGTCCAGCACTTCCCTCCTTGGCTGGGAGAAAAGAGTTAAGAATTGCTTGAGGGCAGGATTTTGTATCATCACTCATCCACTCCCCATGCTCTGATGCTTGTTTCCCTTCTGAGATGGAAAAGGATTTCTGTAAATATCACATTTAGAATGATGCTGGTGAGAGAAATTATTTCCTTTCTTACATTTAAAACAGAAGGCATTTTGCTGAGAATTAACAGGCTTTCATTTCATAATACAATTTCACTTAAAATGTCCCTTTTGTCTGCAATTAAAACATGTTGAAGAAAGTTTAAGCGTGATGGTGAATTCACCAACCACCCTGAAAGCTATGTTAACAGCCATAGCCTGTAGATCTGCTGTTGCAGAATTCATTTTTTGACATGCCTTAATCATTTCTACAATTGTAAGGTCTTTTAGAGGAATTAGCATTTTCTTACACTTGGCGTTTGCATTCTCAATAGCAAGCCTACTGAGCAAAGCATCACTAGCCTGCTCATTTTCAACTTGTTTGTCTGGCACATCTTTTAATCTATCTGTGAACTGCAGAAAAGTTTCTGACAGACCTTGTTTAATAGATGTGAATGGTAAAGCAGGCTTTTTCAAATCAGGAACACCTTGGTGCCAGCCTGTTTGAACATGTATATCTGCATGTGGTGCTAAACCTAATGTGGTGCATCTGTAATATCCTGTAAAGGATCCCCTTGTGGTCTTCACACATTTTCAGTTGCTGCTGTGTGACATAGGCTACTCCACTTTGTATCAAAACCTGCTAACTGCATGGTGTTCATATCACTCAGATAATTGAAGTAATATCGAATGGTGTTAAGAGTAGTGCAAAGGTGTTTTTTATAAGACTCTAAGGTGAAAGACTGCCTTCAGCAACTGTCTTTCTTGTCTCACTAGTGGCCATGCCACTGGATCAAAAATAGCGTCACCCTATTCATCAACAAACACAGGAAGAGCTATTAAGTCTTCTCCTGTTTCCTCCATAATATGTTGTTTAATTCTCCAAGTCTCAATAGGTCATGAATTAGCTGTGATCGCGTAGCTACAGGAGTGGGTGAAGTGTTGGAAGATAGCAGCGGGGGCACAGCGGGCTGGTACTGTTGTGGGAGGGCAGCAGCCTGCTGCTGGGGGCGGGGGCAGCGGGCTGCCGGAGCGGCGCCAGCACCCGTGGCAGTGTCTGCAGTGGTTGTGGTGGCGGAGGGGGGTGGGAAGGGAAGGAGGGAGGGTGGTGTCGAAGAAGAGCTTTGTTCTGGTGAAGTGGTGGAAACTGCTGCTGTAGTGGCTTTACGATTCTCTGTTAATTACTCTAAAGAGTCTTTAACTAATCTCCATATTGTAAGGCAAGAGGTTGCCATTTGGTCTCCCCTTGCAGCAGCATCAAAGCTTCCCCCCCGCCCCCCCACCCCGCCAAGCTGAAGCCTCAAAAGGATTTTGCACATTACAACCTTCAGCATTTTCTCTAAGCCGTGAAAGCAATGTAGCAAGTTTCTTCTCAGCATATGTTATAACTCTTTTTTTCAAGCTCCGAGTAAAGACTACTACTATCGCTCTGTCTTTTGACATCTGATTCCCCATTATGTGCTTGTCAAAAAGACAGGCACTAACCCCCATATAACTACCCCAACTGCTCACCTCTGCCCTGCAGCCTGTGGCTCTTCTTTTGTTTCAGTTTCTTCTTTCTTCACAGAGGTGCCTTTCAGCACCTATATTTAAGCTAAGGCAGGGACATCACTGGCCACTAGCCTCTCCTCCCAGTGGAAAACAGCCTCTAGCAACTCCCATAGGGACCAACAACTTTGAGGCCACCATTTAATGATGTTGGTGAGCACAGTCTCCACAAGCCAGGTGAAGCCAAGTAGTTGTTGACAGTGCAAGTCAGAGTCAGTATCTGTAGTTGCTCAGGGTGCCCATTGTGGTCACCATTTGTAGTAATAAGACGTTGGCATTCGGTCACACTAAAGGCATTACAAGCACAGCTTCCAAGCAAAGATGTTACCAAGCAAAAACATTTATTATATTATACAGCAAGGTTATATACTCTTGTAGAAAGCATATGTGTCACATCTTACTTGGTTATTTTCTACTGGCATGCATATAATTGAGGCATACAATATGTTAAAATAGCAAAACAATATTTTGACACATCCAACCAAGTTCTGCCAAGTCTTTCTTTTCAGTTACAAGTTGTTGACATTCTTTTCCAAGTCAAAGATTAAACATGACCTTCTCTAACTCGAGCAAGGGCAAATCTTCCCCTATACTCCTGGAGAAGAAAAAAGACATCTTCACTGAAGACACCACATGTTGGAGGCTGCTCAGAGAGGGACTTAGAGTTTGGGACCTCTCCCTCCCCTCCTCCAGGGAGGACATCACAAGCCAAAAAGGATGACATCTCCTCCAAGCCAAAGTGGCAGCACCCTTCCTCAGATGTCCTCCAGCTAAATCCTTTTGAGGTGTTGGGGGGCTGGTGGTAATATAATTCCTTTCCTGCTCTTTCTCCATTCTGTTAATAGCCTTGGTTTAGCTATTTGACCTCGTTTGTGCCTTTAATTTCACAACATGGGAATGTTAAAAAAGAAGTGAGTCTCTTTCTCCCTCTGGACCAAGACAAAGACCCTGCACTTGGTCTTGTTAAACCTCATGAGGTTGGCATGGGCCCACCTCTCCAGCCCTTCACAGTCCCTCTGGATGGCAGCCTTTCCCTCCAGTGTGTCAGCCACACCACACAGCTTGGCGTCATCAGCAAACTTGCTAAGGGTGCATTTAATGCCACTGCCCATGTCACCAACAAAGATGTTAAACAAGTCTAGTCCCAGTACTGTTCCTTGAGGGACTCCACTTGTCTCTGGCCTCCACTTGGACATGGACTCATTGACAGCCACTCTGTGGATAAGATTGTAAAGCCAGTTCTTTATCTAACAAGTGGTCCATCCATCAAAACCATTTACAACACCATTAAAATCAAAGACATACACAGGAAGAAAGGCTAGAATAAAGATCATAATGAAGTACATGGGACACTCAAAAGGGCCTTCAATAGTATTGAAAACCATCCTGGTGGACAAAAATCATTGTGTCATAATCTACTGCTCCCAAGCAGTAATACTGGAGTATAAAGAAGAAAATATAGCAAGAAAACCTACGTCAAAGCAACTGAAGTGGTATTTTACAGACAACTCAGGAGAAAAACTGTCTTCTGGCAATTATATAAATAGCTGCAAATAGACTTTGTTGTGGAATAAAAGTTAATGGTGAGCACACAAAGGTTACAAAGAAATGAAGATGCACTTGCTCTAATGGAGGTAGAGTAGTACAAAATAAAATCTAATTATGAGCATGCTAGGAAGTAAACAAAATGACTGAAAA
Source organism: Colaptes auratus (assembly GCA_015227895.2). NCBI lineage: Eukaryota > Metazoa > Chordata > Aves > Piciformes > Picidae > Colaptes > Colaptes auratus. The sequence continues at coordinate 64,375,448 of CM026897.1, forward strand.
ATGTTCTTGTGGTTTCAGCATTACTTGGCAAATTTTATAGATAATTAATATAATGTTCTAATTTTTGGGTTTTTAGCATAGCATATTGAAGTAATATTGTGATGTTATGGGCATTTTTATTACCCCTTACTTGGAAGTAGAAAGCACAGCATGGAAAGTTCAGGTGTAGAAACTGTTGTTCCCATCATTATGCTCACATTTTGGGCAGAACACTAAGTAGAAAGTATAGGATGCATTACTAAAATAAATATAAGTAGATCAACACTGAGTGGTATCCAATAGAATGTTGTTGATACATATAGTGTTTCATCTGTGTCATAGACAGTGGCTATCACAACTAAAAGCTTTACAAAGTAGTTTGCTAATGTAGCCTTTCCAGAATTGAATAGTTCTCAAGAGATTCTATTGCATTAATTAGAAAGTGCTTAGGTCTCAATGGCTAACAACAGAAATAAAAATAATTAGGATATTTCTTCAGTTAGTTTATTGTGGATATAGTAATCTTATTTTAACTACCACCACTGAAATCTGCACCCTTCTCAATTACTGCCTATATAAGTTGCATTGCAGAAGTTGCATTGATGGTCTGCCCCAGAGAAACAGTCTTGATGAATGACTAAGACATGATCATTACCACTAGGGAAGAGGATTGGCAAATAGATTTGATTCTTAAACTTGCAAACTTTCATGAGTGATTGCCAAATAGCTGATATTCATAAGTACTTCTCCCCTTTGCTTTTTCCAGGAATTTAAATTCAGCACACTTTCTGACAATCTTTTGGCTTTTGAGCACTTATAACAGGTGTTTTCTTTCATTGCAAAGCATGTTGCAGATCTTCAGTTCAAGAAAAATGCAGAACACTTGCATTACGTGTTTCTCACATTGATATGCTTTTAATTGAGCTTTTGAATAAATTTTTTACAATGCTGCCATTATTGCATAGGTTAGTTGCATGTTATACCCTCTAATTCTATGCAAATCTATGCTGAAAAGCAGTGAGATTGTCAAACTGATAAGCAACCTGGAAAGTGCAGGGTGAACATTTTTCTTCCTGCTGAAAGTAACACCAAAGAAATGTATTTTCTGTGTCTTGTATGGTTCTTGGTAAGATTGTGAAGCTTATATTATAGCTATCCAGAAAGTGAGAATGGAATATCGGTTCCAAGCTGTTGGACTACTCAAGCTGTTGTACTTTTCCCTGAGACTGTAGCATTATGCAACATAAGACTCAAACAAAAGGCTTGCAGAGGATATATTTCTTTCAGCATTTCCTTTTAAAGAGTAAAACAGAAATCAGAAAGAAGACTGTATTAGCTGTGGGTTTGAAGAACAATAGTAAATGCAAAAGGGAAAGAGGCAGGGCCAATTAAGAGACTAATTTTGCCATATCTTGAGCAGTTCTGAAAGAGCAGAGGGCACACACCTTTTTCCTGGTGCATTGCTGTACAAATGGGACCAAGGATTACAAGAAGACATCATAGTTGCTATAGTGATTAAATGAGGAATCTTTATTCTAGTAGTAAAAGGTAAGGAAGGGAAGAATTATATTTTCTAATAACACAGGCATTTCTCTTCCTACTTTACTATTGTGAGCAGCTCTATGTTAAATGTTGTTTTGTATGGAGAATACGTGACAATTGTGTCATTGATTTCAGGGAGCCATCTTCTCTCTTTGCAAAGACACCTCATTTCTCCTGACAGCAACCGGCAAGATTACCAATGAATTTTACTGTTTTGCACTCAGACTAGCCAAAAATCTCTGCCAGAAACTTCAGCTTAACTGACAACCACTGAACTGTGCTTTGTTATCTGCCTGCAATGATTTCTGTCACATGCTTAGATTTGCAGTTCAATGTTTTCTTTCTGACCTTTAAAATTTGCACATTCAGAGTCCATGTTGTTGTGTTCAAAGTTCCTGTAGAAATAAACCTTTCCTTTTTTAAAATTGCTAATGTTCCTGTGATTCACAATTAGCCTTTGTGCTGTTAATGTATCTGCTTCCTTTCTACTGTGTACATCCTCAGACTGAACTGACCTTCATTAGCACAGTCAACATTCCCCAATGTGATTAAGTTGTTTAGATTTCCTACCCTGTGACATTCAGGGGAGAAAACAAACAAACAAACACACACAACTTCTTTCCTTGTTCTTATACTCTCTTCTCTTCATTTTAGGTTTTCCTATTCTTCCTATTGAAGAGCTTCTTTAGTCTCCATGTAGTTTAGTCATCATTTGGGTTTTTTCAACCTTTCTTTCATCACCTTTCGTGTATAATTTATATCTCACTTACTGGTGTTGTGTGAGAACTAGATTTCTTGGTCAGCTGCATTTTTGCCCCACTGCTCCATTTTTCAGAAAAATTAATTATTGCAGGAAATAATTATTTCTATTCTCTTTTCCATGTTTCCAGCTTCCCTCTATTATGTACAGTCTTTCCTATGGCTTTGCTTGATGAAAAAATGTTTTGCATGCTTTCTTAATTTTTCTTAATTATCTCTTCTCCTTGGATGGAATTCAATGAGTTCTGATACCGTAACCAGTAATCACTTCTAAGTCTGGATGCCAGAGATGTACAGAAGCTTGTATTCTGAAAAAGAAAACTATTTTCTGAAAATTTCTCAGAATTGACAGGAAAAAAAAAGGACCATCATTTCCATATGTAGCAGTTGCCATAAAATTCATTCCTAAATAATTTTTCACTGTTTGAGGAAAGAAGAGGGGAACGTTGCAACAAAGGATGAAGAAAAGGCAGAGGTACTTAACACCTTCTTTGCATCAATTTTTACCAGCAGGACAGAACGTCTTTCAAACAGCTGGCCTGCAGAGCTGGCAGAAGGAGCCAGGGAGCTGCATAGTTTGCCGCTGCTCCGGGAAGTAGTTAGAGATCTTACCAGCTGCTTGGACCCCCACAAGGCCATGGGACCAGATGGGATCCATCCTAGGGTGCTGAGAGAGATGGCAGATGAGATGTCCAAGCCACTCTCCATCATTTTTCAACAGTCCTGGCTCACTGGAGAGGTCCCAGAAGACTGGAAGCTGGCCAACGTGGTGCCCATCCACAAGAAGGGCCGGTTGGACGAGCCAGGGAATTCTAGGCCTGTCAGCCTGACCTCAGTGCCAGGCAAGATTAGGGAACAGCTCATCTTGAGTGCGATCACACAGCACTTCCAGGATGGCCAAGGGCTCAGGCCTAGCCAGCATGGATTTAGGAAGGGCAGGTCCTGCCTGACCAACCTGATCTCCTTCTAGGATCAGGTGACCTGCCTGGTGGATGTGGGGAGGCCTGTGGATGTGGTCTCCCTGGACCTCAGCAATGCCTTTGACACCATCCCCCACAGCAAACTCCTGGCCAAGCTGTCAGCCCATGGCTTGGACAGGAGCACACTGCATTGGGTTAGGAACTGGCTGGAGGGCCGAGCCCAGGGAGTGGTGGTGAATGGTGCCACATCCAGCTGGCGGCCTGTCACTAGTGGTGTGCCCCAAGGATCAGTGCTGGGCCCCATGCTTTTCAACATCTTTCTTGATGATCTGGATGAGGGCATTGAGTCCATCATCAGTAAATTTGCAGACAACACCAAGCTGGGGGCAGGAGTTGATCTGCTGAAGGGAAGAGAGGCTTTACAGAGGGACCTCGACAGGCTGGACAGATGGGCAGAGTCCAATGGCATGAGATTGAACACATCCAAGTGTCAGGTTCTGCACATTGGCCACAGCAACCCCATGCAGTGCTACAGGCTGGGGTCAGAGTAGTTGGAGAGCAGCCAGGCAGAGAGGGACCTGGGGGTGCTGGTTGATGGGAGGCTGAACATGAGCCTGCAGTGTGCCCAGGCAGCCAGGAGGGCCAATGGCATCCCGGCCTGCATCAGGAACAGTGTGGCCAGCAGGAGCAAGGAGGTCATTCTGCCCCTGTACACTGCATGGGTTAGGCCACACCTTGAGTCCTGTGTCCAGTTCTGGGCCCCTCAATTTTGGAAGGATGTTGACTTGTTGGAGCATGTCCAGAGAAGGGCAACAAAGTTGGTGAGGCGTTTGGAACACAAGCCCTATGAGGAGAGGCTGAGGGAGCTGGGGTTGCTTAGCCTGGAGAGCAGGAGACTGAGGGGTGACCTTATTGCACTCTACAACTACCTGAAGGGAGGTTGTAGACAGGCAGAGGTTGGTCTCTTCTCCCCAGGCAGCCAGTACCAGAACAAGAGGACACAGTCTCAGGCTACACCAGGGCAGGTTTAGAGTGGATCTTAGGAAGAAGTTCTATACCGAGAGAGTGATTGTCCATTGGAATCGTCTGCCTGTGGACGTGGTGGAGTCACCTTCATTGGAGGTGTTCAGGAGGAGACTTGATGGGGTGCTTGGCTGCATGGTTTAGTTGTTTAGGTGGGTTGGATTGGTTGATGGGTTGGACGCGATGATCTTGAAAGCCTCTTTCAACCTGGTGTATTGTATTGTATTGTATTATTGTATTATTAAGTGTCTTTTAATGCAAGACTTTCAAGAGTTTCCATACCAAAACACTAACTCCTTCTATAATTTATTGCTGAGTGATAATCTAGCAATAATCTTTTACACACACATTGCAGTTCTTTCTTCCCTGAGGGATTAAAAATATTTTTAAGGCTTCAACAAAACCAAAGAATATCCTCATGGAATAAGTTCATGCCATTTTTCTTATTATTTGAAATTACTTTTACTTCCAAATCCTTAACAAAATAATTCTAAGAATAATTTTTTTTCCTAATTCCTTTACCAAAGTAGTAAACTCACTTCCTGGGGACTTAATTGAACTTATTTTTACACTGATTTCCCCTAGAGTTGTCCTGGAACACATATTTCATTTAAATGAGATGTCACTATACTATTCAAGCAATCCTTGGATGCATACTTAGACAAATCACAGAATCACAGAAGTGTTGAGACTAGAATAGAACTCTGAGATCATCAAGTCTAGCCTATTGCCTAACACTACCACATTAAGTAGACCATGTCACTATGTTTCCCATCCAATCTTTTCTTAAACAGCTCCAGCTCCACCACCTCCCTGGACAGTCCATTCCAGTGTCTAATTACCCTTTCTGTAGGGAAGTATTTCCTAACATCCAATCTGAACTTTCCCTTCAGGCCATGCCCTCTTATGTGGGGAACTTTGATGAATCTCTGGACCTTCTGAAGAGCTCTGGTGAGGAGTTCAGTATTGAAAACATCACTGTGTTCCCATGAGAAGCTGGAACGTCCCTGGACTGAATGTTGGAGAATGAGAAACCACAAAATAACATAGGAGCCAGGACTAGCTTAATGAGTAACTATAGCAATGCTATCACTAACCCGTAAGAATCCTGAGAAAAGTTTGTTAACCAATCACATGCCACTACACTAACAACATACATAAAAATATGTGTTACTTGCTGGAATAAATGAAGTCTTTTGTCTTTCTCTGTACTCTGCTTGCATATATCTTCATTGCTTTGGCCACCACCCTATACCTATACAGTGACAAATGGTGACACCGATGTGATTCAAGAAGTGAGTTGACACATGCCTCGATTTGATTCAGGACATTTGGGCTGCAGATGTGAATGCAGCAATGGTGACAGAGGCCAGTGTATCTGAGAGCAGGGGCATACTGCCTTTTGGTCTAGACATGAACTTTGACACCTGCCCAGGTGAGGTAGGTGAGCCACTGGGAACATAATGGGACAAGAATTAACAAAGGATGAGGACTCCATCCTTGGAACATGGAAATTGTTATTGAAACAAAGGGGTCCAAAAAGTAAAGATTTTGAATTAAGAAAATTGCTATTACCAGGCAACCAGCAATGTTTTGAGCCTTCTTCAGTTACAGCTCTCAGCATCGCTGCCTGGCATGAATTGGAAAAGTCCCAAAGACTTTGCTAAGATGTCACTGGCTTTCCAATATCCGAGAGAGCAGCAGAAAGAACATGTAAAAAATGAGGAATGTGATCAGCATAATAATCTACAGACTTCACACCAGTAATTGCCTTTACAACAGCAATTACCCTCTCTGCCATCTAATAGTGAGGACAAGAATGAGAGGGAAGCTTTAAATCAATGTGACTGTGACCGCATGAAAGACTGCCAAGAACCAAGATGGAGGGTGGTGTCGGTCCTCCAGCATGTCTGCTCCCTGGACTGTGCCTCCCTGTAGTTTGTCTGTAGATCTGCATTTGGAAGTGAGATTTTGGCAGCAGGTTCGCCAGAAAGGTGCTGCAGAGGGTGATTTGGATTTGGTGGAAATCTGGAAGTGCCACCTGTAATTGCTGCCTCATAAGAAATGCATTTCCCTATAAGTGTTTCTGATGATGCCAGTACCCACAATGTTGGCAATCCATTCCTGACTGGGGCATTTGAATTCTGTTTGACATGCTTCCTTGCAAAGTAGGGCTGCAATAAATTCCTTGTTAGCTCAGGGGCAAGGTTGTCAAGAATGTGAAGGAATGGGTTGTATGAATCTGTCAGATCATTCAGTCTCTACACATAAGCATATTCAAGAAGTAGAATAGGGAGTAATACATTTGAAGATTGATAATGAAGGATGGTTTGAAGGATTGTTTATAGGATGGGGATTCTCTAGCTGGCTTCTTTTGATTGTTAAAACAGGGTTGTTAATTTTGGTAATTGTGATTGTAATGGCACTGATGTTGTCCTGTCTGATTAATCTGTTGCAAAGGGACCTACAGCAGATGATCAAAGCAACATTTGTAGCAGAAAAACAAAAAGGGGGAATTGTGGGGCACTGTGATGAATCTGTGGACCTTCTGAAGAGCTCTGGTGAGAAGTTCAGTATTGAAAACATCACTGTGTTCCCATGAGAAGCTGGAAAGTCCCTGGACTGAATGTTGGGCAATGAGAAACCTCAAAAAGAGATAGACCACCTAGACTAGCTTAACAAGTTACCAAAGCAATGCCATCTCTAACTCATAAGAATCCTGAGAAAAGTTTGTTAACCAATGCAAATATGTGTTACTTGCTTGTCTTTTGTCTTTGTCTGTACTCTGCTTGTATATATCTTCATTGCTTTGGCCGTCACCCTATCCCTATACAGCAACACTCTCATCTTGTCACAAGATGCCTGGGAGAAGATCCTGACCCCCAGCTTACTACAACTTCACATCAGGTAGTTGTAGAGTGTGCAATGGGTTGAAATTTCCCATTACATTAACTAAGCACGACTGACTTAGTTGGAAGCAAATGGAAGTTGTATTTACAAAGCAAAAACTACACTCTACAATGGAATGCAATGAATATGTACAAAATATGCCATATTTACAATATTATAAAGGTATTTACAATCAGAAAACAGCACAGGAACCCCCCTGGTCAAAACCACCAGGGAAGCTGCTCCACTACTGCCCACCCCCAAAAAAAACCCAAAAAACACCTACCAGACCCCCCTGTACTGAGAGAGAGAGAGAAGCTGGAAGAAAACAGTGTTAGTCTTATCTCAAGTTCAGCCAGAATCATCATCTTCCAAGCAGAACAGCCAGCAGAGAAGAAAAGAAAGAATGGGAATGGAAGTGAAATGTGCAAGATGTTTATAGAATGTCTGCTTCTATACCAGACATTCTGTCCAAAGAAATTAATCAAGAATAATCTTTTGTTTTCCTTTTTACACCCAATAGTGAATTGTTGATATTTTTCTACTTTTCTGCTCCAAATATGCAGCTTAATTTTAAAGGCATAGCCTAAAACTGCCACAAAGTTTCATAAGATGTGTCTCTTCTTCCTCAGGCTAAACAACCCCCAGTTCCCTCATCCTCTCCTCATGAGACTTTCTCTCTGGTCCATTTATCAGTCTCATCACTCTCCTCTGGACCAGCTCCAGCACTGCAATATCTCTTGAGATGAGGGGACCAGAACTGTGCACAGTAAATGATGGAGATAGGCTTGGCCATCTCATCTGCCAAATCTCTCAGCACCCTAGGATGGATCCTATTACAGGGAGGTTGTGGACAGGCAGAGGTTAGTCTCTTCTCTCAGGCAGCCAGCACCAGAACAAGAGGACACAGTCTCAGGCTGCACCAGGGGAGGTTTAGACTGGATGTTAGGAAGAAGTTCTATACAGAGAGAGTGATTGCCCATTGGAATGGACTGCCCGGGGAGGTGGTGGAATAACCATCATTGGAGGTGTTCAGGAGAAGACTTGATGGGGTGCTTGGTGCCATGGTCTAGTTGTTTAGGTGGGTTGGATTGGTTGATAGGTTGGACACGATGATCTTGAAGGTCTCTCCCAAACCTGGTTTATTGTATTGTATTGTATTGTATTGTATTGTATTGTATTGTATTGTATCCTACCTGGTCGCATGGACTTGTGAGTATCCAAGTGGCTCAGCAAGTCCCTAATTAATTCCTCATGGATTTCAGGGGCACTACACTGCTCCCTGACCCCACCTACCAGCTCAAGAGGCCAGTTATCCTGAGGTCTTCCTGCCTTACTGTTGAAAATGGAGGCAAAGAAGGTATTTAGTACCTCAGCCTTTTCCTCATCCTTAGTTGCAATGTTCCCCTCTAGGTCCAACAAAGAGTGGAGGTTCTTCTTGCCCCTCTTTTTAGCATTACTCTAAAAATGCTTTTTATTGTCTTTCACAGAAGTGGCCAGCTTGAGTTCTAACTAGGCTTTTACCTAATTTTTCTCCTACATGATCTAACAAACATATCAAAACTTGCCTCCCCCACCTCTTTCCAAAGGTGATACATGCTCTTTTTTTCCCCTTAAATCCTTCAAGATCTGCTTGCCCATCCAGGCCAGTCGCCTTCCCTGCTGGCTCGTCTTTCTGCACATAGGCACAGCCTGTTCCTGTGCCTTCAGCAGTTCCTGTTTGAAGCAGACCCAACTGTCCTGGACCCCTTTGTTCTTAAGTGCTGATGTCCGAAGCTGAAGTCTGCCCTTTGGAAATCCAAGATAAGGGTTCTGTTATTGCTCATCCTGCTGCATCAAGAACCTGTCCTCCATACATTCTAAGAACTTTCTGGACTGCCTCCTCTCTGCTGAGTTAAGTTTCCAGCAGATGTCTGGCAAGTTAAAGTCGCCCACATGGACAAGGTCTGATGATCTTGAGACAGCCTCCAGCTACTTACAGAATATTTAATCTGCCTCCTCATCCTGGTTGAGTGGTCTATAACAGACCCAACCAGGATGTCAGTTTTTTTAGGCCTCTGATTTTAACCCACAGGCACTCAATCCTTTCATCCTCTACCTCAAGTTCTGTGGCATCAAGAGATTCCCTAATATACAGGGCCACCCCTCCTCCTCTTCTCCCTCTCCTGTCTCTCCTAAAGAGCTAGTAACCACCCAGTGCAGTACTCTAATCACAGTATCACAGTATCACAGTATAACCAAGGTTGGAAGAGACCCCAAGGATCATCAAGTCCAACCTGTCCCAACAGACCTCACAACTAGACCATGGCACCAAGTGCCACGTCCAATCTCCCCTTGAACACCTCCAGGGATGGCGACTCCACCACCTCCCTGGGCAGCCCATTCCAATGACGAATGACTCGCTCAGTGAAGAACTTCCTCCTCACCTCAAGTCTAAACCTCCCCTGGCACAGCTTGAGACTGTGTCCCCTTGTTCTGGTGCTGGTTGCCTGGGAGAAGAGACCAACCCCCTCCTGTCTACAACCACCTTTCAGGTAGTTGTAGAGGGCAATGAGGTCACCTCTGATCCTTCTCTTCTCCAGGCTAAACAATCCCAGCTCCCTCAGCCTCTCCTCATAGGGCTTGTGCTCAAGGCCTCTCACCAGCCTTGTTGCCCTTTTCTGGACACGTTCAAGTGTCTCAATGTCCTTCTTAACTGAGGGGCCCAGAACTGGACACAGTACTCAAGGTGTGGCCTAACCAATGCAGAGTACAGGGGCAGAATGACCTCCCTGCTCCTGCTGGCCACACTATTCCCAATACAGGCCAGGATGCCATTGGCCCTCTTGGCCACCTGGGCACACTGCTGGCTCATGTTTAGGTGGGTGTCAATCAGCACCCCCAGGTCCCTCTCTGTTTGGCAGCTCTCCAGCCACTCTGACCCCAGCCTGTAGCTCTGCATGGGGTTGCCGTGGCCAAAGTGCAGCACCCGGCACTTGGACTTATTAAATGCCATCCCATTGGACTCTGCCCATCTGTCCAGTCGGTCGAGGTCCCTCTGCAGAGCCTTTCTACCCTCTAACTGACTAACATCTGTTCCCAACTTGGTGTCATCTGCAAACTTGCTGATGACTGACTCAACCCCCTCATCCATATCATCAATGAAGATGTTAAAGAGGATGGGGCCCAGCACCGATGCCTGGGGGACGCCGCTGGTGACCGGCCGCCAGCCGGACGCGACACCATTCACCACCACTCTCTGGGACCGGCCCTCCAGCCAGTTCCTAACCCAGCACAGAGTGTTGCGGTCCAAACCACGAGCTGACAGTTTAGCCAGCAGTTTACTGTGGGGGACGGTGTCAAAGGCCTTGCTGAAGTCCAGATAGACTACATCCACAGGCCTCCCCACGTCCACCAGACGGGTCACCTGATCATAGAAGGAGATCAGGTTGGAGAGGCAGGACCTGCCCTTCCTAAATCCATGTTGGCTGGACCTGAGCCCTTGGCCATCCTTCAGGTGCGGAGTTATTGCCTCCAGGATAATCTGTTCCATCACTTTCCCTGGCACTGAGGTCAGGCTGACTGGCCTGTAGTTTCCGGGTTCCTCCATCCGTCCCTTCTTGTGGATGGGGATCACATTGGCCAGTTTCCAGTCATCTGGGACCTCTCCAGTGAGCCAGGACTGGAGGAAAATGATGGAGAGCGGCTTGGCCAGCTCATCTGCCAGCTCTCTCAGCACCCTAGGATGGATCCCATCCGGTCCCATGGACTTGTGGGTGTCCAAGTGGCTCAGCAGGTCCTGAACTAATTCCTCATGGATTTCAGGGGCATTACACTGCTCCCCGACCCTATTACCCAGCTCAGGAGGCCACTCATCCTGGACTCCTGCCTTGCTGTTAAACATGGAGGCAAAGAAGGCGTTCAGGACCTCAGCCTTTTCCTCATCTTCGGTCACCGTGTTCCCCTCCAGGTCCAGTAAGGAGTGGAGGTTCTTCTTGCCCTTCTTTTTAGCGTTGATATATTTGTAAAATTGCTTTTTATTTTCTTTCACAGAGGTGGCCAGTTTCAGTTCTAACTGGGCCTTTGCCTCTCTAATTTTATTCCTACATAATCTAACCACTTCCTTGAACCTACCTCGAGAAGCCTTCCCCTCCTTCCAAAGGTGATACAGCCTGTTTTTTTCCCTTAATTCCTCCAGGAGCTGCTTGCTCATCCAGGCCGGTCGCCTTCCCCGCCGGCTCATCTTTCGACACACGGGGACCGCCAGTTCCTGTGCCCTCAAGAGCTCCTTTTAGAAGTAGGTCCAACCCTCCTGGACCCCTCGGTTCACGAGGGTTGGTACCCAGGGAACTTTACAAATAAGTTTCTTAAAGAGGCTGAAGTTTGCCCTCCGGAAGTCCAGGGTGAAGGTTCTGTTGGTACTCCTCCCTATCTCCCTGCATATTGAGAACTTCACTATCTCGTGGTCACTGCATCCTAGGCAGCCTCCCACGGTCACATCTCCCACCAGCCCTTCCCTATTGGAGAGCAGCAGGTCAAGCAGAGCCTGTCCCCTGGTAGGCTCACTTAACAGCTGCGTTAGGAAGCAGTCCTCTATTCGCTCCAGGAATCTTCTGGACTGCCTTCTCTCTGCTGAATTAAGTTCCCAGCAGATATCTGGCAGATTGAAGTCACCCACGAGGACAAGATCTGATGATCTTGAGACAGCCTCCAGTTGTTTATAGAATAATTCATCAATCTCCTCATCCTGGTTGGGTGGTCTATAACAGACTCCAACCAGGATGTCAGATTTGTTGGGTTGCCCTCTGATTTTAACCCACAGGCTCTCAATTCCCTCATCTTCCACCTCAAGTTCTGAGGCAGAAAGTGTCTCCCTAATATACAAAGCCACCCCTCCTCCTCTTCTCCCTCTCCTATCCCTCCTAAAGAGCCTGTAACCCCCCAGTGTAGCACTCCAATCGTGCGTGTTGTCCCACCATGTTTCTGAGATGGCAACTATATCATAGTCACCCTGGTGGACCAGGACCTCCAGCTCCTCTTGCTTATTGCCTAGGCTGCGTGCATTGGTGTACATGCACTGCAGCTGGGCTCCCGACCTCTCAGTTGACCCTACCTTGTGCCCTACTCTTACCTCTGCAGAGGGACCGATGTCTTCACCCACCCCCTTCAGACCTAGTTTAAAGCCCTCCTAATGAGCCCTGCCAACTCTAGTGCTAGGACTCTCTTGCCCCTTCTAGATAAATGCACCCCATCAGGACCCAGCAGGTCAGGTGCTGTAAAAGTAGGCCCATGATCAAAGAAACCAAAGTTCCTCCGCTGGCACCATTCCCTGAGCCACTTATTGATGGTGTGGGTTCTCCCGTTCCTCTCAGTGTACTCCCCTGCCACTGAAGGAACTGAGCAGAACACCACTTGCGCGCCTGCCCCATCAATCAATTGTCCAAGGGCCTTGAACTCCTTCTTAATTGCCCTGGTGCCCTTCCTGTCGATCTCATCACTCCCAGCCTGTATTACCAGTAGAGGGTAATAGTCAGAGGGACTGATGAGCTTGGGGATTCCCCTTGCAATATCCCTTATCCGCGCCCCAGGTAGAGAGCAGACCTCCCTGTGGGATGGGTCGGGACGACATATGGGTCCCTCAGTACCCCCCAGGAGAGAGTCCCCAACAACTATAACCCTTCTCCTTCTCTTTGTGGAGCCGGTCATTATAGCTGGTGGTGGCCGCTTGGTCTTAGGCTTGGCCTTAGGCTGCTCCCCAGAGCTGGTCGTTACAGCCGGCAGGGACCGCTTGGCCCTGGTCTCCCCTCTGGATGGCTGCTCCTCAGCCCTCTCATCCCCACCGCCCTCAGCCTGCAGGGCCTCATACTTATTATGCAAGGGCAGCGGAGGAGGAGGAGAGGGCCGGGTGGATTTCTCTTGCCACCCTTGGCAGGGACCTGTGTCCATCCCTCTCCGTTTTCAGGGGCCTGGCCCTCAGCAGGGGAGATCTGCAGAGCCTTCTCCCACAAGTCTAACTCCCGTTCGCTTTCCCTTATTGACCTCAGCCTAGACACCTCCTCCTTCAGCTTGGCCACTTCATCCTTCAGGTCAGCCACCAGGCTGAGGAGAAAGTTCACCTGCTCACACCTGACACAGGCGTCCTCTCCCTCTCCCTCTCCCTCTATTCCAACTGCCAGGCTGAAGCACTCTCCGCAGCTGGCAGCCTGGACTCCAGCATGCTGGAGAAACAACTCTGTCTGGGTAGATGCTATTTTTCTACCCTTGGTCCGAGTAATGACCATGGTGCAGCGTATAAGTGAAAACAAAAAACAAAAAACAATTTTTTTTTAAATACTTTTTTTTTTTTTTTTTTTTTTTTGCGCAAGCAGCCGAAAGGCAGAAAGCACAGCCCGGCTGGGATTTAAATCTCCCGCGGCTGACGTCAGTCACTCGCTCCCGTGCACGCTCGCGAGAGCACGAGCCCGCCTCAATCCCTGCCCCCCAGGAGTCCTCCCGACCCGCTAAACCCGCTAAATCATGTGAATCATCCCACCATGTTTCTGTAATGGCAACTACATCATAGGTTTCCTGATGAACCAAGACTTCCAGTTCCTCTTGTTTGTTACCCATACTGTATGCATTGGTGTACATGCACTTCAGCTGGGCTGCTGATTTCTCAACTAGCTCTAATTAACATCCCTCTTTCTCCTCTCCAGAGTGACTGGTTTCATTATTCACCCCCATCAAACTTAGTTTAAAGCCCGCCCAATGTAATGACCCTTGCCCTCCCTGAGGGACCCATATGTCGTCCCAACCCATCCCACAGGGAGGTCTGCTCCCTACTCGGGGCGTGGGTTAGGGACATTGCAAGAAGACTCCCAAAGTTAATCCACCCCTCTGACTATTACCCTCTGCTGGTAATACAAGCAGGGAGCGATGAAATTGACAAGAAGGGCACCAGGGTGATTAAAAAGGAATTCAAGGCCCTTGGACAATTGATTGATGGGGCAGGAGCTCAAGTGGTGTTCTGCTCAGTTCCCTCAGTGGCAGGGGAGTACACTGAGAGGAACAGGAGAACCCACACCATCAACAACTGGCTCAGGGGACGGTGCCAGCAGCAGAAATTTGGTTTCTTCAATCATGGGGCAACTTTCACTGCACCTGACCTGCTGGGTCCTGATGGGGTGCGATTATCCAGAAAAGGTAAGAGAGTCCTAGCACTAGAGTTGGCAGGGCTCATTAAGAGGGCTTTAAACTAGGTCTGAAGGGGGTGGGTGAGGAAATCATTCCCTCTGTAGATGAAGGAGTGGGGCACAGATTAGGGTCAATAGAGAAGTCAAGAGCCCAGCTGAAGTGCATGTAAACCAATGCATGCAGCATAGGAAATAAGCAAGATGAACTGGAAGTCCTGGTCCACCAGGGTGACTATGATATAGTCACCATCTCAGAAACGTGGTGAGATGACACGCACGATTGGAGTGCTGCACTGGGGGGTTACAGGCTCTTTCGGAGAGTCAGGTGAGGGAGAAGAGGAGGAGGGGTGGCTCTGTATATTAGGGAGTCACTCTCTGCCACAGAACTTGAGGTGGAAAATGAAGGGATAGAGAGCCTGAGGGTTAAAATCAGGGGGCAGCCTAACAAATCTGACCTCCTGGTTGGAGTCTGTTATAGACCACCCAACCAGGATGAGGAGGCAGATGAAGCAATTGGAGGCTGTCTCAAGATCATCAGATCTTGTCTTTGTGGGTGACTTTAACCAGCCAGATATCTGCTGGGAACTTAACTCACCAGAGAGGAGGCAGTCCAGAGGATTCCTGGACCACATGGAAGACAACTTCCTGATGCAGCTGTTAAGTGAGCCTACCAGGGGTCAGGCTCTGCTTGACCTGCTGTTCTCCAATAGAGAAGGGCTGGTAGGAGACGTGACGGTTGGAGGCTGCCTGGGGTGCAGCGACCACGAGATGGTGAAGTTTGCAATATGCAGGGAGATAGGGAGGAGCACCAACAGAACCTTCACCTTGGACTTCCGGAGGGTTAACTTCAGCCTGTTTAAGAAAATCATTTGCAATGTTCCCTGGATATCAGCCCTCAAGAACCGAGGGTTCCAGGATGGTTGGACCTATTTCAAACAGGAGCTGTTGAAGGCACAGAAACTGGTGGTTCCTATCTGCCGAAAGATGAGCTGGAGGGGAAGGCAACCAGCCTGGATGAGCAAGCAGCTCCTGGAGGAACAAAGGGGAAAAAAGAGGCTGTATCAGCTTTGGAAGGAGGGGAAGAGTTCTCAAGGTATGTTTAAGGAAGTTGTTAGATTATGTAGGAAAAAAGTTAGAGAGGCAAAGGCCCAGTTGGAACTGTGACAATCTGTGACAGACAATTAACTTTTTATTAAATTTTGAGATTATCCTTGAGTGAGATGTTCATCTTTTTCACAAACATATCTAAGTTTTCACTCTTAAGAATATCCTTCAGTTTCATGAGACAGTCAATTTTGCATTTTAAATTAATTAACCTAAAAAAATGCCTTATGAGAAGCAAAGATTATTTTGGCACTTACTCTCTAAACTATATATATTGCCTGTTTCAAAGGATAAAAGTAATTTTTTTTCAAATACTTACTCCTGTATGGCACCAACCTTTTCATCCTTTATGCCCTTGTATTAAAACAGAACATAGACTTTCAAAGCATGTATTCAATACTTTGACTGAATGAATGACTTAGCGTAATTAGCAGGGGCTGAGTGAAGAGGTTAAACTGTTTTTTCACATTACCAGACAGACTTTCAGGCATGAATTTTAGGATGATGGGAATAAGTTTAATTTCTAGGTAATTTGCAGTTAATGACCAAAATTTGCTAGAAATTATACTTCTCTGAAAAAAATTGTATATAAATTTCATTTTGCCTCACATTTCTTCAATAATATGTCCAGTTTGATCCTACAGAATATCTATTTCTACTTTAGCAGTTAGTGTGTAATTGCAGGTGATTTAACTCTTAGGAAGAAATTTAATTTCCTTTCTTTTCCCATACCCTGATTATTCAATGCAACATTGTTTTCTATACGTTGAGAGTTTTCTTTACTTTTTCCCCTAAACTTGCAGGAAATTTCAAGTGCTGTGGAATTGTGGCATAAGCTGAATAATATAACACATTTGAACTACAAAGGAGTTTCTTTCTTTCTTTCTTTTTTTTTTTTTTTGGTAACATTTGGGATATTTCAATACACAGGTGATCTTTCAGGCAGTTCTTTTTCACAGCTTCACAGACTTCGACACATACATGCAATAATGCATGTCAGAGCATATACATCAGGATACCATTTACATGTTTTAGATGTTTGCAAAGTAGTTATGGTTTTGATCTTCTGCAGAAGAGGTTTATTCTGCTTCTGTCTACAGAAAACAATGATGGGAAGCAGCAGCATCCTTCCACATGTAAGTGCTTCTTTTTCTGCATAACTGATCACATCACGGAGAGCTGACACATATTTCTCAGTGCTTAGAGTAGCCTACATCATATTATAGCACTCCATATACACTCCTGCAAAAAAAAAAAAACTCATCAGTCAAATTATTAGCCAATTACATTGCAACATTTAAGAAGATTTTCCAAGATGTAGATTTAATTAATCTTCTTAGGCCAGCTTTTAATTTTATAGCTAATAGTTATATTTTAAAGCCTGTTATATATCCTGAGCTTTCACTAATTTCTTGAGGCCCCACTGAGCATTCAAGCTTCCTGGGACCTGTCATTAAACTATTTTTCAAAAGCGTGATTTAAACATTTAGATTTAAAGGCAACCCATAAACAAAAATATGTAAATAAAAGAAAAATCTTTTCTCTACACCATTGGTTGCAGTATCCTTCTACTACTACCTGGCACTGTAACAAAGTAAGACTTCTTATCTCTCAGATGACTATCAGTGTCTTCTAAGAAGACTGCAGGAACATATGATGAGGAAAGGACAAAAAACTTATGGTAGCGGGGGAGAAAAAAGCTATACTGAATGTTTTTTTCATTTTGAAACATAAACAGATCGTTGTATTTTAATGTGATAATACAAATCCATGGCCTCACGTCATACTATCAAATTCACTGTCACATAAACAAGAACCTAGAGAGCTAGTAAACTATAATAGCAGTTGTATTTATTCTTGAGATTCCTGTTTGAGTCATATGGCATTAAATACCAGGTAACTAGAAAAGATATTGCTGTTGTACCCTCTCATTCTAGAAAATGTCTTTCTTATGAGCAATCAAATTCTAATCTCTTCCCAAAGTGTTTGCCCTTTGGTTGATCAACATAAGCCTTGATTAAAAAAACCCAAAGCACTTCTATAAATTTTTCTCATAAAATCCTTTATATATTGAAAGGCTGAAAAAAGGTCTTCCCAGAATTTCTCTTCTCCATACTAAACAACTCCAACTCTTTCAGCCTTTCTTCACAGAAGAGGTGTTCCAAACTTCCAATAATTTTTGTGACTCTCCTTTGGACTGACTTGAACATAGAATCAAAGAATCATAGAATCAATACAGTTGGAAAAGACTTCAGAGATCATCAAGTCCAACCTATCACCCAACACCTCATGAGTAACAAACCCGTGGCTTCAGGTGCCACGTCCAATCCTTTTCTGAACACCTCCAGGGACAATGACTCTACCACCTCCCTGGGCAGCACATTCCTGATGCTGGTTGATGGGAGGCTGAACATGAGCCTGCAGTGTGCCCAGGCAGCCAGGAGGGCCAATGGCATCCTGGTCTGCATCAGGAACAGTGTGGCCAGCAGGAGCAAGGAGGTCATTCTGCCCTTGTATACAGCACTGGTTAGGCCACACCTTGAGTCCTGTGTCCAGTTCTGGGCCCCTCAGTTTAGGAAGGATGTTGTCTTGCTGGAACGTGTCCAGAGAAGGGCAACAAGGTTGGTGAGGGGTTTGGAAGACAAGCCCTATGAAGAGAGGCTGAGGGAGCTGGGGTTGCTTAGTCTGGAGAGGAGGAGACTCAGGGGTGACCTTATTGCTGTCTACAAGTACCTGAGGGGAGATTGTAGACAGGCAGAGGTTGGTCTCTTTTCCCAGGCAGGCAGCACCAGAACAAGAGGACACAGTCTCAGGCTGCACCAGGGGAGGTTTAGACTGGATGTTAGGAGGAAGTTCTTTACAGAGAGAGTGATTGCCCATTGGAATGGTGTAAAGGTCTAAAGTCTCGATCCGGAGAGGGAAAGAGATTCAGGTTTTTAATGAATATTCCCGTGTTGTGAAATTAGAGGCACAAACGAGGCCAAAATATCAACAGCTAGACTATTTATTACATAAATACAGTGGATGGACATAAATAAAGTGGATAGATCAGAAGGGGATAGAGAGAAAATAGAGAGAGAAGAGAGAAAAGGAAAGGAATTATATTACCACACCCCTCACCCCCCAAGACAGTTTGAGTCTGTGGAGGACAGGTGCTGCAGGAGATGTTGGGTCTGTAGAGAAATGGTGCTGCAGGAGATGTCGGGTCTGTAGAGGAAGGGTGATGAGGCTTTGGCTGTAGAAGGGATGTGGTCCTCTGGGCAGCTTCTTCAGCTCCATGAGTTGCAGCAGCCGGAACTTAGGGCACGGAGAGAGGGTTTACAGAGTCCAAGATCCGTTGTGTTGGCCCCGTGATGTTTCCAGCGTGTAGTGCTGCATTTTGCTTCTCCAGTTTTCTTCTCCGTTTTTCTTCTCCTGTTTTCTTCTCTTAAAAGCCAGTAGTTGCTCCAGTCTTTTATACAGTTTTTTAGTCCTCAGGCAAGTGTCCAGGCATTGTTCCCCAGGATATCGTTCTGGGAAATCATCCTTAGGTAAGTGTCCAGGTATCTTCCCCAGGAAATCTTTTTGTGTACTCAAGTGAGTTTGGGCAGCCGTCTGGATGGAGGGGGGAGGAGGCCTCCACCTCCTCCTGCTCCATCTACCTACCCACACACCCTTTACACATCAGGGAATCCATTGTCCTTTCCTGGGGTATCTGATGGCTGGAAATGATCTTGTCCTGAAGGCGTGATGGCTGGGCCCTTGGGCCATTGTTGTAGGCCAGCTGCAGTCCCTGAGCAAGGTTATCTTTGCACCTTCCAAGAATCCTTCCAGTGGCTCTGCCCAAGGCACATCAGCTATTGTCTGGGCAAGCAGCAAGTGATTTTATCTTTGTTGAGTCACACCAGGAGACAAAGCTTTAGTCTCTCACAAATGGTCTGCCCAGGGAGGTGGTGGAGTCGCCATCATTGGAGGTGCTCAGGAGGAGACTTGATGCGGTACTGGGTGCCATGATCTAGTTGTTTAGGTGGATTGGATTGGTTGATAGGTTGGACACGATGATCTGGATTTATTGTATTGTATTGTATGTCCTCACTGCTGTCCCAAGACAGAATAGAATAAATCAGGTTGGAAGAGACCTTCAAGATCATCACATCCAACCTATCATCCAACCCACCTAATCAACTAAACCATGCAACCAAGTACCCTATCAAGTATCCTCCTAAACACCTCCAATGATGGTGACTCCACCACCTCCCTGGTCAGCAAAATCCAATGGGCAATCACTCTCATTGTGTAGAATTTCTTCCTAACATCCAGTCTGAACCTCCCCTGGCGCAGCCTGAGACCATGTCCTCTTGTTCTGGTGCTGGTTGCCTGGTAGAATAGGCCACCCCTCACCTGTCTACAACTTGCCTTCAGGTACTTGCAGACAGCAATAAGGTGTCCTCTGAGCCTCCTCTTCTCCAGGCTAAGCAACCCCATCTTCCTCAGCCTCTCCTCACAGGGCTTGTGTGGCAACAGAGAAAGTGGATAAGTACATGGAGCTATCTATGCCCATCAGCTTAAGCTCTTTACACAGATTATGAGGACATCCTTTATTTGCATTTCTTGCCCAAAGTATCTGTCCTTAATAGACAAAGACCCTATCTCACCAGCAGTTATAGTTTCTTACTGTTTGTGCACTCTTGCTTCTTTCTGTCTCAGTGCTTTGTGTAGGCAAAGTCACAAAAAGTTTGTCTTTTCTTTCTTCTGTAATAAAGATCTTGCCCTAAGAATACAGTTATACAAGGTTTTTTTTAAATTCCTCTACTGTAGTGCATTGCCTTCTTTAACAAAAGCCCAAATCGGATACCTTCAGTTGAATGTTTGGGGCATGGTGGTTGCTCTATCTACAAATTCACAAAGCAGTCTGCTGTGGGCAAATGAGGTGGTTGAGAGAGAAGAGAAGGAAATTGCTCCCTAAAAAGCTTCTTGCTTTTCCTATTCTCTAAATCACTCAATATTCCACATTTAATTGCCATCCTCCTCAATAAAGCCCTGTTCTACACTGAGTTTTCAAGTTATACTGAGTGTGACAGTTTTAGGATGTGCCTTTAAAACAGCTGCAAATTTTGAGCAGAAAACTAGAGAAATACAAATAATTCAGTATTGTGTGTAAAAAGGAAAATAAAAGATTATTCTAAATGAATTTCATTGGCTAGAATGTGTGGGATGGAGGCAGATGTACCCATTCCATTTAATGCCTTTTTTATTCTCTGGCCTGGCTGTTCTGCTGGGGATTATAACGCTTCTAACTTGCAGATAGGGGTGCTAACATTGCTTCTTTGAACTAACATTTCTCCTAATGGCTTCTCCTTTTTTCTAATTATAGGGGGGAAAGGAGATGGTTTTGGGGAGAGTGGCACAGCTTCCCTGGTGGTTTTGAGCAGGGGGTTTTCTGTGCTTTTTTTTTTTCTGCTTGTAAATACCTGTATAATATTGTAAATACAGTACAATTTGTTCATATTAATTGCATTCCATTGTAGAGTGTAGTTTTTGCTTTGTAAATACAGCTTCCATTTGCTTCCAATTGAACTGGTTGTGCCTAGTTAATGTAATTGGGAAAATCCAACCCATTACAATGAGTTCTATCCCCAGGGATCAGTGTTGGGTCTCATCCTGTTCAATATCTTTATTGATGATCTGAACAAGGGGATTAAGTCCATCATCAATAGATTTGCAGATGACACCAATCTGGGACAGGAGTTGATCTGTTAGAGGGTAGGAGAGCTTTGCAGAGGGACCATGACAGACTGGAAAGATGGGCAGAGTACAGCGGTATGAGATTTAACACATCTAATTGCTGGGTTCTACACGTTGGCCACAACAACCCCATGCAGTGCCACAGGCTGGGATCAGGATGGCTGGAGAGCAGCCAGGCAGAAAGGTACCAGGGGGGTACTGGCTGATAGCCAGCTGAATATGAGCCAGCAGTGTGCCCAGGTGGCCAAGAAGGCCAATGGCATCCTGGCCTGTATTAGAAATAGTGTGGCCAGCAGGAGCAGGGAAGCACTGATTAGACCACACCTTGAGTACTGTGTCCAGTTCCGGGGTCCTTAGTTTAGGAAAGATGTTACAATACAATACACCACCAGGTTGGAAGAGACCTTCAAGATCATCGCGTCCAACCCATCAACCAATCCAACCCACCTAAATACAATACAATACAACCCACCTAAACAACTAAACCGTGGCACCAAGCACCCCATCAAGTCTCTTCCTGAACACCTCCAATGAAGGTGACTCCACCACCTCCACGGGCAGCCGATTCCAATGGGCAATCACTCTCTCTGTATAGAACTTCTTCCTAACATTCAGTCTAAACCTCCCCTGGCGCAGCCTGAGACTGTGTCTTCTTGTTCTGGTACTGGCTGCCTGGGAGAAGAGACCAACCTCTGCCTGTCTACAATCTCCCCTCAGGTAGTTGTAGAGAGCAAGAAGGTCACCCCTCAGTCTCCTCTTCTCCAGGCTAAGCAACCCCAGCTCCCTCAGCCTTTCCTCACAGGGCTTGTGTTCCAAACCCCTCACCAACTTTGTTGCCCTTCTCTGGACATGCTCCAGCAAGACAACATCCTTCCTAAACTGAGGGGCCCAGAACTGGACACAGGACTCAAGGTGTGGCCTAACCAGTGCTGTATACAAGGGCAGAATGACCTCCTTGCTCCTGCTGGCCACACTGTTTCTGATGCAGGCCAGGATGCCATTGGCCCTCCTGGCTGCCTGGGCACACTGCAGGCTCATGTTCAGCCTCCCATCAACCAGCACCCCCAGGTCCCTCTCTGCCTGGCCACTCTCCAACCACTCTGACCCCAGCCTGTAGCACTGCATGGGGTTTCTGTGGCCAATGTGCAGAACCCGGCACTTGGATGTGTTCAATCTCATGCCGTTGGATTCTGCCCATCTGTCCAGCCTGTCGAGGTCCTTCTGCAAAGCCTCTCTACCCTCCAGCAGATCAACTCCTGCCCCAAGCTTGGTGTCGTCCGCAAATTTACTGATGATGGACTCAATGCCCTCATCCAGATCATCAATAAAGATGTTGAAGAGCATGGGGCCCAGCACTGATCCCTGGGGCACACCACTAGTGACAGGCCGCCAGCTGGATGTGGCACCATTCACCACTACTCTCTGGGCTCGGCCCTCCAGCCAGTTCCTAACCCAACACAGTGTGCTCCTGTCCAAGCCATGGGCTGACAGCTTGGCCAGGAGTTTGCTGTGGGGGACGGTGTCAAAGGGGTTGCTGAGGTCCAGGTAGACCACATCCACAGGCCTCCCCACATCCATCAGGAGGGTCACCTGATCATAGAAGGCGATCAGGTTGGTCAGGCAGGACCTGCCCTTCCTAAATCCGTGCTGGCTAGACCTGATCCCCTGGCCATCCTGTAAGTGCTGTGTGATTGCACTCAAGATGACCCGCTCCATAATCTTGCCTGACATGTGCTGACAAGTCTAACCATTTGTGGCCCTTCAGTCTAGAACAGCCTTTGCTTTCCTCCTTTCTCCTCTTCTCCCCCCCAATATTCATCTCACTATAGATACTTTGTACTTAGGATATCTTCTGCCGAATTTACCCAATCTTGATCTAAATAATTCAACTGATGAAATCCTATTGCATTCCAATAAGAGCTATGGATCTGTTACTGAATATTGTTTTAAAAAACTTTGTAGTCTATTTCTATAAAAGACTACTTTGTAGATTTTTCTTTGAAAAGTAGATCATGTTATTTTTTTCTACAAGATCAGAGTATACTCTAACACCAATAAAACTCTTCTGCATGAATGTATGTAATGACTAAAATGAAGTCATATTTTAGCTTTGTTTTTGGTAAATAAAATGGATTGAAATTTCTTGAGTCTTTCATTATAAGGTATTTTCCTGACCCCAAATCATTATTGTAGCTCTTTCCTAAATCCTCTCATTTGTTATCATCCTTTTTGAAGATTGTACAGTTTTGTGGTAAGGATCTCATTAATCCTGTATTTTTTTACATCTTTATTCCTACTCAATATTACTTTGACTATATTTAGGACTGGTTTCTTCTGGTAAAAGTGCACAACTTAGAGTTCTGAAGAGTGCAGAAACGGGCTACTCTGTAACATAAACAGCTTTTTTACCCTGTCTAACAAAGAATACAATTTCCTACTTTGCTTTTTGCTTTTATTTGCTTAATTTTTCTGGATTTAAGTTTCTTTGCAGAGAGACTTGTGTTTTCCAATCCATTTAATTTAAGAAATTGTAAGAAGAGGAAAATAAATAGAAGACATCAAGTCCTGATTCGACCTTCTACTTGTTAAAGTACAATTTGAGTGGAGTGAAAACATTATTCTTTTACAACAAAAGAATTCCCATATTCTCTTTAAAAGGATGTTAAAAAATGTAAATCACATTAGCTTCACCTACCTGTAGTATTATCAAAGTGCAAGACTCTCTTCATAGCAGCATTGAGCTGATGACAAAAAATTGAGCAAGAAAAGGCCACTATCTTTCAAAGATGGTTTCTAATTTTTCATGTCATCGTAGAAAAAATGAATGAAGCACCATTAGTAAAATACAATGAAGAAGGACAGCGACCCAAGCAAAATACTTTCTTTGTGCAACAGTCCATATCCTGGAAAGAAACATTTAGCTGGTTTTTGTGCAAAGGGAACTGAAGTGTGATTTTAATTTTTTTTCTTTATATCAAGAATGACAAAAAGATTAAAAATTTGATTTGACCCAAGACCTTAAGCAGAAAAGAGTCTCATTTATTCTTTCTTGCCTGGTATCCCTTTTTCTAGTATTTGTTCACCTGTGCATCAGCACACTGTCACACAGATGGCAAGACTGGGAAAACCATGAGCAGAGACCACATGAGAGTCTCTGGATTATTTCTCCCTTTAAAGCACAATATGAGTATTGCAAAGAATACAGGACATGATGTCTTGGTACAAATCATAGGATCAGTCTTAAAACTTATATTATTATTATTATAACTTGATATCTTAGTTCTTAGGAAGCAATTTCCCATAAGAACTGAGCTTTCACTTAAAAGGGACTGACATATGCTAAATCTTTCTACTGCTGATAGATAAAATAGAACATGCAATGTAAACATCAGTTAAAAATATTTTATGCAACTAACTGACATAGTCCTTCAGCAGAATAAGTTTTCCGTATACAATCAATCCTTCCAACTTACTAAAAGGTGAGAATTTTCAAACTGAGACAGAAAAACTGCAAACATAGTCACTTGTATTTCAAGAAGAGACATGGACAGACTAACTGAGAGATGAGGAAACAGGATTCACCATCTAAGTGACTATCCAGCTACACCTGTGCAAGCTGGTTACCCTTTCAGAGTATAGTTGTACTTAATAATATTTCAGCAGGGAAATCATGAGTCCTTTACAGACCTTGGTTATCTCACAGCATGTGTCTGACTCCAGCTATCAAGAGATCCCAGTGTAATTTACAGTTCTTCATGAAAAACACAATAAAACATTTCTGAGATATTATGTAGATAAGCACACACATATTCATACGTATGTCTATATAAATGCAAACTAAAGAACGTACTGCATAGCTTGTATTTTAACCGTTCAATATATTTCTAATACAATACAATACAATAATAATAATAATACCTCCAATAATACCTCCAATTAAGGGACAAAGAATAAATAATATAACATTAAAGATAATTTCTTGATGTGCATAGCTGTATGTAATGTATAATCAAATAATTCTATAAACTTTGGAATAATAACTAATAAGAGAACAACAATAAAAAAGCATAAAATTGAATTCTGAAGTCCTAATTTTCAGTCTTTAAACTATTTTGTGATTTTGCAGCATATAACAGAACACAGCAAGACTTAGGCTGGAGAACTGGGCAGGGAGAAATTTGATGAAGTTCAACAAGAATAAGTGTAGAATCTTGCACCTGGGAAGGAACAACTCCATGCACCAGTATAGGTTGGGGATGGACTTGCTGGAGAGCAATGAAGGTGAAAGGGACCTGGGAATCCTGGTGGATGGAAGCATGACCATGAGCCAGCAATGTGCTCTTGTGGCCAGGAAGGCCAATGCCGTTCTGGGGTGGATTAGAAGGGATGTGACCAGTAGGTCAAGAGAGGTTCTCCTCCTCCTCTACTCTGCACTGGTGAGGCCACACCTGGAATATTGTGCCCAGTTCTGGGCCCCTCAGTTCAAGAAAGACAGTGAGCTACTTAAAAGATTCCACCACAGAGCCATAAGGATGATTAAGGGAATGGAACATCTTCCATACAAGGAGAGACTGAAGGAGCTGGAGCTCTTTAGCTTAGAGGAGACTGAGAGATGACCTCATCAATGTTTATAAATATGTAAAGGGTGATTCCCAGGAGGATGGAGCCAGGCTCTTCTCAGTGGTGCTCAATGAGAGGACAAGGGTGGAAGTTGAGGCATAGGAAGTTTCATGTAAATATGAGGACAATTTTTTTCCACTGTGAGGGTGACAGAGCACTGGAACAGGCTGCCCAGGGAGGTTGTGGAGTCTCCCTCTCTGGAGATATGTGGTGGTTTGAGCCTTAACTGGGAGTTAAGAGCTCAGGCGGGGGCAAGGCTGAGAATCTCTCCCCCACTCCCCCCCCTCCTCCCTCCCAACTGAGAGGGGAGAAAAGGAAGGAGCAAATCCACCAAACAATAATTTGGACTCGGCTTGGAAGTAGAGAGGCAAAGAGTTGTCTTTAAGCAATATATATATATGTATGAAACAATAACAGGAAAAAGGTTCACAAGGGCAAGGAACAAGGATGGATGGGAGGGGGACAAAAACAAGAGAATAATACAAAACCAGCCTTTCTCTGAGGAAGCGTGGAGGCAGCAGGGAGAAGGATTAGGTCCGACCACATGGCAGAGGAGCAGGAGGGCAGCTGCAGTAGCTCTCATCCAGCAGAGGCAGGAGCCATCAAAAAAAAGGGGCCAACAGCTATGATGTCCTGCTTCTTATACCTTAGCTGGGCAGGGAAGGGGGAGTGGAAGAGACTTACCTTCCCAGGTGAAAAACGCCCTGCCCGGAGTGAAAAGTACCTGCTAGCCCTCCACCCTGCTTGTTTTTTTTTTTTTTTTTTTTTTCCAGAAAAGGGTGTTAACCCACCACAAGATATTCAAAACTTGCCTGAATACATTCCTGTGTAATTTGGTACAGGTGATCCTGCTCTGGCAGGGGGATTGGACTAGATGATCTTTCAAGGTTCCTTCCAGCCCTTGAAATTCTGTGATTCTGTGACATGAGAATTCAAAATTGCTTTTAGATTTTTAGAAAAAACTGAAATAAATAAATTACATCAACTATTCAAAAAATCTATATTCCATTGTTTCATTGGGGTTTGTGGTGGTTTGAGCCTTAACTGGAAGTTAGGAGCTCAGGCGGGGGGCAAGGCTGAGAATCTCTCCCCCACTTCCCCCCCCCTTTCCCTCCCAACAGAGAGGGGAGAAAAGGAAAGAGCAAATCCACCAAACAATAATTTGGAGTCGGCTTGGAAGTAGAGAGGCAAAGAGTTGTCTTTAAGCAATATATATATATATAACAATAACAGGAAAAAGGTTCACAAGGGCAAGGAACAAGGATGGATGGGAGGGGGACAAAAACAAGAGAATAATACAAAACCAGCCTTTCTCTGAGGAAGCGTGGAGGCAGCAGGTCCGACCACGTGGCAGAGGAGCAGGAGGGTAGCTGCAGTAGCTCTCGTCCAGCAGAGGCAGAAGCCAGAAAAGCCGGGCCAACAGCTATGAGGTCCTGCTTTTTATACCCTAGCTGGGCAGGGAGGGGGGAGTGGAACAGACTCAGCTTCCCAGGCGAAAAATGCCCTGCAGGGAGTGAAAAGTACCTGCAAGCCCTCCACCCTGCTTTGTTCTTTTGTTCCCAGAAAAGGGTGTTAAACCACCACAATCCACCCCTCTGTTCCACTTCCTCTCTCCTGCCACAGCCCCTTCATGCAATCTTGACACGTGATATTCAGATCCTTGATGCAAGTGTCTTGTTATCCCGGCTCGCTCTCTCCCAGGGCAAGTCTTTCTCTCTCTCTGGTGATGGTCAATGTAGGTGCTGCTTGAACTGGGCAGGGATGTGGAGAAAAATCAGGAATCAGTTTGTCTTTTGAAGGGAAAAGCCAGGAACAGTCCATTGCTGCAGGGACATTGGGTACAGTCCATTGCTGTAGGGACATTGGGTACAGTCCATTGCTGCAGGGACATCGGGTACAGGTGCGATGATGCAGGAGCTCTCTGGTCTACTGGTGTGCAGTGTGTACGTTGTGTCCTGGATGCTAGGCTGGTATTAGGCTAGGAGGGAGAAACTTAGAACAACTTATAACTATTTACACAATGACTATAATACATTGATAAGTGTTGCCCCTCCCCGAGTTCATCCCCTCTCAGCCAGAGTCACGTTCTGCTGTGGGATACACTGAATGTCCCCAGTTTCTAACATGACCCAGTAGGTGTGACCAGGACCCTCAGCTGAGACCACCCCTCGGGTTGGTTTGCCCCCACCAGCAGCAGGAAAAACCCACACTGCCTTTCCCAGCAGATTCTTCTCAGCAATCACAGGAACTCCATCTCCATCCACTGTCTGCAGCAGGTGGGACTGGGCAGGACCAGCTCGGTTCACAGATCCTCTGCTGTTCACTAACCAAGTGGCTTGAGCTAGGTGTTTTTCCCAGTTCCTAAAGGTTCCACCCCCCATGGCTTTTAGGGTGGTCTTTAGCAAGCCATTGTAGCGTTCGATCTTCCCGGCAGCTGGTGCATGGTATGGGATGTGGTAAATCCACTCAATGCCATGTTCCTTTGCCCAGTCTCTTATGAGGTGGCTCTTGAAGTGGGTTCCATTGTCTGACTCAATCCTCCCGGGGGTGCCATGTCTCCATAGGATATGTCTCTCCAGGCCCAGGATGGTGTTGCGAGCAGTGGCATGAGGTACTGGGTAGGTCTCCAGCCAGCCTGTACTTGCCTCCACCATGGTCAGTACGTACTGCTTGCCGCTGTGAGACCGAGGAAGGGTGATGTAGTCGATCTGCCAAGCCTCTCCATACTTATATTTCGACCATCTGCCCCCATACCACAGAGGCCTCATGCGCTTGGCCTGCTTGATGGCAGCACAGATGTCACACTCATGGATGACCTGTGAGATGGCCTCCATAGAGATGTTCACTGATCTGTCCCGAGCCCACCGGTATGTGGTATCTCTCCCTTGGTGGCCAGAAGTGTCATGGGCCCAGCGAGCTAAGAACAGCTCACCCTTGTGTTCCCAATCCAAGTCTATTTGGGAGATTTTAGCAGCCAGATCTGCTTGGTGGTTATGCTGGTGTTCTTCATTGGCTCTGCTCTTTGGGATGTGCGCATCGATGTGCCGTACCTTTGTTGGTAGCCTGTCCAGGCGGGCAACGATGTCTTGCCACAGCTCAGCGGCCCAAACAGGCTTCCCTTTTCTCTGCCACCCGTTCCTCTTCCATTCCTTCAGCCACCCCCACAAGGCATTGGCTACCATCCAGGAGTTAGTGTAGAGGTACAGCACTGGCTAGCTCTCTCGTTCTGCTATATCCAGGGCCAGCTGGACAGCTTTTACCTCTACGTACTGACTGGATTTGCCTTCTCCATCCCTTGCTTCCGCCACTTGCCTTGTTGGGCTCCAGACAGCTGCCTTCCATCTCCGCTTGCTCCCCACAAGCCGGCAGGACCCATCTGTAAATAGAGCATAGCCCTTCTCATTGTCAGGGAGATCGTTGTATGGGGGAGCCTCCTCAGCACGGGTCACTGTCTGCTCTGGTGGCATTCCAAAGTCAGCACCCTCTGGCCAGTTGGTGATCACTTCCACTATGCCAGGGCGTTTGAAGCTCCCCATTCGAGCTCGCTGCGTTATCAGGGCCATCCACTTACTCCAGGTGGCATCTGTGGCATGATGTGGGGTTGAGCCTCTTCCTTTGAACATCCAGGTCAGGACTGCAAGCCTTGGAGCCAGAAATAGAGGTGACTCAGTCCCAATTACCTCAGAGGCAGCCCGGACGCCCTCATAGGCAGCTAGGATTTCCTTTTCTGTCGCGGTGTAGTTGGCCTCGGAGCCTTTGTACCCCTTACTCCAGAAACCTAGGGGCCTGCCCCTGGTTTCACCAGGAGCCTTCTGCCACAAGCTCCACGTAGGACCATTCTCACCGGCCGCAGTGTACAGCATGTTCTTGATCTCTGGTCCAGTTCGAACAGGTCCCAGAGCCATAGCGTGGACCACCTCTCGTTTGATCTGGTCAATGCCACCTGCTGCTCAGGTCCCCACACAAATAATTTTTCTTCCTTGTTACATGGAAGAGAGGCTTCACAATCTGACTGTACCCGGGAATGTGCATTTTCCAGAAGCCCACAAGCCCCCAAAAGGACTGTGTCTCTTTCTTGTTCATGGGCTGCACCATAGTGGCTACCCTGTTCACCACCTCCTGAGGGATGTGGCGACGGCCATCCTGCCATTGAATGCCCAGGAACTGGATCTCCCTGGCAGGCCCTTTGACCTTACTTCTCTTGATAGCAAAGCCAGCCTCCAGTAGGACATCGATTATCTTCTCACCCTTCTGGTAGACTTCCTCTACCAGAGGGTTCTTCTACCAGAAAGTTCCCTCCCCACACACAAGGAAAGAAACCACAGCTAGCTCAGTCGGAAAAGCAGATGAAAGTTATATTTACAGGCATAAATGGAATGCAATGAATATGTACACAAATATACAATATTTACAATATATATACAGAAAAATACAGCAATGAACACAATGCAGAAAAACCTTTTCCCTCCAGCCGGCCAGGGGGGTTCCCTGAACCCCCCTCTCTCCCTCCCCACCTCCCCTTTTTCCCAAAAAGGGCTAGAGAGAGAGAGAAAGGCAATTAAGGAAGGAAAATTCTGTTAGCTCAAACAGCACATGCAAGAATTAGTTCTCTTATCTGCTTAGCTGTTAACTCAAGGCCGTTCCTGCTTCAGAAAGAGAGAAACCGTCCAGCCCACAGGACAGAGAAGCACAGACTGCACCCAGCCTGAACCCAGACCAGACACAGACTGAACTAACAGAACCCAAACTTAAAATTGCATTCTACAATCTACCAATGAAATTAGTTTAGACTATCTTGTTTTTGTTCAAATATCAAAAACATTCAGCCAGAGTGTTCAGCAACTGTCTCTTTCTTAAAGACACAGCCTCAACCGGTCACAGCTGTCTCACCCCATACGATGATGTCATCGATGAACTGCAGATGCTCAGGGGCCCCACCTTTCTCTAAGGCTGTCTGGATCACCTCATGGCAGATGGTCGAGCTATGGACCCAGCCCTGAGGCAACCGATTCCACTGATACTGTACTCCCCTCCAAGTGAAAGCAAACTGTGGCCTGCATTCTTCTGCAATGGGAATGGAGAAAAAGGCATTAGCAATGTCAATTGTGGCATACCACTTGGCCACCTTCGATTCCAGCTCGTACTGGAGCTTCAGCATGTCCGGCACAGCAGCGCTGATCGGAGGAGTCACCTCATTCAGGCCACGGTAGTCCACGGTCAGTCTCCATTCCCCATTTGCCTTCTGCACTGGCCATATTGGGCTGTTGAAGGGGGAGTGAGCCTTGCTGATCACCTTCTGGCTCTCCAGTCGTCGAATCAGTTGGTGTATGGGGTGCAGAGAGTCTCTGTTGGTCCTGTATTGCCTGCGATGCACTATGCGAGAGGCAATAGGTAGCTTCAAATCCTGCACCTTATGGCTGCCCACCACGGAGGGGTCATCCGACAGCTCGGGCTTGGTGGACAGCTGTTCTTTGCCTGCAGTCTCCACAGCTGCCACCCCAAACACCCACTTGTGCCCCTTAGGGTCCTTGAAGCATCCCTCCCGCAGAAAGTCAATGCCAAGAATGCAAGGTGCATCTGGACCAGTCACTATGTCGTGCTTTCCCCATTCATTCCCAGTCAGGCTTATCTCAGCTTGCAGTACAGTCAGGTCTTGTGAGCCCCCTGTGACTCCCTGAATGCTTATGGGTTCAGCCCCTTTGTACCTTGATGGTATCAGGGTGCATTGGGCCCCTGTGTCCACCAGAGCTCGGTACTTCTGGGCTTCTGAAGTGCCAGGCCATTTTACATACACATCCCAGTATACTCTGTTATCCCTGGCCTCCACCTGGCTGGAGGTAGGGCACCTCTAATGCTGGCAGCGATGTCCACACTTGTCGCAGGGTCCTGTGTTACTAGGGGAAGGGTCTCTTGAGCGAGAGGGACCACTCCGGGAAACTGGGGCAGCCCTTCTTCTGGATGAGTTGTCCCCAGTGTGGCCACCTTGCAGTTCCCGCACTCTGTTCCAGAGGGTAGATGTGGGTTGGCCATGCCAGGTGTCCATGTCCTCTCCGTGGTCACAGAGGAACCTCCACAGAGACCCTCTTGACATCCCCCGATTGGTTTGGGGTGCTCTCCTAGGGGAAGGTCGCCTGTTCCTGATTGCTGAAACCTGGATCCATTCTGAGGGAGAAGGGGAAAAGGAGGCATCGCTCCCCCTTTTCAGTTCAGACATGGAGGTCTTCATCTCTTTGACAATGTCTTTGGCCATAGTTTCTATGGCTGAGATCAGGGGTTTCTGATTTATGCTGTCCTCATATTCCCTTAAATCATTGGCAAACTCACAGACAGTTTTAGGACTTCCATTCTGTCCAGTCAGGAGTATCCCTCCTAATGTGGGAGCATATTTCTGAGGAGCACCCTGGGTGAGTTTCTTCACAAAGGGCCGTCTCATGGGCACCTCATCTGGGTCCGAAGGGAGCTGGCCATCCCCATAAATTATTTCCAGCACAGCCATCTGTCTCAGGTAGCGAATGCCCTGTTCCATAGTTGTCCATCTAACTGGGGCCCAGGGCAGGTCATCCCTTGAGCGGTACCGGCTCTTGATGGCATTGAGGATCCAGGCCCAGAGAGTGTGTGTTCCATCGAGTTTGGCTAACTCTTTGTCCAGACCAGCATCACGAATCATGGAGCCTAAAAGCTTTGCCTCCCTCTTATCCAGGTCCACTGTGTCCACCCCCTCGTCCCAGCATCTCAGGGCCCAGCTCAGTATTGGCTCACCCTCTTTCCTTGCGTAATCCAGACGAGTTTGCCTTAGTTCCTTTCTGGGTAAGGATGTGACAGTTATTTCCTGGTCTGACTCCTCTTCATCCACCGCTGGGTTCTGTGAGGTGCTGGGGCCTGCTGAGGTTCCTTCCTCTCCATCTGTGCTTGGCGATGATTTTTGACTTCTTTTCCTGCGTGTGGTGACTGGTGCCAGAGAGACTGCATTGGCAGGAGCATCAGGGGTTAACTGTGGAGCTGCTGGTGGTGGGGCAGACCCTTGTGCCTGGGGCTCAGGCTGAGATCTGGCACACTCATTACAACCTGACCCCTCCCTCTTTGTGTTTACAGAGTGCTCACAATGCCCACAGCAGACACGCCCCCAGTCGTTAAAGAGTGCAAAGGAGTGTGTTATCATCCTCCAAACAGCTCTTAATGGGTTAGCTCGTCCCCCACCCAACACGGTCACAGTAAATGCCCCTGTAAGGATTACATTCAAGCATATGGAGCATATTGCAATGTACAGCAATTTTCCATCACAGGCACATTTATCTACACCATTGGTTTCATAGCCTGCTGCAGGAAAATTTCCTGTGTTAGAAAAGTTACCACTGACAGTGAAACTC
Source organism: Colaptes auratus (assembly GCA_015227895.2). Lineage (NCBI taxonomy): Eukaryota > Metazoa > Chordata > Aves > Piciformes > Picidae > Colaptes > Colaptes auratus. The sequence goes on from CM026897.1 coordinate 64,408,526, forward strand.
AATGAATTCAGGAGATACATGCCCAGCTTCATTGGTAAAGTTTTCATCCATTTGATCAGCATCTCTATCATTAACCACACCACATGGTAAGTTATTAATTTGTAGATGTGGGTCCAAAAGATCCAGCCAAACACCCACGCAAAGGCTTGGACCACCAGGCTCTTTAAAATCGCCATCTCTACTTCCAGTCCCTTTTTCAGACAAAGTTTTGCTTTCCCAAGACAAGATTAATTTCCAAGCCCCACGTTGGAGGCGCCAAAAATCGTGGTGGTTTGAGCCTTAACTGGAAGTTAGGAGCTCAGGCGGGGGGCAAGGCTGAGAATCTCTCCCCCACTTCCCCCCCCTCTTCCCTCCCAACAGAGAGGGGAGAAAAGGAAAGAGCAAATCCACCAAACAATAATTTGGAGTCGGCTTGGAAGTAGAGAGGCAAAGAGTTGTCTTTAAGCAATATATATATATATATATAAACAATATATATATATATTAATTATATATATATTATATATAACAATAACAGGAAAAAGGTTCGCAAGGGCAAGGAACAAGGATGGATGGGAGGGGGACAAAAAACAAGAGAATAATACAAAACCAGCCTTTCTCTGAGGAAGCGTGGGGGCAGCAGGTCCGACCACATGGCAGAGGAGCAGGAAGGTAGCTGCAGTAGCTCTCGTCCAGCAGAGGCAGAAGCCAGAAAAGCCGGGGCCAACAGCTATGAGGTCCTGCTTTTTATACCCTAGCTGGGCAGGGAGGGGGGAGTGGAACAGACTCAGCTTCCCAGGCGAAAAATGCCCTGCAGGGAGTGAAAAGTACCTGCAAGCCCTCTACCCTGCTTTGTTCTTTTGTTCTCAGAAAAGGGTGTTAACCCACCACAGGGTTTTTTTTAACCTTTTCAGTAATGGCAAGCTCACCTCTGAAGGGATGTCACTGAAATAAGGATGTATTACTGTATAGCTGTGTCATACTAAATCAAAATTTTCTATTAGTTTCAGAATCTTGTAAAGGCCACAGTAAAATGTTCATTTGACAGTTGGAATTATTAATAGTTGACAAGGTCAAAAAATGATGTTCATAAATTAGTCCAATTAGCTATTTTTATGAAAACCTGAAGACCGTATTTCTCCTTGTTTTGAAAAATGGCCCATCTATTTTAAGTGATCTAAGACTGTTTCTACATATAAGAATGTATGTATGCCAAGGGGATATACAATAGTGTACTGGTTTAAGGTAATCTGCTCTAACAGAGTAAGCCCCTACACACACAGAGACAGGGTGCAGAAGTGACAGAAACACAAAAAAACTCTGTGGGTTGAGATAAGGAGAGTTTAATGGAATAATACAATGTTCTGGTCCGTGTGTATGAGCAAACAAGCCAACCACCAGAAACAGCAAAGAAGTCAGCAAGCAGAAAAGGCAAGCATCAAGCCAGCAGCCAGCAAAGCAGAAAACATCATCATCCCAAACCAGAAATAGGAAGTAGCAACCCGAAACAGGAAGTGTCGCAGGTTACAATCCAATTTACAAGCCATATAAAGTTGTCATGATGTCATCATGGTATTGAAGACTGTTAGCTGATTAAGCAGGCTGTCCAAAACAAGGCCAAACAACTATATTTAGCACAAAACCACTTTGCTCTCCAAATACCATGAAAGGACAAAATTACTATGTAGCCAATGTTATGCTGTGAGAGGAAGGAGCTGGGAGATTGCAGCAGTTTTATAGTATTATTATTGTTGTCCCTTGTGGGAGAAGGTAAAATGAGCTGAAAAAAGAAAACGGAACCACTTCATGAGCAATTCAGTAGCAATTTGTGAACAGTGCACCTATGAATCGAACACAAGTGTTACAATTCACTGTGCAAAGTGATGTAGAACAATCATTCTCAAACAGACCTTCATCAAGATTTAACTGCTTAATTGACTAGAATGGTATTCGTCACAAAAACAATTGATGCTATAAAAGAGTGAAAATAGATTAGAAGAATAAATATAAAATATAGGGAAGGCACTATGGAGTTCACAGTAGAATAAAAAATTCCCATGGCTGAAGGATGTTAAAGGCAGTGTGGGAGGGCCAAATTCTTCATCTATTGTCCAAAAACCAAAAAACAAGAACAAAGAAGTGGTTTTATTCTACCTCATCTTTATATGAACAAACATTAAGAGATCATTAGGTACATCTGAAAAAGGGGAAGAAATAAAACTGGAAAAATTATACTTTAAAAAAAAAGAGAGTAAATCATCAAAAGACAAAAAAAATAGTTAAATTGAATTCTTTTTCATATTCCAGTTAGCTAAAATAAAGGGATTCCTGTCATCTACTTTGCTTTGTAGAAGAGTTAGGAAACCTTGATTTGGGGAAATAGCAGGATCTAAATTCAACACTGATTTGTAAGTTTCATTGTTTGCCACATCAGATAATATAGAAAATTCATGACTGCCTATGTAATATCCAAAATGAATGCATAATCAAATTCATTTTTAAACAAATTAAAGTAGCCTATGATTATTATAATTTCATTACCTTACAGAATTTTATAAATAGTATTTCTTGATATTTTAAATATTTTATCTCAACAGTACTTGCCTGTGAGTAAGGCTGTACTCTCATTATACATTTCCATGTAATTTATTTTCCATAGAACTTGAGAGAAATCTCTGACCTGTGGTGATTCATCATCATATGAATGTTTTCTTCAGTGTCAGTCTGTAGTTCATTGACAATTTACTAAAAAATATATCACAGACTTGAACAGAATCCCCCAGACACAAAAGTAATCCTATACAGAAATGCATATTATATATAGGTGTATATATGTTATGTAACACACACTTGGTGGTGAATGGTGCCACATCCAGCTGGCAGCCAGTCACTCGTGGTGTCCCCCAGAGATCAGTGCTGGGACCCATCCTGTTTAATATCTTTATTGATGATCTGGATGAGGGCATTGAGTCCATCATCAGTAAATCTGCAGATGACACTAAACTGGGGGCACATATTGATCTGTTAGAGGGTAGGAGAGCTCTGCAGAGGGACCTTGACAGGCTAAACAGATGGGCAGAGTACAATGGCATGACATTTAAGACCTCTAAGTGCTGGGTTCTACACATTGACCACAACAACCCCATGCAGTGCTAAAGGCTGGGGACAAAGTGGCTGGAAAGCAGCCATGTGGAAAGGGACCTGGGGATACTGGTTGATAGTAATCTGAACATGAGCCAGCAGTATGCCAAGGTGGCCAAGAAGGCCAATGGCATCCTGGCCTGTATCAGTGTGACCGGTTGAGGTCACCCTACCACAATCAGGAATAGTGTGGCCAGCAGGAGCAGGGTGGTCATTCTGCCCCTGTACTCGGCACTGGTTAGACCACACCTTGAGTCCTGTGTCCAGTTCCAGGGCCCTCAGTTTAGGAAAGATGTTGAGTTGCTGGAATGTGTCCAGAGCAGGGCAACAAAGCTGGTAAGAGGTCTGGATTACAAGCCTTATGAGGAGAGGCTGAGGGAGCTGGGGTTGCTTAGCCTGGAGAAGAGGAGGCTCAGGGGAGACCTTATTGCTGTCTGCAAGTACCTGAAGGGAGGTTGTAGATAGGTGGGGACTGGTCTGTTCTCACAGGCAACAACCAACAGAACAAGAGGACATGGTCTCAAGCTGTGCCAGGGGAGGTTTAGACTGGATGTTAGGAAGAAGTTCTTCACAGAAAGAATGATTGCCCATTGGAATGTGCTGCCCAGGGTGGTGGTTGAGTCACCATCACTGGAGACTGGATGGGGCACTTGATGCCATGATTTAATTGATTAGTTGGTATTGGGTGATAGGTTGGACTTGATGATCTCAAAGGGCTTTTCCAACCTGCTTAACTCCTATTCTATTCTATTCTATTCTATTCTATTCTATTCTATTCTATTCTATCGATTCGATTCTACTCTATTTTATTCCATTCTATTCTAATCACTGTTCCATTTCTGTTTAGAATTCAAACTCATATATCTTAACCTTGACTGGCTAAGAATCATTTTGAGCACTGACTTATTAAGGAGAGTGAGAATATCCCTATTTTCATGTAGTGGATTCATGCAGATTGAATACCCATACATATGAATATGTCTTCATTTGCTTAAGCACATTAACCTGACTTAAGCAGAGTAGATTTTGTGTATTAAAAGGATTTGTTTAATACCATACAGGAGGAACAGGGACTGTCTTTGCATTAACCTTTGAGGAACGTTATTTTTTTTCCCCCAGATCTCAGATTATACTTGGGAATGTTGGAGAAAAATATAATGAAGCTTTTGAAAAGGAAAGAGCACCTTTAAGTATTTCATGAATTAAGTGGATACCACGTGATAGTTCTGAGCAGAATGTTTGGCTCTATACAATACAATACAATACAATACAATACAATACAATACAATACAATACAATACACCAGGTTGGAAGAGACCTTCAAGATCATCGCGTCCAACTTATCAACCAATCCAACCCAACCAAACAACTAGATCATGGCACCAAGCACCCCATCAAGTCTCCTCCTGAACACCTCCAATGATGGTTACTTACTTAGAAGCATAGGATGGTTTATGTTGGAAGGAACCTTTTAAGATAATCTAGTTCAAACCACATATAGTGAGCAGGGGCATCTGTAGTTAGACCAGGTTGCTCAGAGCCCCATCCAACCTGACCTGAATTTTTTCTAGCAATGGAGCTTCTACCTTCCAGAATTTCACTACCTTCACTGTAAAAAGTTCATTATTTATATCTAGTCTAAGCCTACCCTCTTTTAGTTTAAAACCATTACACATTGTCCTGCCTTGATATAGAAGGCTATCCTTTGCTCCTCCTTCCTTGTCTTGTAGCCATCAATAGCCACATTCCAGTCACAGGATTTATCCCACCAGTTTTCAAGCAAAGGCAGTCAGGTCCTGGTTTTCTAAGAGCACAGTAGTTTTCATCTGTGTGCATTCATGTAGAATCAATTCAGTTGGACTTTTGGCCATATTGTTTTCTTAGAGGAATTCCCTTTAATTCTCTTGAAGTATTTCATGGATGTTTCCCTGTTGGCTTTTATTACTTCTGCAGTTCCCAGGACAGGACAACAAACATGTTGAAGGTCTTTGTTAGCACTCCATCTCTCTAACCATGGTGTGTAATGCCACATCTTCTCAAATATGAGCTTGATATATTTATCCCAGCCTTCCTTCATGCCCTGCCAATGAATCTTTCAATCTCCTTAGCAAAGACATTCTGCCCACTTTGAGAAATGTGACTCTGTGATCAAGAAGCCTGGTGCCATGTAGGCCTTTATGTTGTTGAAAAAAAAAAATATGGTTGCCATACTATCCACAGAAATATGTATTAACAGAGTGGGTGCATCTGTCCCTGCCATCATTACTGCCCACAACTGGAAGGAGGGAGGACAAAACAACCTGTGCCCAAGATTCCTTCATTCATTGTCCCAGAGACCTAAAGTCATTTTTGATTGCTCTTGGACTAGGAATTTTGGCCCAAAACAACTGTGTACTACAAGTTATAACACTTATCTAAACATAAAACCTGCACAGTAATTCTTAATTAAAGCTGTATTTTTGCCTAGCTTATTTTAAACTATTTAAAATATGAGATAGTTGCTTCTATTTAGTTGTTGATTTTTTTTTTCAGAGTTTGTTTTTGCTTCGATTTGCCAGAATGTCTTTCATTTGAGTGCAGGCAAGTTGGAGCACCTTATTGCAGAAATGGCTAAACTGTGGCTTATGAGTGGCACATGCAGTTTCCTGGCAGCTCTGATACATCTTTCAATTTAAAATTCAGAGCAAAATTTATCTAGCTTGCCTTACCCAGCAGCTCCCCATTATAAAATATTCTAACACTTTATTGTGTTAGGTTGAAAAATTTAAGTTGGTTTTCAAGAACCGTGGGGCCCGACTGCTCAGTGAGGCAGAGCTGTCAAGTCTTTCAGCTTTATAGTCAGGACTTGAAAGCCTACAAACATTGCTTTGGGAAAAGAGTAATGTCTTTGTCATAAGGTACTATTCACACACTGGAGTTTTGTGCATACAATAAAACACTGCAAAACTTGCTCAGCAAAATAAATTACTTTAGAGGATCATAATTCTATATATTCAATGATGTATACCAGGTGAGAGATAGTTAGAAATATTCATTCCACAGGTAAAATCATAGTATTTGGGTATCAACCTATTATAATTGCATTACCTTTAGCAGGACAGCATTATCCAAAGTAATCTATTAGGCTGCCAACACCAGAACACAGAACCTATTCCTTAGACTCCATCTAAACTCTTTTCCTGAAGAAAATTGATATCCATTCACAGGAAGATTTAAGCATCAGGTATATGGCAGAATAAGTTTCTGTGATGAAGAGTAAAATTGGATTGTTAATATTTTGCCAATAAACATTGAACCAATTAATTATGTAACCCCTAATGTTTGGGACTAAGATGGTAATTCGGATTAAGTAGGTGAAACTCCCTGGGTGAGAGGAACTATGGATTAGAAGAAATTCCTTCATGCATCCTATGGTAACTAGAGCCTATATGATATATTATCAGCAAAACATAAAGTCAATATAAATCAGTGCATGATACACTGTAAACTGCAATTCTCTTTGTGGTTTTATCTACATTATATTTCAGAAACCCATATATCTTATAAAATTATAGAGCAGGTATAAAGTAGAGACATTTCTTAAAATATTTACTGGTGCATCATAATTTAATTTTATTCATTATCTTTTGTAAACAATATTTATCTTTTTTTTTCTTGTACATAGGGTAATAAAAACATTAGAATATTTCTATTATTTCAGTGAATAAATTAAAATGAAAACTACTATTTTTATAATTTTTATAATCAGGTTAAATTTAAAATAGCAGTGGCCACCTTGTATCCTTTCAAAATCTAGTTTATCACAGAACTAGCAGTAATGGTTTATAAAGTGAATCAGCATACCAAATATTTTTGAGAATATAAGAAAAACAAGTTAATATTTTAGTAACAGTGTCAAGATATGCACACACACCTAAAAAAATCTGTATTACAAGACAGACATCTGTACTGTTTTTAGCCTTGTCACTTCCAATTGATAGTTCTTTCTCCTATGATCCTTTAAACTGTGAAGTACTTCTTAATTCTTTTAACATACAGTATGTTATACACCTTAATACCATTTTCCCTAATATCTTACAAATAAGTCACTTACAAGGAACACATCACAACATAGGAAATAAAACTGGAAGGTGTCGTCACCATAAGAAGACACTGTTAATACAGACGTGTGAGAGAAAGGACAGGGAGAAATGAGAGAGGATGAATGTAAAATACATGTGGAAGTTAAAAGAATTTGTGAAAAAAAAAAAAACTCGTTTTTTCCAGAGTATGAAGCTCATATTGCTCTTGTCTGCATCTAATAAATAGAATCATAGAATTGTTAGGGTTGGAAGGGACCTCAAGGGTCATCTAGTTACAACACCCCTGCCATGGACAGGCACACCTCACACTAGATCAGGCTGCCCAGAGCCACATCCAGCATGGCATTAAAAACCTCCAGGTTTGGGGCTTCCACCACCTCCCTGGGCAACCTGTTCCCTCATGGTGAATAACTTCTTCCTAACATCTAATCTGAATCTACCCATTTCTATTTTTTTTCCATCACTACCTGACACCCTAAAAAAGTCCATCCCCAGCTTTCTTGGTGGTCCCCCTTAAGATACTGGATGGTCACAATAAGGTCTCCTTGGACCTTTCTCTTCTCCAGACTGAACAGCCTCAACTCTTTCAGTCTGTCTTCACAGGAGAGCTGCTCCAGCCCTCTGATCATCCTCACAGCCCTTCTCTGGCCACGTTCAGGCATCTGCAGATTCTTCCTGTAATAGGGGCTCCAAAATTGGATGCAGTACTCCAGGTGGGGTCTCACCAGAGTAGAGTAGAGAGGGAGAATCACCTCCCTTGACCTGCTGGCTATGTTTCTCTTGATGCAGCCCAGGATGTGATTTGCTTTCTGGGCTGCAAGTGTGCACTGGTGGCTCATGTTGAGCCTGTCATCCACCAGCAACCCCAAGTCCTTTTCTTCAGGGCTGCTCTCAAGCCAGTTGCTGCCCAGCCTATATCGGTGCCTGGATTGCCCTCACCCAGATGCAGGACCTTGCATTTGGTCTTGTTGAACCTCATGAGATTGTCATGGGCCCACCTCTCCAGCCTGTCCAGGTCCCATTGGATGGCCTCCCTTCCCTCCAGTGTGTCTGCTGGACCTCACAGCTTGGTATCATCAGCAAACCTGCTGAGGGTGCACTCAATGCCACTGTCCATGTCGCCAACAAAGATGTTAAACAAGACTGGTCCCAGGACTGATCCCTAAGGGGCTCCACTTGTCACTGGCCTCCATTTGGACATGGAGCCATCAACAGTCACCCTTCGGATGCGGCCTTCAAGCCAGTTCTGTATCCACTGAATGGTCTATCCATCAAACCCATATTTTACCAGCTTGGAGGCCAGGGTGTGGTGTGGGACAGTGTTGAAGGCTTTGCTCAGGTCCAGGTAAATGACATCAGTTACTCGGACTATGTATCTTTCACTAATTTTTCACACTCTATTTAAAAATCTGCTTCTGTTCTCCTTGAAAAGCGACTCTATCTCAATGTAGATTAACATCAGAAGTTGTCTCCTAAACTGCACCTCACACTTGTTTTTGGACATTTTGCATCCACTTTTATGACAATGCTACCATTAGGCTTTTATCCCACCGTCTGATCACCTCTCCTAGCATTTTGAGAGATGACATCAAATCCACTTAGATCAGTGAGCAATACTGATTTCCAAATCAAAAAGAGTTGATTTTAGACCCTAGGAGGTTGTCATTCATATGCAAGGACAGCAAAACTTGCAGTTTGAGCCTCTGTTTTGTGTAATATTTAAGAAAAACATTGTCTTTTTGAGAAAGACAAACATCATGAGGTACATTTTTCTTTCACCAGCAATATTTATCCTTGAACTGGAGTTATCTAATCTATTTTGATCCAATGATTGCACTATGTCGTCATCTAAAATCAATCTAAACACCAGTCACAGCGTGCAGACAGAAGGCTGCATCCTTCAAACTTCTTTCATGTGGAAAAAACATTTTAGTCAATAGAAGTTCAGGACATAACCTGAGACTTTAACAAGCACTGTGCCCTATCCCAGCTCTGGTCTCATCTGCAGTCAGTAATACAGCACATCTTGTGACATGATAAAATCCTACCAGAACTAGATATTCTTCACATTGACTGAGTTTCTGCTTCCATGAACTTTGTTGTCACTAACTCAACCTATTACTTCACCGTGAGGGTGGTGAGGCCCTGGAATGGGTTGTCAAGGGAGGTGGTTGAGGCCCCGTCCCTTGAGGTGTTTAAGACCAGGCTGGATGAGGCTCTGGCCAGCCTGATCTAGTGTAGAGTGTCTCTGCCCATGGCAGGGGGGTTGGAACTAGATGATCCTTGTGGTCCCTTCCAACCCTAACTGAAACTATGAAACTATGAAACTCTGGCAGTCATTGAGAGCAGCAGCTTCAGAAGCAGCCTGGCCAACAGATAGATCTCAGTTCACAGAAGTTGTCCTGAGGTTTCCCTTGGTAAGAAAAAGACAGGGAGGCCACCAGGATCTGGCAGTTCTCACAAGACAGGCTGATGAGAGCTGGGCATTGCCAGAGCAATGGTGAACTCACCCACACCCCTAAAAGAAGCCATCAGGGAGTGAGAAGGCAAATGCAGTGTGTCACATCAGCCAGGGCATGGCAGGGTGTGGTGCAGCAGTCCATGCAGGACACTCAAGGAAACTGCTGAAGTTTGCCCAGCTCAACCAGGAAAAAATTGTATCCACCAGGGGGAAGACCATGGAATCCCTGAGCCCTGCATGCACCAAATGTGATACAGCTTCACACTGCCACCCAGGCGTGGACTGCAGGGTGTAGCCCACTCTTACACCAATGTCAGATGGCAGCAGTGAGTATGTCAGTGGGACTTGTGCCAAGATAATTGTAGGTAAGCTTCTCTGCTTAGTGATGAAGATCTGAGAGGAGGTAAGTAGGTTGAGGACTGTCAGGGAATGTGTGTGAAAGACAGAGACTCTTGCAGGCACTCCCTGCCCTCGCTCTAAAAACCAGATGGATGGAGTTCATGATATAGAGAACTCCTTGTTCTCTCTCTGCCTGACTAACAAGGATAGCACACATTGGCAAAAACATCCTTCCCGGTGCAATAAACACCACAGGTGTATTTCCCATTACTACCCCACCTTCCCAGGCATTCTTGCAAAGTAGAAGTGAATGATGATAAAGATGATGCTTCATCCACCTTGGAAGTATTGTCAAGGTTTCATTAATCTACACCCTGCATCAAAACCACTTCAGTGAAGAATAAAAGATGGATTAATTGTCATAAGTGACTCACTTCTGAAGGAAATGGAAGGCTTGATATGCAGACTGGATCTGTTTCTTGGGGACATCTGCTGCCTCCTTACAGAGTGGGTTAATGTTGTAATAAGAAAGATTCCTTCTTAGTACAGCCTTCGGATTGCTATCCCACATTGATCTTTCAGGTAGATAGTGATGAGGTAGCAACATGAAATGCAAAGGCAATGAAGAGAGACTTCAGATCCTTGGGACAATTGGTTAAAGAACAGGGGACCACAGCTACTGTTCTCCTCTATGCTTTCAGTTAGGGAGGTGATTAGAAAATAAGGAAAAAGCCAGCAGATCAATGCCTGGCTACAAGCCTGGTGTTGCCAGGAGGCTTTTGGGTTCTTTAGCTGTGGGTTGATTTACAGGACACCAGGCCTTCAGGCAAAGGATGTGATGCATCTTTCAGAAAAGGAAGAAATGGGGGACAACTTTGTGACAGAGATGGTCAGGGAGAAAACTGGGGAAAGTATTGTAGTGGACCTTCTCTTTGAGAATAGAGGAGGACTTGTGAGCAAGGTGATGGTCAGAGGCCACCTTGGGCACACCCATCACAAAATGATTAAGAGTTCTTAGTTGTTAGAGAAGTAAAGTGTGGGATCAGCTGCAACCTGAGGTTACCTGAGTCTTCTAGACTTCTAGCAGGCAGACCTTGACTTTTTTTTTTTTTTAAGTGATGAACAGAGTCCCCTGGGAGATAGTCCTGGGGGGGGCAGGAGTCCAGGAAGGCTGGACTTTCTTCTGGAAGGAAGTCTTAAAGTCACAGCAACAGGCCATCTCTATGTGACAAAAGGCAAGCCAGCAGGGAAGAAGGCTAGCCTGGCTGAATAAAGACATTTGGTTGCAACTCAGAGCAATAAGGAGAGACTATGGTGACTGGAAGAAGGAACAGGCCACTCAAAGGGATGATAAAGTTTTCATGAGGCTGTAGAAAGAGAAAATTAGAATGACCAAAGCCCAGCTTGAAATTAATCCAGCTTCAGCTGTTAAAGGGAACAGTAAATCCTGGTGCAACTGTATTAGTTGGATGCAGGGTTGAATGTACTGGTCAAGGATGAAGAAAATGCTGAGGTACCTAATACCTTTGTTGATACAGTTTCTAGTAGTAGGACAAGCTGTTCAGTGAATACCTTGCCCCCTGAGGTGGAAGACAGGGATGGGAAGCAGAATGTTGCTCCCCTAATGCTAATGGAGATAGTTAGCAACTTACAGCACCATTTAGACATACACAAGTCAATGGAGCTGCATGGGATCTATCCACAGGTACAGAGAGAGGTGGCAGAAGCACTCACCAAGTGACTTTTCATCATTTACCATCAGTCCTGGCTAACCAGGGAGGTCCCAGCTGACTGTAGACTGGCATTTGTGACATTCAGGCTGGAAGGAGTATCCAGGAAACTACAGACCTGTCAGTGTGACTTTGGTACCAGGGAAGGTCATGGAGTAGTGAATCTTGAATGCCATTTCACAGCATGTGTAGGACAACCAAGTGATCAGGGCAAGTCCTGCTTCACCAACCTGATCTCCTTCCGTTACAAGGTGAGCTTCTTAGTGGATGAAAGAAAGGTTGTGGATGTTGTTTATCTGGACTTTAGTAAGCCATCTGATACTATGTTCCATGGCATCCCCCTGGGGAGACTGGCTGTTCATTATTTGGATGGACACTTCACTGGATAAAGAACTGACTCGATGGGCAGTCCCAAGGAATGATAGTGAATGAAGTTAAATCCAGTGGCAACCAATCATGAGTGGTGTTCCCCAGGGCTTATTGTCTGGGCCATTTCTCTTTAACATCTTTTACCAATCACCTGGACAAGGCAATTGACTATACCCTTAGACTGAAAATGACACTAGGCTGGGAGGGAGAGTTGATAGTCTTGAGATCAGGAAGGCTCTAAAGAGGAACCTGAGCAGACTTGATCAATGGAACAATTCCAGATCTATTAGTTTCAACAAATCCAAGTGTTGGTCCTTCACCTGCATCACAACAACCCCATCTACTGCTACAGGCTTTGGGAGAGTGGCCAGAAAGCTGCCAGGTACAAAAAGACTTGGAGGTGTTGATTGACAGTTGGTTGAAATGAGCTGCCACAATGTGCCCAGGCAGCTAAGAAGGCCGAGAGTGTCCTGATCTCTATCAGGAACAGTTCCCTTTTGCTCAGCACTAGTGACGTAACCCTTGAGTACTGTGCTCAGTTTTTTGACCCCTAACTAGAAGAAAGACATGGAGCAGAAACTGCTCATTCTATGAATCTATGGCTTGGATAGGTGCATGCTTTTCTGGGTGAAATAGTGACTGCATAGCCAAGCCCAAAGAGTGGTGGTGAATGGACTTAAATCCAGCCGATGACAAATCACAGGTGATGTTCCTCAGGCTTCAGTACTGGGGCCAGTTCTCTTTAAAATCTTTACCAATGGTCTGGATGAAGGGATAGATTGCATCCTCAGTAAGTATGCAGGTGACACCAGCCTGGGTGGCAGACCTGCTGGAGAGGAGTGAGGCTCTGCACAGAGATCTGGACAGGCTGGATGGAAGGGCTGAGGCCAACAGTATGAGATTCAACAAGATCCAGTGTGAGTGCTACATTTGGGCAACAACAACACCATGCAATGTTACAGGCTTGGGCCAGAGTGGCTGGAGAGCAGACAGGCAGAAAGGGAACTAGAGTTGTTAATTGACACCTATCTGAACATGATTCAGCAGTGCACCCAGGTGGCCAGGAAGGCCAATGGCATCCTGGCCTATATCAGGAATAGTGTGGCCAGCAGGAGCAGAAAGGTCGTTCTGCCCCTGTACTCAGCACTGGTTAGGCCACACCTTGAATACTGTGTCCAGTTCTGGGTCCCTCAATTTAGGAAAGATCTTGAGTTGATGGAACGTGTCCAGAGAAGGGCAACATAGCTGGTAAAGGGTCTGGAGTGTAAGTCCTATGAGGAGCAACTGAAGGAGCTGGGGGTGCTTATCCTGGAGAAGAGGAGGTTCAGGAGAGACCTTCTTGCTGTCTACAACTACCTGAAGGGAGGTTGTATCCAGGTGGGAGTTGGTCTCTTCTCCCAGGCAACCAGCACCAGAACAAGAAGACACAGTCTCAAGCTGCGCAGGGCAAAATTTAGGCTTCATCTTAGAAAGTAGCTCTTTACTGAAAGAGTGATTGCCCATTGGAATGGGCTGCCCAGGGAGGTGGCAGGGTCAACATCCCTGGAGGTGCTTAAGAAAAGACTGGATGAGGCACTTAGTGCCATGATCTAGTTGATTAGTTAGGGTTGGGTGACTTGATGATCTTGGAGGTATCTTCCCATCTGGTTGATTCTGTGATTCTGTGTGCTCAGGTGGCCAAGAAGGGATGTGATTTTCCCCTTCTACTTAGCACTGATGAGGTCATGTGTGGGTTTGCAAGGAAACAGCATCAGCAGGTGCAGTTTGAGACCCAGTGACTGCTGCACAACTTGCTTCTGCTCCTGCTGCTGCAGGCGGAAGTGATTTTGCCTTGTTAATGGCTGCTGGTGGAGCCACAGCCACTGTGGGCTGCATCTGCCCTCCTGCTGGCTGAACACCAGAAGTGCTGCTGTTTTCACTCATCTGCTTTGCCATTCACTCCTGTCTGTCTCTTTCCCCATTTGCCCTGTTTCTGTGTCTTTCTCATCAGTAGAAATTTCTGCATTTGAGTTAGAACTAGCCCTATGACATCTGCGTCTGCTGCATCTAAAAACAGAACACCTATTCACTGCACATGTCTCTCAGTACAGTGCCAGTAACAAGAACACATTAATTATTACCAACAACAGAATCACACATAGCAAATAAATAATTTTTGGATTGCAGCTGCTTACATAGCTCTCAGCAACAGGAATGTTGAATTCATATATTTCTGCAGGAAAACATACAGTCACATTATCGTACCTTTTAAACCAAAAAAATCCTAAACACCAGTCATACAGCATTTGAATCTTGTACTTAAAGCAAAGGAACAGTTTATATGCCAAATATCTTCCCAGTTTATCAAATATCATTGCCATGCACCACCTATATAGAATCACCCTTAGAGCATGTGACAGGTTAAGCTGTGCCTTTAAGAAAAGGACAGCTGCAGAATTCTCTAGCTGAATGTTTTGGTGAAAAAGGGAAAACAAAAGGAGATAATTCTAAACAAATTTAATTGGTCAGATGTGAGACTACCATAGCAATGTATCCCTTATATTCCTTTCTTTCAGTTAGTTCTGCTTTTCTTCTGTTCTTGGCTAGAGTGCATGCCGCTGACCTTGGACTTATGAGATAAGAAAACTAACTTTCTTAACAACTGCTTTGAGCTAATGAAATTTCCCTTAATATCCCTTTTCTTTTTTTTATCCTTTTTTGTTTAATTAGCTTTGGACAAGAAAAGTGGGAAGAGAGAGGGGTTTGGGGGAGATCCCGAGGCGGGGATTCTCCTTGGGAGGGCTTTTCTATGTTACGGTCTTTCCTGTATATTTTATTATATACTGTATATTTTGTATATATTCATTGCATTTTATTCTATTTGTAAAATACAGCTTTTCATTTGCTTCTCCAACTGAGTTAACTGTGCTTATGTGGTGGGAGGATTGGACCTTCACATTACCACAGAGCAGAATATATCAAATGCCACAAAACCCAAAACAGCTTCATTTTGCTTCCTTAATCTGAGCAGGAATTAATCAGTCAAGCAATTGCCCCATGTTGAATAGGCACCAATCATTTTTTGTAATATGGTGGGTTGAAGTTTCCTCCCCAACATTAACTTTGCTAGACCAACTCAGTTAGAAGCAAATGAAGCTGAATTTACAAGCAAAATCTACACTCTATGATGGAATGCAATGAATATGTATAAAATGTACAGTATTTACAATGTTTACAGATATTTACAATTAATAAAAAGCACAAGGACCCCCTGGCCAAGGACCAGGGGAAGCTACTAGCTTCTCCCTTCCTGCCCCCTTTACCTCCTGTACAAAAGGGAAAAGGGAAAGGAGCAGAGAAGTTAGGCTTAGCCAACACCAGCCAAAAGCACATTATCTTTATTTTTCCTGACCAGTGCTTTTTGAAGCTTCAGAACTGGCAAACATCTACTACTTCACAGCATCACAAATATTGTCGACATTGGCTCTCTGTGATTAGTTATCACAGCTTCACCAAATATCAGGATCTGTACTTCTTATTTGTAACCAAATGTGAATCTTCATACTCTGAACAAAGTTCAGCTAGGAAGTAGAGGTTTTGGTGATGTTTTGTTCCAGAAAAGTCTGAAGAGCTACTTCCACAAGGTATTGTGATCATAGCATTATCAGACCAGAGTAGAAAAATTGTGAATTATTCATTGCAGTCATAACGATATTAGTCAGGAAGACCGCCAGATCACTTTATGATATTTTGGGCTCTAACTTGTTCTATGCCTCTTGTTCCTAGCACCGATGATTAAGAGATTGTCCTGAAATCTGGAGGGTTCCAATTAAAGTATATAGAACTTCAGCAGTCTTTGGTGGCATATATTCCCCTAAGACTATTGCAAATTATAGCACTAATTTTATTGCAATCCTCAAGGCTGTCCAACACACAGGCAATCTCCTATTCTTTTCTCAGCTGCAGAAATAAACTGTTTCTTTGCATGTGAAAAAGAAGAACCATACTGGAAGAAATAAGCCAGATGTTTATCTGCACTGGAGTTTGGCAGGTACTACAGGCAGAGAAGGAGGGTGACAGCTAAAGTCTGTGTTACTTTGGGAGGAATGATGCCACTGACCTCTTTCTCTCAGAAGGTCTGTTGTGCCTTTGTGACACATGCCTCTATGGTCTAACGTCTTCCTTTATACTCACTCAACAGGGCCGCCGATGAAAAAAAA
This sequence comes from Colaptes auratus, assembly GCA_015227895.2. Lineage (NCBI taxonomy): Eukaryota > Metazoa > Chordata > Aves > Piciformes > Picidae > Colaptes > Colaptes auratus. Next base: position 64,424,826 of record CM026897.1, read on the forward strand.
CCACACCAAACCCAGAAACATAAGGTAGTGTGGTGGTTTAGGTTAGTCTTTAAAATTGTCCACAGATCTTGAACAGAAAGGAGTAAAATGTAAAGAAATCACTATTGGGCATAAAAAGGAAAATTGGGCGTAAAAAGGGGCTGAAACCAGTCCCCCCAGACAGGAGTCTGAGGGTGGTAAGCTGGAGTCAGGGGCGAAACCAGCAGCCCAGCTGAAGTGCATGTATACTAATGCATGAAGTATGGGCAACAAACATGAGGAGCTGGAAGCCTTGTTGCAGCAGGAAAGATATGATGTAGTTGCCATCACGGAAACGTGGTGGGACAACTCGCATGACTGGAGCGCTGCAATTGATGGCTACAGGCTCTTCAGGAGAGACAGGCAAGGAAGAAGGGGTGGAGGGGTGGCCCTGTACATCAGACAGGCACTTGATGCCATTGAGCTAGAGATCAGGGATGATCGGGTTGAGTGCTTGTGGGTGAAAATTAGAGGGAAGACCAGCAGGGCAGACATCCTGGTTGGAGTCTGTTATAGACCACCCAACCAGGAGGAATGTGTTGATGAAGCATTCTATAGGCAGCTTAAGGCTGTCTCAAGATCGCCTGACCTCATTCTCATGGGTGACTTCAACCTGCCTGATATCTGCTGAGATCACAACAGCAGAAAGGAGGCAATCTAAGAAGTTCTTAGAGTGCATGGAGGACAGCTTCTTATCCCAGGTGCTGCGCAGACCTACCAGGGGTAAGGCTCTGCTTGACCTCCTCTTCACTAACAGGGAAGGGCTGGCGGGTGATGTGGTGGTCGAAGGGTGTTTAGGCACCAGTGACCATGAGATAATTGAATTTTCTGTATTCAGCCAAGCCAAGAGGGGTAGCAAGAAGACCTCCACTCTGGACTTCCGGAGGGCAGACTTCAGGCTACTCAAGGAACTAACTCAGAAGGTTCCTTGGGAAACAGCCCTTAAAAACAAAGGGGTCTAGGAGATCTGGACCTACTTCAAGGAAGAGCTCTTGAAGGCACAGGCACAGGCTGTGCCAATGTGCCGGAAGATGAGCCGCCGGGGCAGACGGTCAGCCTGGATGGGTAATGAACATCTAAAGGAACTAAGGGAAAAAAAGAGGGTGTATCGTCTTTGGAAGAAAGGGGAGGCAAACCATGGAATGTTTAGGGAAGTTGCTAAGACATTTAGGAAGAAAATGAGGGAGGCAAAAGCATATTTGGAGCTCAGACTGGCCTCTGCTCTGAAGGACAACAAAAAGTCCTTCTATAAATACATCAATAGCAAGAAGAAGGGCAAGGACAACCCCACTTCTTGGTGGGCACGGAGAGGAATATTGTAACAAAGGATGAAGAAAAGGCAGAGGTGCTTAACACCTTCTTTGCCTCAATTTTTACTAGCAGGACAGAATGTCTTCCAGACAGCTGGCCTGCAGAGCTGGCAGAAGGAGCCAGGAAGCTGCATAGTTCTACTCTCTTCCAGGATGGGATTGTTAGAGATCTTCTCAGCCGCTTGAACTCCCACAAGTCCATGGGACGGGATGGGATCCATCCTAAGGTGCTGAGAGAGCTGGCAGATGAGCTGGCCAAGCCGCTCTCCATCATTTTTCAGCAGTCCTGGCTCACTGGAGAGGTCCCAGAAGACTGGAAGCTGGCCAACGTGGTGCCCATCCACAAGAAGGGCTGGTTGGATGAGCCAGGAAATTCTAGGCCTGTCAGCCTGACCTCAGTGCCACGCAAGATTATGGAGCAGGTCATCTTGAGTGCAATCACACAGCACTTACAGGATGGCCAGGAGCTCAGGCCTAGCCAGCATGGATTTAGGAAGGGCAGGTCCTGCCTGAGTAACCTGATCTACTTCTATGATCAGGTGACCCCCCTGGTGGATGTGGGTAGGCCTGTGGATGTGGTCTCCCTGGACCTCAGCAAGGCCTTTGACACCATCCCCCACAGCAAACTCCTGGCCAAGCTATCAGCCCATGGCTTGGACAGGAGCACACTGTGTTGGGTTAGGAACTGGCTGGAGGGCCGAGCCCAGAGAGTGGTGGTGAATGGTGCCACATCCAGCTGGCGGCCAGTCACTAGTGGTGTGCCCCAGGGATCAGTGCTGGGCCCCTGTGACCGATTGAGGCTGTGTCTTTAAGAAAGTGACAGTTGCTGAACACTCTGGCTGAATGTTTTTGATATTTAAAGAAAAACAAGATAGTCTAAACTAATTTCATTGGTAGATTGTAAAATGCAATTTTAAGTTTGGGTTCTGTTAGTTCAGTCTGTGTCTGGTCTGGGTTCAGGCTGGGTGCAGTCTGTGCTTCTCTGTCCTGTGGGCTGGACGGCTTCTCTCTTTCTGAAGCAGGAACGGCCTTGAGTTAACAGCTAACCAGATAAGAACACTAATTCTTGCATGTGCTTTTTGAGCTAACAGAATTTTTCTTCCTTAATTGCCTTTCTCTCTCTAACCCTTTTTGGGAAAAAAGGGAGGTAGGGAGGGAGAGAGGGAGGTCCAGGGAACCCCCCTGGCCGGCTGGAGGGAAAAGGCTTTTTCTGCATTGTGTTCATTGCTGTATTTTCCTGTATATATTGTAAATATTGTATATTTGTGTATATATTCATTGCATTTCATTTATGCTTGTAAATATAGCTTTCATCTGCTTTTCCGACTGAGCTAGCTGTGGTTTCTTTCCTTGTGTGTGGGGAGGGAACTTTCTCACCCCACCACAGCCCCATGCTCTTCAACATCTTTATTGATGATCTGGATGAGGGCATCGAGTCAATCATCAGTAAATTTGTGGATGACACCTAGCTGGTGGCAGGAGTTGATCTGCTGGAGGGTAGAGTGGCTTTGCAGAGGGACCTCAGCAGGCTGGACAGATGGGCAGAATCCAACAGCATGAGATTGAACATATCCAAGTGCTGGGGTCTACACATTGGCCACAACAACCCCATGCAGTGCTACGGACTGGGGTCAGAGTGGCTGGAGAGCGGCCAGGCAGAGAGGGACCTGGGAGTACTGGTTGATGGGACGATGAACATGAGCCTGCAGTGTGCCCAGGTAGCCAAGAGGGCCAAGGGCATCCTGGCCTGCATCAGGAAGAGTGTGGCCAGCAGGAGCAGGGAGGTCATTCTGCCCCTGTACACAGCACTGGTTAGGCCACACCTAGAGTCCTGTGTCCAGTTCTGGGCCCCTCAGTTTAGGAAGGATGTTGACTTGCTGGAACATGTCCAGAGAAGGGCAACAAGGTTGGTGAGGGGTTTGGAACACAAGCCCTATGAGGAAAGGCTGAGGGAGCTGGGGTTGCTTAGCCTGGAGAAGAGGAGACTCAGGGGTGACCTTATTGCTCTCTACAACTACCTGAAGGGTGATTGTGGCCAGGCAACACCAGAACAAGAGGACACAGTCTCAGGCTGCGCCAGGGGAGGTTTAGACTGGATGTTAGGAGGAAGTTCTATACAGAAAGAGTGATTGCCCATTGGAATGGTCTGCCCAGGGAGGTGGTGGAGTCACCATCATTGGGGGTATTCAGGAGGAGACTTGATGGGGTACTTGGTACCGTGATCTAGTTGTTTAGGTGGGTTGGATTGGTTGATGGGTTGGATGCGATGATCTTGAAGGTCTCTTCCAACCTGGATTATTGTATTGTATTAATTATAATTTCTAAACAATCCATTGGAGAGATAATGGACTCAATCTAGTAATGGAAGGTAGATAAATAACACTAACACATTCCTTTACTTAGCACATCTTCAAAATGGAAGGAAGTGCATGAAATGGAAAGAAATTAAATGGAAGTGAAAGTGGAAAAAAAATAATGCCTGATTCCACCAATATTGCATAACTTTTTCATCCTGTGATGTCCCATAGTATCACTCCCTCCACATATTGCACTTCTGTAAATAAACCAAACACTGAATAAATTAATTATATACTTAAATTAACACATTTACTACCTTAATGGGTTTGTAGGTCAAGAAATTTCATTGCATTCCTACATAGTGAAGGACAACATTCTGACAATTAAGTGTGAGCCTCTTTGCTCTAGGCTCCTGTTACATCTTTGATTTACCAGAAAATTAAAACATTAAATTTTGAGCAATCAATGTATGTTTTGTTCACAAATCCTTTCCTCGTACCATTTTTTTTCCCACAGAGGTAACTCAGGTTCTAAACCAGCTAAATAAAGAAGATTTTGATTTTTATGGAAGCCAGAATTGATGGTCAGAGTGGTGTGAGTGCTGCAAACATCAAATCATTGTATCACTCCTTTTTATAGGGTGTTTCAGTGGTCAGAAAGAGACCATTAGTTCCATTATAAAATGGAGTTTCATGGTGTAATCCCACAAACCCCATGGTCAGCAACAAAAATGGAAACATTGCAACTGATTGTTGTATATTTTATTTGTGGTTTAGGTGGCTAATTTGTATATTTGATCTTATATGCTTTGTATATTTAATTGCAAAAATATGCCAACAAGTGAAAATCTGCATATGTTATGCCAGGTATAAAGCTAGTGTTTATTTTCCTGCCACTGGATTGGCATCAGAACTCATTCAGATTGCCTGTGAGGGGTATGCTTCCTTGATCTTATTTTTCATAGCAGAAAAATTTACAAGTTGTAATATTGTCTTGAAGAATATTTCATTCCATGTGGCCTATCAATATAAGAACAGACACACCAATATGAGTTTTTCATGTAGATTTACTGCATTTTCATTTCTGACATAAAATACAGTTTAAAACCAGCAGCTTTCTGATGGGTACAGCATTGCTTAAAAATAATGTTGAGGGTTAAACTCATGGATGTGAAAAAGAGATAGCATTTGTCTACTTTACATTTTTTTTATCCTCCAAACTTTAAAATCTCTAAGAGGGGGAGATATGAATTCAACAGATGGACTGTTCAGTCTACTAGGAATTGTCTGGATGGTTGCATCCAGAGGGTAGTGGTCAGTTGCTCAATGTCCAGATGGAGATGGTTGGCAAGTGATGTCCCTCAGGGCTCCATACTGGGACAAGTGCTGTTTAGTATCTTCATTAGCGATACATACAGTGGGATCAAGTGCATCCTCAGCAGCTTTGGAGATGGCACCAGTATGAATGGTGCAGTTTATATGCCAGAGTGATATCATAAGGTTCAACAAGGCCAAATGCAAAGTCCTGCATCTGGATCAGAACAATATACATTATCAATACAGGCTAAGGGATGATGAGATTGAGAGGACCCATTGTGGAAAATTACTTAGGGGAAGTAATGGATGAAAATCTGTACATGAATCAATAATGTGCATTTGCAGCCCAGGTTAGTTGCATCCTGGGTGGTATCAAAAGCAGTATAGACAGCAGATCAAGAGTAGTGATTCTGCCACTCTAATCTGATCTGGTGAAATCTCTTGTGGAATACTGTGTCCAGCTCTGGGGTACTCAACACAAGAAGGACATGGACCTCCTGGAGAGGGTCCAGAAGAAGGCCATGAAGATGATCAGTGGACTGGAGTACCTATCCTATGAAGACAAGCTGAGAGAGTTGGTGTTGTTTATCCTGGAGAAGAGAAGGCTCCATGGAGACATTATAGTGGCCTTCCAGTACTTGAAGAGGGCCTACAAGAAAGCTGGGGAGGGACTGTTTACATGACAAGGGGCAATGCTTTTAAACTAGAGAAGTGTAGAACTAGATTGGACATAATGAAAATGTTTTTTTATTTTAAGGGTTGTGGAACACTGGAACAGACAGTACAGGGAGGTGGCAGAGATCCATACATGGAGACATTCAAGGTCAGGCTTGATGGAGGTCAGAGCAACCTGATCTAGTTGGGGATGCTCCTGATAACTGCAGAGAGTTTGGACTAGACAACATTTAATAATCCCTTCCAACCCAATGCATCCTATGATTCTATGATTAGTATGACTTCTTTTGTAGGTAAGGAAAGGCTAAAGTGATTCCTTCAGGCATTAGTCAACTTCACTCTTGTATAAGGGGTGACTGAAGACACAATATCCTCTGAAAACCCACTGTACTATGTATCCACTGCATTACAAATTTCTTGTGAAAAGAACATGGCTCATTAATCAAACTCTAGTGTTTTCCTCTTGGAGACATATCAGTTTGTGAATTCCATCCATGTTACCAACATGTAAGATTTGTTTAACTAGAAGATCTTTGTTTAATCAAATTATCCACCCTCCGTAATGTGCTGCCATGCTGTAATACTATAATTTTAAGAACTTTCTACTTCATTGAAGGAGGAAGGGGAGCTTGATTTTAAAAATCCATTTCATGTTTTGTCTCCTACTACTAATTGCTACTTAGGAAGAAAATATGATAGATGATTTAATAATGGAAAAAATATACTGAAAAAATAGGAGATATTAATTAGTACAGTAAAAAGTAAAGGTAATGAAAGAAAATAAAAGACAGATTTTACATTTACTTTATTGCACCAGGAGTCAACATAACAATATGACCATGGGTTATTTGGTCAAATCAGAAGAATGTGGAAAAAGAATCCAGAAAGAGGAGATGACGCAAAGCTTTCTTCCTCCTGGTATGTTCTTTTTACACTTTTAAACTTATTTAAGTTTCTATCACAAAATTATATCCTAGAAAATTAAAGTATCTAATAATAGAAATAAGTCTTTTGAAGTAAATTCACAAGTGAGGCAGAAGTGTAAACTGAGTCATGAGACACATGCAGAGGCTATGCCAGTACTATTTCTGCATTTATGAGTCCATCTGCCTTTGAATATTTGTCTCTTCAACTCAGTTGCACTGATGCCAAACAGGCTTTAGAAAAATAATATTACACTGCTAAAAAGGGTTCAAAACAAGATGAAACAAACCCAAAATACAACCAAATGAAAACCATAAAAATAAATTACCCACATTTCAGAAATGTTAGTACATGTAAAATACTAGTGTCTCAATATGGATGTCAGGAAGGAGATGTGGTTCTTTTGAACATTCTTGTAAGTGAAATTAAGACACAATCAAGGTCACATATCAAAATGAGACTGTTTATTGCTTACAAATAAAACAGAAAAGAAGGAGAAGAAAATGAGAGAGAATGGGAAAAGGGAGAGCAGGAGAGTTGGAGAGATCCCCACAACCAGTCTTATCAAGGATAAAATACGTTTAACTAGAATCCCACCTAGGCCATAGCTTAATTCAGGTATTATATTCAGTATTTGTTGCCCTGAAAGGAAGTAAAGCATGTTATTTTTTCTTCTTATTATGTTGAGAAAGCAAATTCTTTAAGACTGAAAATTAAATTATCATCTCCTGTTGATTCTATGCAACCTTTATACTCTTGGTGTTATAATGTCGCTATATATATATATGGTGATGGTTAAAGTGACAAAAATACACACTTGTGACAAGTATAGAGACAAAGACAAAAGACTCCATTTATTCCAGCAATGCAACTCATATTTGTATGTATGTTGTTAGTGTGGCTGCGTGCGATTGGTTAACAAACTTTTATTAAGATTCTTACTGGTTAGTGATAGCATTGCTATGGTTACTTGTTAAGCTAGTCCAGGTGGTCTCTCTTCTTGACATTTCTCATCCTCAAACATTCAGTACAGGGACTTTTCATGAGAACACAGTGATGTTTTCAATGTCACACTCTTCCTTGAAGTCTTCCTGGTTCATCAGAGGGTCTACAGATACATCACAGTCTCCCACGTTGTGAAGCTTGTGTTCACAAACTTCGTGATTCTCCGATGCAATAGGTCTGTATGTAAGACACAAACATTTCCAGCAAAGTTCAGTAAGTCCATGTACCATGAAATTAGCTTAACCTTGCAGATCTGGGAGATGTATTTCACCAAAAAAACATTAGCAGGGCAATCTGGATCTTATGCAGAATAGAAAATTAATTGAAAATATCTTCTAGTTTTTATTCTTTCCCTTGATGGACTTGCCTTTTAGATATTCATTATAGATCTGGCATGACTGGTGAGAAAGCTAGGAGATATTAGAGTAAACTGGGTATCAGATGAACACCCCAGGACCTCTTTCTTAAATTGCAGACAGAAGAACTGTCAGAACAGTTGAAAAATGTGCTGATCTCAAAGGATATTTAATCTTGTATGTTGACTTAACTGTATACAAATAACAAGAAATTGTATCAAATGTTCAGATTTTAAAATAAGGCTTTTGTTAAAGCATGTGGTCTCCAGTTAATTCTCTTAACTGAGTGATATTTTAATTTCATACTTTTAATTATTCATGGAAATATTGTCACAAAATAAAATATGAATTATATTTCATTTGGACAAGTGTCTACTAATTCCATACTTAGAGGCATGATACAGGAGCAAAAAATCAAATAAAGAGGACACTCAAATTACTGCAATACAGGATTTCAGTGAAAGAGAGCAAGAGCCTATTTCTGTCCCTAACAGTGCCTGGAACCTCTGGACAACCTTTAACAATCCAACAGTCAGAGTGAAACACATTAAGTAGCAGAGAGGACACCATTATAGAAATAGTAAATCATCCTATGCTCTCCAGACAAAACAATTAAAAAACAATTATATTCATTCAAGGAAATGTTTTGTGTGCAGAAAAACACTTGAAATTAAAGTCTATAGCTGTAAAAATAAAGTGCTACAATCAACTGATGCGCTGTATATCTACCTTGATTTTATTCAGTTGAAGTGACTAATGGTACTGCGGTTAATTAATATTGTTATACAGATACTTTCATCCTTGAAGAACATTGGGATGTTAACACATACTGGCCAAAGATATATACAGCCTATTTGATTTGGTTCATGCCAATACTTTATTGTATTTATTATTACAGTTGTGAATATGGTCTTTGTGATTATTATTCCTTTTTTTTTTCTTGATTAAACCATTGGTGACTGTTGTGTTCTTGATCAATACACCATAAATAAATGAATAAGTTCTTAAAATTCACTACTAAAATCTTTCATCTCCTAGGAATTATCTCTTTGTCTGACTTTCTTCTGTGGATAACTGCAACATAAATTACACATTTTTCCTTTTGGACCACCTGTGGCACATGCAGAGACAGAGGCAGCCAGCTCACAGCACAAGAATAATCCTGCTTTACAGAGTGCAACATGACAGAGAAAACAGCTGGGCTTCCCAGAAACAGTCAGACAATGTGTTTCTACTGTTCCTGATACTAAATCCAGTTCATTTTTCACTAGCTTGGTTGTCTTTGAATAGCTTTCTTTTGCTCATTATAAACTGTGCAAGTTCTTAAAAAAAACAGTCAATATGTAGAGATGAGTAATAATCAGATATGGTGGAAATTGGTCTGCTGACTAGGTGTCCTTAGAATTCTTTCACTAAACAGGATGAATTGGAAGGTGTCATGGTTTGGGAAAGCAATTCTCCCACCACAGGCAGAGATAATGACTCAAACAAACAGATTGCAAAAGTGATGGAAAGTTTAAATAGAAAAAACAAATAAAGCAACAATGAAAATTTTACAGAAAAAAACCACACAAGCACCGTGACAAAAGAGAGATCCCAGAACATACCCAACAACATCCCATCCCCACCTGGGGGGGTACACCCAAAACCCCCCCAGCGCACTTCCTCCCCCCCCAACCCACCCTTGGGCCTAGGCAGGCCCAAAGGAGGCAGCTCATACCATTTTACCTAGGCACCAGTGAGGGAGGAAAGAGGAAGTGAAGACCCCACGTGGATGTTTTATAGGGGAGCAGGGCATTATGGGAAATTGAATACCTGGTTTCCTGTGACCACCTTCCTTGGGCTGGGCCCACCCCTTGGGACCTCCCAGGTGTGGTCTGTGCAGTGGCATCCAGGCCAGCACCCAGCCTAAACCACCACAGAAGGTCACTTAAGAACCTTCTAAAGCAGTTTCCTGTACAAAACAGGGCTAATGACAGAGCTGCTGTAAGGCTCTCTTTCCTTAATTATCACAGAACATTTTAAAAATGCAAAGTGAAAAATTTAAATAGCAATCAAACATGCAAAAATTATGTTTTCAGAGCCATCATGGACTCTATGAGGATTCCTCACATTTTTGTGACTCATCTGTAACAAATTAATGGTGCATAACGGGGGAAAAAAACAAACAAACAAAACAAACAAGAACAAAACCAAAAAAGAACAAAAACTCCACAAAAAAACCAAACAAAAACTCTTTAGGTGAATATCTTTTTGCTTCAGTATAAGAAATGTGAATATTCTCCTCTCTAATTACTAAAGTATCTATTGAGGAAATACTTATCATTTTTTCTCAGGATTTTGTGAAGTCAGTTTATAGTCTACCTGTCTCAGTCCAGAGAGGGAAAGAGACTCAGTTCTTTGGAATATTCACACGTTATGAAATTAGGGGCACAAGTGAGGCCAAAATATCAACAGCTAGACTATTTATTAGACAAATAAAGTGGATGGATCAGAAGGGGAGAGAGAGAAAATAGAAAGGGAGAGAGAGAAGAGGGAGAGAGAAGAGGAAAGGAATTATATTACCACACCCTTCACCCACCAAGACAGTTTGAGTGTGGAGGAAAGGTGCTGCAGGAGATGTTTGGTCTGTAGAGGAGATGTCCTCTGGGCAGCCTCTTCAGCATCATGAGTTGCAGCAGGTGGAACTTAGGACATGGAGGGAGGGTTCCTCTTGGTCTGCTTCTCATATTATTTTGTATCCAAAGAGTACTCCAACTATATCCATTTTAATAGACATTCAACTCAGCCTATAAATATTTAGAAATTAGTTTTAGGCATTCTCACACTTTGAGGCAGTTTGGTTAACAGAGCTATAATCTAGCTTTGGGCAGGGCCAAGGTAAGCACCTTTAATATGTCTTCTTCTCTTAAGAGGTGAATCAGAATTTTGGAATGAAAAAAATATTCCTCAAACTTAGAGAAACAGAGACATGATAGGGAGAATCTGGATTAATTTATTCTGCACATGTCCATGGTCCCTTTGTCACCATCCCATACTCATGGCCCATGGCATACACTGGTGGACTTTTTGCCAGATTAAAAACTGGCTGGATGGCCAAGCCCAAAAAGTTGTAATAACCAATGCTAAGTCCAGCTGGTGGCCAGTCACGCATGGTGTCCCCCAGGGCTTCATATCTGAGCTATTTATGTTTAAGGATGTTGTTAGATCATGTCTGACAAAAATTAGAGAGGCAAAACCCCACTTAGAACTCAAGCTGGCCACTTCTGTGAAAGATAATTAAAAGCATTTTTATAAATACAGTAATGCTAAAAAGAGGGGCAAGACGTACCTCCACTCCATATTGTACCTGGAGGGGAACATTGTAACTAAAGTTGAGGAAAAGGCTGAGGTACTAAATGCCTTCTTTGCCTCCATTTTCAACAGTAAGTCAGGAGGACTTCAGGAACACTGGTCTCCTCAACTGGTTAATGGGATAGGAGCAATGTAGGACCCTTGAAATCCATGAGGAATTAGTTCAGGACTTGCTGAGCCACTTGGATACTCACAAGTCCATGGGACCAGAGGGAATCCATCCTAGGTTGCTGAGAGAACTGGCAGATGAACTGGCCAAGCCTCTCTCCATCATTTTCCACCACTCCTGGCTCACCAGAGAGGCCCCAGATGACTGGAAACTGGCCAGTTTCCCATGCACATGCACAAGAAGAGCTGGATGGAGGAACCTGCAAACTACAGGCCTGTCAGCCTGACCTCAGTGCAAGGGAAAATTATGGAGTAGATCATCTTGGGGGCAATCACTGCACACCTGAAGGATGGCCAAGGGATCAGGTCCGGCCAACATGGATTTAGGAAGGGCAGGTCTTGCCTCACCAACCTGATCTCCTTCTATGATTAGGTGACCCATCTGATGGATGTGGGAAAAGCTGTTGACGCCGTTCCCCCATAGAAAACCCCTGTCTGTCCATGTCTTGAACAGCAACACTCTGTGCTGGGTTAGGAGCTGGCTGGAGGGCCATGCCCAGAGAGTGATGGTGAATGGTGCCACATCCAGCTGGAAGCCAGTCACTAGTGGTGTCCCCCAGGGATCAGTGTTGAGCCCCATCCTGTTCAATATATTTATTGATGATCTAGATGAGGGGGATTGAGTCAGTCATCAGTAAATTTGCAGATGACACCAAGTTGTGAGCAGATATTTGCCCTGGATGTGGCATTAACAATGCAGCTAAATCTGTTTTGAGCCACTGCCCCTTTCTCCTCCCTCTCTGTTGCAGAGTCTGGATTGAGGTTGAGGAACCTAATTGACAGGCTGCTTGGAGGGGAGTGGAAGCTGAACCTGATCCCCGAGCCTCATGTTTCAGAGAGGTGATTCTACGTGCCAGATGCCATGAGACAAGGGGTGTGCAATTTACTCGCCACATAAACATTTTGAATTGATTGGCAGGATTTGAATGGCTAATGTGCCATTGGGCCATTCAGTTTTCAAAAAGGGAATTTATGGGGGAAGAGCTTGCATACCTTTTGCTTGTTACACTAATAGCTTGCATGCTCATTACTCTCCTATCTCTCTCCCCTGTTCATTAATGGAATTCAAGGCGGCATCAAGCACCCTACCTACTCCTATCTTCAGAGCAATTAGCTTCTTTTGTTTTAGCAGCATAGTGCTCGAGTTGGGCCTCCACTACAGCAGCCTGCCCTCTCATTTCCTCTAATTTTTGGACTATAACTACAAACTCAAAACATCTCTTCATTCAGCAAAGGTTTTGGTAGTTAGCAGCTCGGTGGTCCGTGAGTAAATTACATTAATTTACTCGGTTATTCCCACAATTTATAGCTTGTTACCCATTGGTTAGCTCTGTGTGGTTGTGAACTCGAGGTGGTCCATCTACACCACCTGAGGCAGTATTGCTCTTCGGTTTCATGCGCATAGGGAGATTCCTTTTTGTTCCTCTGTACTCCAAGTTCTGATTGTTCTAGACTGTTAATCTACTGTTTGTTAGCCTTCTACCATGTGTAATCAAGCTGTTATTGACTGGGCAAATGAACCTGAATAAAATTGGCTTGGGGAACCAATTTTTAATATTTAATAAATAATATTCATATTTTATCATATTTCTGGCCAATAAATCTATAAGCTAAAACAATGTTGATCTGTTAGAGGGTAGAAGGACTCTCCAGAGGGACTTTGAAAGGCTGGACACATGGGCAGAATTCGACACGATGACATTCAACAAGTCCAAGTGCCGCGTGCTGCACTTTGGTCACAATAACCCCATGCAGTGCTACAGGCTGGAGTCAGAGTGGCTATAGAGCCACCCTGGGGTACGGATTGACAGCCAGCTGAACATAAGCCAGCAGTGTGCCCAGGTGGCAAAGAAGGCCAATGGCATCCTGGCCTGTATCAAGAATAGTGTGGCCAGCAGGAGCAGGGAAGTCCTTCTGCCCCTGTGCTCAGCACTGGTTAGGCCACACCTCAAGTACTGTGTCCAGTTCTGGGCCCCTCAATTGAAGAAGGACATTGAGACTCTTGAACATGTTCAGAGAAGGGCAACAAGGCTAGGGAGAAGCCTCAAGCATAAGCCCTGAAAGGGGAGGCTGAGGGAGCTGGGATTGTTTAGCCTGGAGAAGAAGAGGCTCAGGGGAGACCTTATTGCTGCCTACAAGAACCTGAAGGGTGGTTGTTGCCAGGAGTGGGTTGGTCTCTTCTCCCAGGCAACCAGCACCAGAAAAAGAGGACACAGTCTCAAGCTGAGCCAAGGGAAGTTTAGGCTTGAGGTGAGGAGAAAGTTCTTTACAGAGAGTTGTTAGCTGTTGGAATGTGCTGCCCAGGGAGGTGGTGGAGTCACCATCCCTGGAGGCATTCAAGAGGGGCTTGGAAGTGGCACTTGGTGCCATGGTTTAGTAAACATGAGGTGACAGGTTGGACTTGATGATCTTTGAGGTATCTTCCAACCTTATTATTTCTATGATTCTATGAACTTTATCAATAATTTGGATGAGAGGATCAAGGGCACTATGAGCAAGTTTTCAGATGACACTAAGTAAAGTGGGATTGTTAGTCTGTGTTATGATTGTATGGTGGTTATTAATATTTAACAGGTAGAACAAATAATTAAAATATTAATATCTTTATTAATTAAAAAAATCCCATTAAAATTATTAATAAAACCTATTTACTGGTTCAAAATATTTCATTGTGGAACAGATACCTCACCAGCAGGAACATGTAACAATTTTTAAAATATAAGCAAAAATCCAGAAACCATAAACGGTAATTTAAACTGCAAAGGAAAAAAGATAAGAACATCAGCAACATGCCGGAGATTGCCCACAAAGGTGTGGGGGGCAAGTCTAGAATTCTCTAGGGCAACAAACCTTTTAATAGGTGCTTATAAAAATCACATCTCATCGATTATTCACTGCAAATCATTTAGTCTAGTATGTTCAGTTGCAATGTTCATCATCCACAGATCATGGTACCACACGGCATGCATAGGGATTTAAACAAAACCAAAATGGCATCAAACACATGAAAGCTGTAGGAAGAGTTTCACTTTCTGTTGGCTTCTGCAGCTTGTTGCTGTAGCACGTACAGGGGTTATCTCTGGAGGCTTTATAGCTGAAAGCTTTATAGGAAAGGGGTTGCTGCCAAGGCATGCAGAGTTTTTTAGCTTTGTTACTTTGCCTTTTTGGAGAGGTTCTTCAGCTGAAATCTTTGCAGTGGTTCTTTTTACTTCTTACAATAAAACAAAACTGTTTCAGGGTCTTGGCTCCTCCTGGAATTGTCTCTTGGCTCAGCAAAACACATCTCTCTGCTCCTGGGCTTTACAAAGCTTTTCAGGGAGGGGGTCTTTCAGTCTTTCTAGGTAAACTGAAGCACAGCTCAGATTCCAAATTGCAAGGCAAGCAAGGCTTGTGGCTTCTTCCAGAGCTTGGACAAAGCAAGGAAAATCACCAGCTCTTTGGGCTAGTATTTATAGATTTCCTGAGACAATGATGGCCAGTGTCAACAAAGATTAAGACATAAAAACCTGATACTTGAACCTATAGTATCAGTTTTCTCTAAACTTGGTCAAAGGCACACACATCTGGCACACTTGGACCCCAAGTCATACTCTGACAAGCCTGGGCAATGTGAAAAATCTCATTAAAAACCAGACCTCCCGGCTCCTTCCCCATTGTGTGATTCAGAGCATTTTTGAGGCTTTTGTCCCCTCAGCACAGTCTGCTCAAGGGTAGGAAGGCACTGCAGAGAGATCTGGACAGGTTAAACCCATGGACTTAATGGAATGAAGCTTAACAAGACAAGTGCCACGTCTTGCATTTTGGTCACAACAACCCCAAGCAACACTACAGGCTTGGGGAAGAGTGGCTGGAAAGCAGCCTGGTGGAAAAGGATATGGGGGTGCTGGTGGATGGTCAGCTAAACATTGAGCTAGCATGTGCTCAGGTGAACAAGAAGGCCAATGGCAATCTGGCCTGTATCAAAAACAGTGTGTCCAGCAGGAGCAGGGAAGTGATTTTGCCCTGTAGTCAGCCCTTGTGAGGCCACAGCTTGAGTACCATATTAGTTTTGGGCACCATAGTATTAGGAAAAATACTGAGGTCCTGGAGAATGTCCAAAGAAGAGCAGTGAGGATGGTGAGGGGTTCAGAGGGCATGTCATATGAGAAGCAAATGAGACAGCTGAGGTCGTTTAGTCTGGAGAAGAGAAGACTAAGGGGAGATCATATTATTCCCCAAAACTACCTGAAAGGAGGTTGTGATGAGGCTGGTGGTTTACTCTCCTCACAAGTAACTAGCAATGGGATGAGAAGAAATAGATTTAAGCTTTGCCAGGGGAAGTTTAGGTTAGACATTAGGGAAAACTTCTTTACTGAAAGAGTAGTGAGGCATTGAAACAGGCTGCTCAGAGACGTGGTGAAGTCACCATCCTTGGAGGTGTTCAAGCAGCATGTAAACATGGTTCAGGACATGGTTTAGTGGTCATGATAGCTGGGCTATGTTTGGACTTGATGATTTCAAAGGACTTTTCCAGCCTTAGCATTTCTATGATTGTAGGATTTTCCTAGAGCCTTTTATGAAAAGTTTACATTAAGGAACTTTTATCAGCTTGAAAGACATTAACTCCTAAATTACTTAACATGCTTTTATTATTTGAAGTATAGAGGTATTAAATGCAGAGTATAATAAATTGTAAGAACAAAAGATAATATGCACAAATTAAAAAGCCATTAAATTCCACCTGAAAAGAAACAAAACCCAAACTTTTTTCTGTGAGGATGGTCAAACACTGGCACAGGCTCCCAGACAGATTGTGGACTCTCCATCCTTTAAGAATATTATAAATCCAAAGCCTGATTGGGCATAATCCTTGGCAAACCATTCTGATTCTCCCTACTTCATCAGATGTGTTGACTAGAGAACCTCTAGTGGTGACTTTCAACTTCAGTTGATTCTCTGCTAAAACCAGGATTTGACTGTTTTTATTTAAAAATAAATCTGAAACTAAATGGCAGGAGGAAAAAAACAAACAAACAAACAAACAAAACCAATGAACTAACCAAACTAACAAACACATAAACCAAATGGAAACACGGAAACTCTCCATGCATGAAATCCACATTTTTAGGCTAGGGATGTATTTCTGATAAAAATGTAGGCAAGATACACTTGAATTAAGAATTTAATAACTGAATATATCTATATAGTATTTCACAGTCAGCAGAAATTTAATATCCAGATTTTCTCAGTGTAAATTGACATCTCAGTACCATCTTCAAGCCCAATTCAGAATTCTCAGTTTTATATTTATATTTATTTATATTATTTATTTATTTATTTTTATATTTATATTATACAAATGAAGGATGTACTGTACTGCTCCTTTGCACAATCTCAACCAAAGGTGTGTCTTCATGTGTTAGATCATATGGCAAGGTTTCAGTAGCAGCTGGGCTTCAGGGATGGCCTCTCTGAGAAGACACCAGGAGCAGCTCCTGGTTTGGACACAAGAGCTTCAGCCACTTCTGTAGTGGCTGAATTTATCAACAATTCTAATGACACTTCTGTGAAAAGATATTTAAGGAGGGGTACAAATCCCTGTGTGGCAGCTGTAAGAAAGAGAAGTGAGAAAACATGTAAGAGAAACAATTCAGAAGATAATAAGTTCAGTGGAAAGGATGGTAAGAGACGCTCCAGCCACCAGAGAAGACATTCTCCTGCAGTCTGTGAAGAACTATGTGGAGGATCCCATAATGGAGCTGGTGAATTCTGTGGAAAGTCCATTCTGGACTACAATCCTGGTAGGAGCTGCAGGCCACAGAGGGGTGCCCATGCAGGATCAGGCAGTCTGATAGGAGCTGCAGTCTTTGAGTGGTCCATTCTGGGCAATCCATTTGTGAAGGACAGCAGCCTGAGTAAAAAGACTCATAAGAGAGAAGCTTTTGAAGAACTGCAGAACACAGGAAGAACCAGATTTGGAGGAGTTTGTGAAGGTCTTTATCACATGGCATTAACTTTGTTCTTGCACATACAGCCAGTAACATCTATCTAGTCACACGGAGGATAAAGTTGAAGAGCACACTAGCCTTCACACACTCTCTTGTCTGAGCTTCTGTGGCAACGTAAAAGCAGTCCCAGGGCTCCTCACAGCTGAGCAGGAGGAATCTTTTAGCTGTCAATAAAAAAGAACGAGACCAGAAAAAGGCATGTATGGTTTAGGGGGTTTGCATACAATTATTTTTTAGTTGACTATGGAACAAAGCCACTGAAAGCATTTTCACAAACCACCAAAACAACTTCTTCATTGAGGAATTTGCCATTACTGAAGACCTGATCAATTTATCTCAATTTCACTTTGTTCAGATGATTCTAGACAAAATTTAAAACATTTATATTAAATACTTCTCAACAATGAAGATTATTCTGAATTAATGGAACAGCTTCAATACAATACAATACACCAGGTTGAAAGAGACCTTGGTGAGGCCACACCCTGAATATTGTGCTCATTTCTGGACCCATCACTATATGAAAGACATAGAAGTGCTGGAGTTTGCCCAGAGAAGGACAGCAAAGCTCATGAAGGGCCTAGAACACAAGTCTTATGACAAGTGACTGAGAGAGCTGAGGATGTTCAGTCTGGAGAAAAGGAGGCTCAGACCTTAATGCTATCAACAACTACCCAAAAGGTGGTTGAAGCAAGGAGAGCAACAACCTCTTTTCCCTGGTGGCAAGTGACAGAACTAGAGGAAATGGATGTAAGCTGCACCAGGGGAAGTTCAGGATGGATATTGAGAAATATTTCTTCATAGAAAGGGTTATAAAACATTGGAATGATCTTCCCAGGGCAGTAGTGGAGTCACCATCCATGGAGATATTTAAACAGCCTATGGACCTGGCGCTTAGGGACATGGTTTAGTGGTGACCTTGCAGTGCTGTGTCAAAGATTGGACTAGATGATCTTGAAGGTCTCTCCTAGCCATCACAGAATCATCCCAGCAATCACACAATATCTTCTGCGATTCAATGATTCTGTGACATTACATCTATCCATATATGATATGTATAAAATTTTACCAGATAAGAAAATATTTTAATTCTGAATGAATAGATCTTTTTAATGTTCTTATAAATGGCTCTCAAGGTAGTGGGAATGTAATCGCATCTAAAACTGCCTCTATTTTCTGTATTCTGAAGAATAAATTTTCACATATTTATTTCTTGTTAGTTTACACAAATTTTTGTCAGCTGTGAGGATTTTTACATTCCTTTATGATAACAGCCTGACTTAGAAAATATTGTAAGAACATGAAAAACATATCTTTTTTCCCACCTCAAATTTCAGGGAAAACAAATCTCTTTATCCTACGACTCCCATGACTAGTACCAAGTCTGTGTGAATTCTTTTAATGTCTGTTACACAAAATTCAAGGTTCTTTTTCTTTTTTCATCTTTCACCCTAGAAACCTCAAATTAGAAGGATAAGGTTCAAGGTTCAAATGTTAGGTAAGCTTGGAGACAAGACAGAAATTGTCATTACCAAGAAACACAAAATAGGTATTTGTTTAATTTAATCTTTCTTTAAAGGCACTTTATTTTATTTGAATATATCTGACTTTTCTTGAAAATATTATCTGTAATGCAGTTATGATTACTAGTATCAGGCAGAATTACATCTGAAATATGGTTGTTACTATCTAAAAAAGGCAGAGAAATTTTCTTTCCAAGCAGAAAATGTATCTCTTATGACCTTCCCTCTCTTGCACATTTGTACACCTGAAATATCACTCATTTGAGTGACCACTAGAAGCAGGTATTAAATGAGAAAAGATTAATTTGTGAAGAATTTTGTAATTTAACTCATATATGTATAAATAATGCAGCTTTTGAAAGTAGACAGATTCAAAATGAAAGTATGGCATTGTTTTTAAATGAAAATGACAAACTGAGTCTCAGGTGTACTGAATTTTTTATTCTATCAGTTCTTTACATATAATTGCTTTCTATTTTTAAAAGATGCTCTGTATCCTGGAGGGCCAAGCTGGCTGAGCCTGTATTGCTGGAGGGCCAAGCCCAGAGATTGGTAGTGAATGGTGCCACATCCAGCTGGCAGCCAGTCACTAGAGCTGCCCCCCAGGGATCAGTGCTGGGACCCATCCTGTTCAATATCTTTACTGATGGTCTGGACAAGGGGGTTGAGTCCATCATCAGTAAATTTGCAGATGACACCAAACTGGGGGCAGTTGATCTGTTAGAGGGTAGGAGAGCTCTGCAGAGGGACCTTGACAGGCTAAACAGATGGGCAGAGTACAATGGCATGACATTTAACATATCTAATTGCTGGGTCCTACATATTGGCCACAACAACCCCATGCAGTTCTACAGGCTCAGGACAGAGTGGCTGGAGAGCAGCCAGGCAGAAAGGGACCTGGGGGTACTGGTTGATAGTAGTCTGAACATGAGCCAGCAGTGTGCCCAGGTGGCCAAGAAGGCCAATGGCATCCTGGCCTGCCTCAGAAATAGTGTGGCCACAGGAGCAGGGAATTAATTTTGCCCCTGTACTCAGCACTGGTTAGGCCACACCTTGAGTGCTGTGTCCAGTTCTGGGTCCCTCAGTTTGGGGAAGATGTTGACTTGCTGGAACATGTCCAGAGAAGGGCAACAGTCTCAAACTGTGCCAGGGGAGGTTTAGGCTGGATGTTAGGATGAAGTTCTTCACAGAAAGCGTGATTGGCCATTGGAATGGGCTGCCCAGGGAGGTGGAGTCACCGTCACTGGAGATGTTTAAGAAGAGACTGGATTGGGCACTTGGTGCCGTGGTTTAGTTGATTAGATGGTGTTGGGTGATGGGTTGGACTTGATGATCTTGAAGGTCTTTTCCAACCTGCTTAAATCTATTCTATTCCATTCCATTCCATTCCATTCCATTCCATTCCATTCCATTCTAATTCAAGGCAGTAAAGCCAGCAAATCAGCAGAGCTGTGTGAAACAGACGGTCTCATGAGAGGTCTGCAACATCCATTCCAGTTTTAAACAGTAGGAATAGAGAGATTTCATACATTTTGAATTTCAGAGGGAAGAGATTGCTTAACTACTCTTTTGAATATAAAAACCTCTTGATATGAAACAGAGAATATAAAGGAGGATGAAGGAGTAGCATCAAGATGACAAATGAAAGAAGACATTAAGAAATAAAAAAGTGAATGGACTCAGATTCCATTGCAACCTCATATTGTGGTCAGCTGTAGCACTGTCTTAGTCTTTTTCTATCTTCATGCCTTTTCTGACAGAGTTGGATTCATAGATTTGTAGATTCATAGATGTCGTCAAAGTATTTGCTACAGAGCATTCATCCATTCTGACCCCATTT
Source organism: Colaptes auratus (assembly GCA_015227895.2). Taxonomy (NCBI): domain Eukaryota; kingdom Metazoa; phylum Chordata; class Aves; order Piciformes; family Picidae; genus Colaptes; species Colaptes auratus. The sequence goes on from CM026897.1 coordinate 64,445,600, forward strand.
TGGATATAGAAGCATATTTTGAAAGAGACTTTTAGGCAAAATGTGGAAAATGAAAAGAAAAATATAGGTCAAGTGTCTACACTGTGGGCCCAGAGAGCCTGAAAAGGATCATTGCTAGTGCTTTCTGTTGTATTTCAATATACACAGTCATGTTGCTAACTGGGTACTACTACAGGACAAAGAAACAAAGAGATTTGAACCTGAGTGAGAGTTTTTCATTCCCTTAACTGTACAGTGGTCTAAGATTTCAGCTGGAAGACTTTTGTTAAAACTCCTTTGTCCTCTGCCATCAAAGACACAGTCACAAACAGTGCCCTCATAAAAAATGTAGTGAAGAACAGAGGCAGGACAGAATTTTGTCCTGTAAAAACCAAACCAAACCAAACAAACAAAAAAAAACCCCAACAACAAACACAAAACCCTTGCCAGATTCCAAAGCTAGACATTGGAATAAAGCCATATAGCAACTGGATAACAAAATGGAAACAGAAATGGAGAAACACTTTTCAGTAAAAGAGTGACATTTCTAAATGTCCAAAAGCACAAACACAGAGATGATGCCACTGTGCTTTTTGCAAGTCTCCATGGCTGCAATTTAGGATAAGTATACTTTGAACAATTACATTGGAATTCTCAGATTACAGGCTTTCCTTGTGCTTTTTAAGTTTGAATATTTTCTTTGAGGTGTGACAGCATTACTATTTAACATATTATAAATTTGCTGTATGTAATTTCATTCCTTGTATATCTCTTGGTCAATACTGCAAATAAGTATTAGTTTATTATTTTTTGTGGGTCACCTGGGCAACACTCATCTCAAACATACAAATTATTTTACAAAACCCCAAAATTTATCATGTAGATTTTATTTGTTATGGGATCACAGCTATGCTTTAGATGACTTTTCCAGGTACAGTGCTTTTTAACAATACTTAATTCAAAATGCACTTCCAGTTTTACAGTCTACAAATATATGCTGCTGTTCTCCTATTCCTTGTAGCTTTATGTTGCTAAATGCCTTCCAGACATACTATGCTTTATCAATAAGAATGCATTTTAGAACTTCTCTGAGAGTGATAGCTTTTTCATTCTACAAACAACTCCCTTTAAACAACACAAGAAAATGCTTGGGTTTGATTGTTCTTGTTAGTTTTGTTTGGTTGGTGTTTTTTATTATGCTATTGCATAATATTGCAACACATTTAATTATGTTTCCATTGTCTTTAAAACAAACAAACTAAAACCAAACCAAAACCAAAACAAAACAAAAATCACATACTTTTTTATTAATATACGATCAACCCCAAAAAATATCCATGCTTAGAAGTGACAATGTATACTTGCCCAATAGGAAATTTTAGGATTTTTATTTTGCAAGCAAGGAATTTGTTCTTAAGTTAAAAATATCCTAAACTACAAGATAAAAATACATAACTCTTGTAGATCCAAATTTGTTTGAGGATAAAGGGATTCAGAAACAAGAACCCTATTATAATTCAGAACAAACTTTGTTATTGAAAATAATGAGCCCTTTTCCACAGAACAGCTCATTATCATCAGTAAAGAAGATATGAAATCCTTGAGGTATACTATTAAAAAGTCTTTTCTCTAAAGACACTTTTCAACATTTTGAAATAGAAAATAAACTGCCAGTGATGGACTCAGGAGTGGGAAAGCAGGAATAAAAGACCCTGGACTTACAGCAGCCCATGGGGAACTCACTGACATGATATAATTTGACCACTCTATTAAAAATGAAAGTGTTTCTGTAAAATAGTTTAACAGAGTGGATCCAGAATTCATTGGGATCTTTTAATAATAATTAATTGGTTCCGGCGGGAATCTTGCTCGGGAGCACACCGCGACCAGCAGCCTCGGGAACACTAGCTATTCTTCAACCTACGGGATCGGCAGGGCACCCCCGGGCTCGCGGCACTCGGCTGGATTCGGCGCGGCCGTTTCTCCACGTGCTTGCTGCTCGGGAGCGCTCGGGCTCTCCTCGTCACTGGCAGTGCTTTTAAAAGCCGGCGGCACGCCGCGGCAGCCTCTGTTCCGGCGGGAATCTTGCTCGGGAGCACACCGCGACCAGCAGCCTCGGGAGCATGGGCTGTTCACTCGCTCGGCACGCGCCTCTGCACTGTTTCTAAATCTTGTCCAGCAGGCCATGCGGGCAGGGCAGGCATGGTGGGAACGCGCCGCAATAGCTCCTTCAAAAAATCTGTCTTGACTCAGACTGAGGGGGAATACAAGCAGGTAGGCATGTGCCATAAGCAAGAGGTGGGTGTCCAGGCATATGGCTGCAGAGAGTGCTGGAGCCTGGCACTGGAGATGCAGGGTAGTGGGGACAACTCCTGCACCAGGTGTGAGCAGATCGACTATCTGCTTAACCTGGTGGCCAGATTGAAGGATGAGGTGACTAGACTTAGAGATGTCAGGGATTGTAGAGGGGAGACCAACTTGAGTAACCAGGCTCAGCAGGCTCCCCCTGCAGAGGCTGGTTATCCAAAAAATAGAGGGGAATGGGTGAAGGTTCCTCTCAAAAGACACAAATTCAAACCTCCTCGCCTCCCCTCACCTTCCCCACTGCCCATGGAAAACAAGTATGGGGCACTGGAGGTCGAGGGGGAGGTGATTCTAATGCAGGAGGACACACCAGTTGGGGTTTTCCCTGAGGCAAAACAGCCCAAGGTGAAGCAGCCTGAGGTAAAGCAGCCCAAGGTGAAGCAGCCTTCCCCGGTCATCAAGACTTGCTCCCTTAAAAAAAAGAGGAGGGTAATTGTTATTGGTGATTCCCTCCTGAGGGGAACAGAAGGCCCCATATGTCGGCCAGACCCTATTCACAGGGAACTTTGTTGTCTCCCAGGAGCTCAAGTTAACGATGTTACCAGAAGGCTGCCTAGTCTGGTGCAGCCCTCTGACTACTATCCCTTAATAGTTATGCAGTTAGGGAATGATGATGTTGCAACCAGAACTCCCAGGGCTGTCAAGAATGACTTCAAGGCCCTGGGGAATCTGGTGGAGGGGTCAGGTGCACAAATAATTTCTTTGTCTATACCTTTAGATGCAGGAGGGAATACAAGAAGGAACAGGTCAGCAGCTGTAGTCAACAAGTGGCTTAGAGGCTGGTGCAGTCAGAAGAATTTTGGGTTTTTCAATCTTGAAAAACTTTCTACTGCAGCAGGTCAGCTGGTAACAGATAGAGTACATCTGTCCCAGAGGAGGGGGAAGGTCACAGTACATGAGAATGGCCTGTCCCCCAAAGGTAAAAATTTCTGGGAAGGGAATTAGCAGGCCTCATTGACAGGGCTTTAAACTAGCTTCGAAGGGGAAGGGGCTGAAACCAGTCCCCCAGACAGGAGTCTGAGGGTGGTAAGCTGGAGTCAGGGGCGAAACCAGCAGCCCGGCTGAAGTGCATGTATACTAATGCACGAAGTATGGGCAACAAACATGAGGAGCTGGAAGCCTTGTTGCAGCAGGAAAGATATGATGTAGTTGCCATCACGGAAACGTGGTGGGACAACTCGCATGACTGGAGCGCTGCAATTGATGGCTACAGGCTCTTTAGGAGAGACAGGCAAGGAAGAAGGGGTGGAGGGGTGGCCCTGTATATCAGAGAGGCACTTGATGCCGTTGAGCTAGAGATCAGGGACGATAGGGTTGAGTGTTTGTGGGTGAAAATTAGAGGGAAGACCAGCAGGGCAGACATCCTGATTGGAGTCTGTTATAGACCACCCAACCAGGAGGAAGATGTTGATGAAGCATTCTATAGGCAGCTGAAGGCTGTCTCAAGATCGCCTGACCTTGTTCTCATGGGTGACTTCAACCTGCCTGATATCTGCTGGGATCACAACATAGCAGAAAGGAGGCAATCTAAGAGGTTCTTAGAGTGTATGGAGGACAGCTTCTTATCCCAGGTGCTGCGCGAACCTACCAGGGGTAAGGCTATGCTTGACCTCCTCTTCACCAATAGGGAAGGGCTGGTGGGTGATGTGGTGGTCGGAGGGTGTTTAGGCACCAGTGACCACGAGATAATTGAATTTTCAGTGTTCAGTCAAGCTAAGAGGGGCAGCAAGAAGACCACCACTCTGGACTTCCGGAGGGCAGACTTCAGGCTACTCAAAGAGCTAACTCAGAAGGTTCCTTGGGAAACAGCCCTCAAAAATAAAGGGGTCCAGGAGAGCTGGACCTACTTCAAGGAAGAGCTCTTGCAGGCGCAGGAACAGGCTGTGCCAACGTGCCGGAAGATGAGCTGCCGGGGCAGACGGCCAGCCTGGATGGTCAATCAACTTCTAAAGGAACTAAGGGAAAAAAAGAGGGTGTATCGTCTTTGGAAGAAAGGGGAGGCAACCCATGAAATGTTTAGGGAAGTTGCTAGGTCTTGTAGGAAAAAAATTAGGGAGGCAAAAGCACATTTGGAGCTCAGACTGGCCTCTGCTCTGAAGGACAACAAAAAGTCCTTCTATAAATATATTAATAGCAAGACGAAGGGCAAGGACAACCTCCACTCCTTGGTGGGCACGGAGAGGAATGTTGTAACAAAGGATGAAGAAAAGGCAGAGGTGCTTAACACCTTCTTTGCCTCAATTTTTACTAGCAGGACAGAATGTCTTCCAGACAGCTGGCCTGCAGAGCTGGCAGAAGGAGCCAGGAAGCTGCATAGTTCTCCTCTGTTCTAGGATGGGATTATTAGGGATCTTCTCAGCCGCTTGAACCCCCACAAGTCCATGGGACCGGATGGGATCCATCCTAGGGTGCTGAGAGAGATGGCAGATGAGCTGGCCAAGCCGCTCTCCATCATTTTTCAGCAGTCCTGGCTCACTGGAGAGGTCCCAGAAGACTGGAAGCTGGCCAACACATGGTGCCCATCCACAAGAAGGGCCAGTTTGGAAGAGCCAGGGAATTATAGGCCTGTCAGCCTGACCTCAGTGCCAGGCAAGATTATGGAACAGGTCATCTTGAGTGCAATCACGCATCACTTACAGGATGGCCAGGGGCTCAGGTCTAGCCAGCATGGATTTAGGAAAGGCAGGTCCTGCCTGACCAACCTGATCTCCTTCTAGGATCAGGTGACCTGCCTGGTGGATGTGGGGAGGCCTGTGGATGTGGTCTACCTGGACCTCAGCAAGCCCTTTGACACCGTCCCCCACAGCCAACTCCTGGCCAAGCTGGCAGCCCATGGCTTGGATGGGAGCACACTGCGTTGGGTTAGGAACTGGCTGGAGGGCCGAGCCCAGAGAGTAGTGGTGAATGGTGCCACATCCAGCTGGCAGCCTGTCACTAGTGCTGGGCCCCATGCTCTTCAACATCTTTATTGATGATCTGGATGAGGGCATTGAGTCCATCATCAGTAAATTTGTGGACGATACCAAGCTTGGGGCGGGAGTTGATCTGCTGGAGGGTAGAGAGGCTTGACAGGCTGGACAGATGGGCAGAATCCAACGGCATGAGATTGAACACATCCAAGTGCTGGGTCCTGCACACTGGCCACAGAAACCCCATGCAGTGCTACAGGCTGGGGGTCAGAGTGGCTGGAGAGCGGCCAGGCAGAGAGGGACTTGGGGGTCCTGTTTGATGGGAGGCTGAACATGAGCCTGCCATGTGCCCAGGTAGCCAAGAGGGCCAAGGGCATCCTGGCCTGCATCAGGAACAGTGTGGCCAGCAGGAGCAGGGAGGTCATTCTGCCCCTGTACACTGCACTGGTTAGGCCACACCTCGAGTCCTGTGTCCAGTTCTGGGCCCCTCAGTTTAGGAAGGATGTTGACTTGCTGGAACATGTCCAGAGAAGGGCAACAAGGTTGGTGAGGGGTTTGGAACACAAGCCCTATGAGGAAAGGCTGAGGGAGCTGGGGTTGCTTAGCCTGGAGAAGAGGAGACTCAGGGGTGACCTTATTGCTCTCTACAACTACCTGAAGGGTGATTGTGTCCAGGCAGAGGTTGGTCTCTTTTCCCAGGCAGGCAACACCAGAACAAGAGGACACAGTCTCAGGCTGCGCCAGGGGAGGTTTAGACTGGATGTTAGGAGGAAGTTCTATACAGAAAGAGTGATTGCCCATTGGAATGGTCTGCCCAGGGAGGTGGTGGAGTCACCATCATTGGAGGTGTTCAGGAGGAGACTTGATGGGGTACTTGGTGCCATGGTCTAGTTATTTAGGTGGGTTGGATTGGTTGATAGGTTGGACACGATGATCTTGAAGGTCTCTTCCAACCTGGATTTTATTGTATTGTATTAATTTTCACAGATATTGGGTATTAGACAAACTTTAGAGAACAGAACAGACTTATTGAGAATTTATTCCAAAACTCTCAATGAAAAAATGTTTAAGTAGTGCAGTGCAAGCTTTCTGCTTGGGTTTCGCTTTCCTTTTGGGGCTTTGCGGTTCGGGAGAACTCAGGGTTAGCAGGGAGGTCCGGCAGGATCATGCTCTTGTGAGCCAGTTCGGGAATGGGAGCGTGACATCAGCCACCAGAGGTTTAAATCCCACCCGGGCTGTGCATGCGCCGCCATTTTGGCTCAAGAGCCTTCCTGCTGATCGGAAAAAAAAATAAAAAATTCTTTTTTCAATCAAACAGTGAACCATGGTTGTCACTCAGACGAAGGGTAGAAAAACATCATCTACCCAGACAGACTTGCTGCGTCAGCATGCAGGAGTCCAGGCTGCCAGCTGCAGAGAGTGCTTGAGCCTGGCACTTGGAATAGAGGGGGAAGGAGAGAACATCTGTGTCAGGTGTGACCAGGTGAACTTTCTCCTCAGTCTGGTGGCTGAGCTGAAGGACAAAGTGGCACAGCTGAAGGTGGAGGAGGTTTCTAGGCTCAGGTCAGTAAGGGATAGCAAAAAGGAGTGAGATATGTGGGAGAAGGCTCTGCAGATCTCCCCTGATGAGGGAAGAGTCCCTGGAAACAGGGAGGGATGGATACAGGTCCCTGCCAAGGGAAATCCTTCCCAGCCCTCTCCTCCTCCTCTGCTGCCCTTACATAATAAGTACGAGGCCCTGCATGCTGAGGGGTAGTGGGGATGAGTGGGCTGAGGAGCAGCCATCTCGGGGGGAACCTAACGCCAAGCAGTCCCCACCAACTATGAAAACCATCTCCACAAAGAAAAGGAGAAGGGTTATAGTTGTTGGGGACTCTCTCCTGGGGGGTACTGAGGGACCCATATGTTGTCTCAACCCATCCCACAGGGAGGTCTGCTCCCTACCGGGGACGTGGGTTAGGGACATTGCAAGGAGACTCCCAAAGTTAATCCAACTCTCTGATTTATTACCCTCTGCTGGTAATACAAGCTGGGAGTGATGAAATTGACAAGAAGGGCACCAGGGTGATTAAAAACAAATTCAAGGCCCTTGGACAATTGATTGATGGGGCGGGAGCCCAAGTGGTGTTCTGCTCAGTTCCCTCAGTGGCAGGGGTGTACACTGAGAGGAACGGGAGAACCCACACCATCAACAATTGGCTCAGGGGATGGTGCCAGCAGCGAAATTTTGGTTTCTTCGATCACGGGGCAACTTTTACTGCACCTGACCTGCTGGGTCCTGATGGGGTGCGATTATCCAGAAAAGGTAAGAGAGTCCTAGCACTAGAGTTGGCAGGGCTCATTAAGAGGGCTTTAAACTAGGTCTGAAGGGGGTGGGTGAGGAAATCATTCCCTCTGTAGACGAAGGAGTGGGGCACAGATTAGGGTCAATAGAGAAGTCAAGAGCCCAGCTGAAGTGCATGTACACCAATGCACGCAGCATAGGAAATAAGCAAGATGAACTGGAAGTCCTGGTCCACCAGGGTGACTATGATATAGTCACCATCTCAGAAACGTGGTGAGATGACACGCACAATTGGAGTGCTGCACTGGGGGGTTACAGGCTCTTTCGGAGAGTCAGTTGAGGGAGAAGAGGAGGAGGGGTGGCTCTGTATATTAGGGAGTCACTCTCTGCCACAGAACTTGAGGTGGAAAATGAAGGGATAGAGAGCCTGAGGGTTAAAATCAGGGGGCAGCCTAACAAATCTGACCTCCTGGTTGGAGTCTATTATAGACCACCCAACCAGGATGAGGAGGCAGATGAAGTATTCTATAAGCAACTGGAGGCTGTCTCAAGGTCATCAGACCTTGTCCTTGTGGGTGACTTCAACCTGCCTGATATCTGCTGGGAACTTAACTCACCAGAGAGGAGGCAGTCCAGACACATGGAAGACAACTTCCTGATGCAGCTGTTAAGTGAGCCTACCAGGGGTCAGGCTCTGCTTGACCTGCTGTTCTCCAATAGAGAAGGGCTGGTAGGAGATGTGACGGTTGGAGGCTGCCTGGGGTGCAGCGACCATGAGATGGTGAAGTTTTCAATATGCAGGGAGATAGGGAGGAGCACCAACAGAACCTTCACCTTGGACTTCCAGAGGGAGAACTTCAGCCTGTTTAAGAAAATTATTTGCAATGTTCCCTGAGTATCAGCCCTCAAGAACCGAGGGGTCCAGGATGGTTGGACCTATTTCAAACAGGAGCTCGTGAAGGCACAGGAACTGGCAGTTCCCATGTGCCGAAAGATGAGCTGGAGGGGAAGGCGACCAGCATGGATGAGCAAGCAGCTCCTGGAGGAACTAAGGGGAAAAAAGAGGCTGTATCACCTTTGGAAGGAGGGGAAGGTTTCTCGAGGTATGTTTAAGGAAGTTGTTAGATTATGTAGGAAAATTAGAGAGGCAAAGGCCCAGTTGGAACTGAGGCTGGCCACCTCTGTGAAGGATAACAAAAAGTGTTTTTACAAATATGTTAGTGTTAAAAAGAAGGGCAAGAAGAACCTGCACTCCTTATTGGATGTGGAGGGGAACACAGTGACTGAAGATGAGGAAAAGGCTGAGGTCCTGAACACCTTCTTTGCCTCAATTTTTAACAGCAAGGCAGGAGGAGTTCAGGATGAGTGGCCTCCTGAGTTGGGTGATGGGGTCAGGGAGTGGTGTAATGCCCTGGATATCCATGAGGAATTAGATCAGGACCTGCTGAGCCACTTGGACACTCACAAGTCCATGGGACCGGATGGGATCCACCCTGGGGTGTTGAGAGGGCTGGCAGATGAGCTGGTCAAGCTGCTCTCCATCATTTTCCTCCAGTCCCTGCCTCACCGGAGAGGTCCCAATGACTGGAAACTGGCCAGTGTGGTCCCCATCCACAAGGAGGGTCAGATGGAGGAACCTGGAACCTATAGGCCAGTCAGCCTGACCACAGTGCCAGGGAAAATGATGGAGCAGATTATTTTGGCGGCAATAACTGTGCACCTGAAGAACGGCCAAGGACTCAGGTCCACCTAACATGGATTTCAGAAGGGCAGGTCCTGCCTCTCCAACCTGATCTCCTTCTAGGATCAGGTGACCTGCCTGGTGGATGTGGGCAGGCCTGTGGATGTAGTCTCCCTGGACTTCAGCAAGGCCTTTGACACCATCCCCCACAGCAAACTGCTGGCTAAACTGTCAGCTCGTGGCTTGGACAGCAACACTCTGTACTGGGTTAGGAAGTGGCTGGAGGACCGGGCCCAGAGACTGGTGGTGAATGGTGTCACCTCCAGCTGGAGACCAGTCACCAGTGGCATCCCCCAGGGATCAGTGCTGGGCCTCATCCTCTTCAATGTCTTCATTGATGATCTGGATGAGGGGATTGAGACAGTCATCAGCAAATTTGCAGATGACACCAAGTTGGGAGCAGATGTTGGTCAGTTAGAGGGTGGAAGGGTCCTACAGAGGGACCTTGACCGACTGGACAGATGGGCGTCCAATGGGATGTCATTCAACAAGTCCAAGTGCCGGGTGCTGCTCTTTGGTCACAACAACCCCATGCAGTGCTACAGGCTGGGGTCGGAGTGGCTGGAGAGCTGCCAAACAGAGAAGGACCTTGGGGTGCTGATCGACAGCTGCCTAAACATGAGCCAGCAGTGTGCCCAGGTGGCCAAGAAGGCCAACGGCATCGTGGCCTGCCTTAGGAATGTGACCAGCAGGAGCAGGGAGGTCATTGTGCCCCTGTACTCTGCATTGGTTAGGCCACACCTTGAGTCGTGTGTCCAGTTCTGGGCCCCTCAGTTTAAGAAGGACATCGAGACACTTGAACCGTGTCCAGAGAAGGACAACAAGGCTGGTGAGAGGCCTTGAGCACAAGCCCTGTGAGGAGAGGCTGAAGGAGCTGGGATTTTTTAGCCTGGAGAAGAGGAGGCTCAGGGGCGACCTCATTGCTCTCTACAACTACCTGAAGGGTGGTTGTAGCCAGGAAGGGGTTGGCCTCTTCTCTCTAGCAACCAGCACCAGAACAAGGGGACACAGTCTCGAGCTGCGTCAGGGGAAGTTTAGGCTGGAAGTGAGGAGAAAGTTCTTCACCAAGAGAGTCGTTCCCCATTTCAATGGGGAAGGAATTCTGTCAGGAGCAGGTACTGCTCTGCAGGGGATTGCAGTTTGAGAAGGAATCTGCACTAGGGCAGTTGAAAAGCATAAGAAACATGGAGTGCCAAGAAAGGAAACCACTCTGCACTGATGTCGATCTCCTCTGCTGCCTGATGCCTTACTGAAGGGACTGAATGTAACATCTGGCAAAAGCAAATAGAGGAAAGACTATGAAGCAGGGAGGAGATGCATCTGGATTGAAGTTTTCCCCAGACATTTAATTTTTATCTTGTTTCTCAGTATCTTTTAATCAGTAATTAAAAAATACATAGTAGGCAAGAAGTAAAAAAGCAATGAAATCTCCAACTTTAGATTGCTTTCCTGTGATAACCAGACAGACAGAAAATACAGTGTGTTCCTGTGTGACCTGCTCTAGGTGGTCCTGCTCCAGCAGGGCTGTTGGACTAGATGATCTTTCGAGGTCCCTTCCAAACCCTAACATTCTGTATCACCTCCAGAAAATAATCACAATTGCTAATTTCAGTAAGTAAAGTTATAATAATAAAGGCACTGGTTTGACATGTCCTTTTCTGAACATTACAATAACTGAAGACTAGGTGCAAGAAGGCAATATAAAATTTCTAGGTTTATATGTTAAAGTGATTCAATGATTATTCTTTAAGTCCCAGTTACAAACTCTCCATGGAAAGACTCACCAACTACAGTCAACTATGATGAAGCAAGAAGTTTCTTTTCACACAGAATTCTACCACACTGAAATCTGACAATTCTGAAGAATGTTGCTTTCACTACCTGGGGAAACAAACAAACAAACAAACAAACCTGGTGGCCTTCTATGAACAAGTGACAACATTAATAGATGAGGAGCGAGCAACTGATGTCATTTACCGGGACCTGAGCAAAGCCTTTGACACTGTCCCACACCACATCCTGGTCTCCAAGCTGGTGACACATGGGTTTGATGGATGGACCACTAGATGGATAAAGAACTGGCTTGATGGCTGCACCCAAAGAGTGGCTGTCAATGGGTCCATGTCCCAGTGGAGGCCAGTGACAAGCGGAGTCCCTCAGGGATCAGTCCTGGGACCAGTCTTGTTCAACATCTCTTTGGGTGACATGGACAATGGAATCGAGTGCACCCTCAGCAAGTTTGCTGATGACACCAAGCTGTGTGGTGCAGCAGACACGCTGGAGGGAAGGGATGCCATCCAGAGGGACCTTGACAGGCTGGAGAGGTGGGCACGAGACAACCTCATGAGCTTCAACAAGACCAAGTGCAGGGTCCTGCATCTGGGTCGAGGCAATCCCAGGCACAAATCCAGGCTGGGCAGGGACTGGCTGGAGAGCAGCCCTGAGGAGAGAGACTTGGGGGTGCTGGTGGACGAGAAGCTCTACATGAGCCCTCAATGTGCACTTGCAGCCCGAAAAGCCAGTCAGATCCTGGGCTGCGTCAGGAGAAGTGTGGCCAGCAGGTCAAGAGAGGTGATTCTCCCCCTCTGCTCAGCTCTGGTGAGACCCCACCTGGAGTACTGCCTCCAGTTCTGGAGCCCCTATTACAAGAGGGATCTGGAGGTGCTGGAAGGTGTCCAGAGAAGGGCCACGAGGATGATCAGAGGGCTGGAGCACCTCTCCTATGAGGACAGACTGAAGGAGTTGGGGCTGTTCAGTTTGGAGAAGAGAAGGCTCCGAGGTGACCTCATTGTGGCCTTCCAGTATCTGAAGGGGGCCTCCAAGAAGGCTGGGGAGGGACTTTTCAGGCTATCAGGGAGTGATAGGACTAGGGGAAATGGAATGAAGCTGGAGGTGGGGAGATTCAGGGTGGACATGAGGAGGAAGTTCTTCACCATGAGGGTGGTGAGGCCCTGGAATGGGTTTATCCAGGGAGGTGGTTGAGGCTCCGTCCCTTGAGGTATTTAAGACCAGGCTGGCTGAGGCTGTGGCCAGCCTGATCTAGTGTAGAGTGTCCCTGTCCATGGCAGGGGGGTTGGAACTAGATGATCCTTGTGGTCCCTTCCAACCCTGACTGAAACTATGAAACTATGAAACCCCTAACCAATCAAACAAACAAATGAGCAAAAACATCCAACCAAGCAACCAATAACAAAAGAAATCACACAAAAGTAAACCTAACCCTCCAGTAAATGAAAATTTCATCTTGAAATAAAAGACAAGACACAAACATGGTTCTTTTCTTCAGCCACTGTAATGCCTAGCTCCCTTAGGTGTCTGTTAAGGGAATTAGAAAATTTTTCTTGCATCATATATAGCACTTTACAGCTAATCAGTGAATCTTTAATAGGTTAATTAGCAAACATGAAAGAAATAATTTGAGAAGAATAGTGAATCCTCTTTAGATTATAATACCATATGTTGTTGATTCAAAGGGAAGACTTTTAAAACATAGTAAAGAGTTTCTGGTTTAGGACTCTGAATGTTCAACTGATGTGGGAGGCCTTAAAAATCTCAATAACACAATGGGGTTTCCTAGATGAAGGCTTTTCTATCTTATTGTATCATTTCTACTGCATTATGCCAACTTCATTTAGTCTTCATATACTATTATGAACCCTTTTTTTTTCTTAAATTACATGTAATAATCATAAACATAGATAACAAAGCAAAAACTATAGGTTTGAGTATAGTATTTTACCTTGTGTGCAGTTTCATTAGGGTGAGGTTGATGTTTATAACAAATTAAGTAAACACTGGCCAACAGTAGTCTTTCATTTGAATATAAACTGGTAATTCAGTCACACCCATGCGTCCAGTCAGGCTGTGGGAACACTGATTATGGCCTGCTACAACATTTTTTTAAAATGTCAATTACAATCCTTTATCAGACTCAGCAAGCAGCATTTTCAATTCCTGTTTTAAAAAGAGAGAGAATAGTTTGATATATTTAATGTTGCATAAAAACAATGGTTTTGCAAAGAACAATGATCTTCATTTATTTCAGTTTTAAATTCCAAACCTGCCACTAAAAATACACTTCTCTTCTGGAACAAACACTACAGGTAGACCATATACTACCATATTTCCTGTCTTTCTTGCTAACTCAGGAAGCCCTGATCTTTCAATCATAATGGTCAACCCTACACCTTTCTCAAATTCAAAATCAGACAGATAGATGCAACTGAAAAATATTTCTCTTCTAAAGTCTGAGAGCTGATCACTGATATTATCCCTACAGAAAACAACAGAGAATCTTAGCTTCTGATGAGCTCAAAACTGTACAGAAGACACATTTTTCACTGTTTCTGTACACCAGTCTTATGTGGTGCCTTTAAAGAGTACAGACCTCAGTTTTTATTGATGCTTTCATATATAGTCATTAATTTGGTCAAAGCTTTTACTAGCCAGGTAAGAACAGGGCTTTCCCTCTCTTCTTAGTCAGTACTTCTGAATGCTTCTTCAATATGCTGTTTACTCCATATTCCATGATCATTGCTTCTACCTCCTAATCATGTTCTTGGTAATCCATTTGCCCTCAATTCTGGGACATAAAGCCTGAAAAAAAAAGAAAAATTTTCTACTTCATGTTTCAAAAACCACTGACTTTAGAAGGAAAGTCTACAGTTTCCTTCAATGACAAAACTATGTAAGGCAGACCACAGCTGCCTAATTTCAGAGTACTTAAATGGCTGTAAGCTATTAGGGAAGAAAGGACAGAATCAAATTCTTCCACCAGTAACCCAAAAGAATAGAAGAGAGGATGGAGCATCATCACCTTTAATCAGAGATTTCCTTAGCAGTCGAAGGTTAATTTTGTGCCTCTATCTCTGCCTTTGGTTTGTGACTCAAGCACTTCCTCATAACTGTGGTGTCTGGCAATGAAATGGGAAGAGGAAAATGCCCTGTCTGTTTCATTTCCACCTCTGGGAAGATAATTTGATCCTCATTACTGAGGTTATTTAAAAGCCTTTTCACAAAGCAGAGAATAAAATAGGTATAAACACGTGGGAGAAAAGGCCTTAACATTGTCATTTTTGAAGTGTTAGTAAACAAGTAGACATTTAGCTTCCTGTTAAAGAGAACTAATGTTTGGTGGGAGATGTGATGGTGGGAGGCTGTCTAGGGTGCAGCAACCATTAGACAGTGGAGTTTTTAATATGCAGGGAAACAAGGAGGAGCAATAACAGAACCCTTACCTTGAACTTACAGAGGGCAGACTTCAGCTTATTTACACAACTAATTCAGAGAGTACCCTGGTTAGCAGCCCGTAAGAACAAAGGTGTCCTGGACAGTTGGACCTACTTCAAACAGGAACTCTTGAAGGTACAGGAACTGGCTGTGACCGTGTGCCAAAAGATGACCCATTAGGGAAGGTGACCAGCCTGGATGAGGAAGCAGCTCTTGAAGGAATTAAGGGGGAAAAAGAGGGTGTATCACCTGTGGAAAGTGGGGGAGGTAATTAGTGATATGTTTAAGGATGTTGTTAGATCATGTAGGAGGCAAAAGCCCAGTTAGAACTCAAGCTGGCCACTTCTGTGAAAGACAATAAAAAGCATTTTTAAAAATATACTGATGCTAAAAAGAGGGGCAAGAAGAACCTCTACTCTTATTGGACCTGGAGGGAAACATTGTAACTAAAGATAAGGAAAAGGCTGAGGTACCAAATACCTTCTTTGCCTCCATTTTCAACAGTAAGACAAGAAGACCTCAGGATAACTTGCCTTCTGAACTGGTAGGTGGGGTCAGGATATAGAATAGAATAGAATAGAATAGAATAGAATAGAATAGAATAGAATAGAATAGAATAGAATAGAATAGA
The DNA here is from genome assembly GCA_015227895.2 of Colaptes auratus. Taxonomy (NCBI): domain Eukaryota; kingdom Metazoa; phylum Chordata; class Aves; order Piciformes; family Picidae; genus Colaptes; species Colaptes auratus. Next base: position 64,460,737 of record CM026897.1, read on the forward strand.
ATAGAATTAACCAGGTTGGAAAAGAACTTCAAGATCATCTAATCAACCAAACCATGGCACCAAGTGCCCCATCCAGTCTCTTCTTAAACACCTCCAGGGAGGGTGACTCCACTACCTCCCTGGGCAGCCCATTCCAAAAGCCAAATAGTAGTTCTGTGTAGAGGTTCTTCCTAATCTCCAGCCTAACCCCCCCGGCACATCTTGAGACTGTGTCCTCTTGTTCTGGTGCTGGTATCCTGGGAGAAGAGACCAACCCCCACCCAGATACAACCTCCCTTCAGGTAGTCGTAGACAGAAAGAAGGTCTCCCCTGAGCCTCCTCTTCTCCAGGCTAAGCAACCCCAGCTCCCTCAGCCTCTCCTCATAGGGCTTGTGCTGCAAACCACCTACCAGCTTTGTTGCCCTTCTCTGGACACATTCCAGCAAGTCAACATCTTCCCTAAACTGAGGGACCCAGAACTGGACACAGCACTCAAAGTGTGGCTTAACCAGTGCTGAGTACAGGGGCAAAATGACTTCCCTGCTCCTGCTGGCCACACTATTCCTTATATAGGCCAGGATGCCATTGGCCTTCCTTGTCACCTGGGCACACTGCTGGCTCATGTTCAACCTACTATCAACCAGTACCCCAGGTCCCTTTCTGCCTGGTCACTCTCCAGCCACTCTGACCCCATCCTGTAGCAGTTCATGAGGTTGTTGTGGTCAATGTGTAGAACCCAGCACTTAGAGGTCTTAAATGTCATGCCATTGTACTCTGCCCATCTGTTTAGCCTGTCAAGATCCCTCTGCAGAGCTCTCCTACCCTCTAACAGATCAAAACCTGGCCCCAGTTTGGTGTCATCTGCAAATTTACTGATGATGGACTCAACCCCTTTGTCCAGACCATCAGTAAAGATATTGAACAGGATGGGTCCCAGCACTGATCCCAGGGGGACACCTCTAGTGACTGGCTGCCAGATGGATGTGGCACCATTCACCACTGTAATGGTTTTGGAATTTTACAACCACATTAACAAAAACACGGCTCACTCATTCGGGAAAGCAAATGGAAGCTATATTTGCAAGCAAAACTATACTCTACAATGGAATACAATGAATATGTACAAATATACAGTATTTACAATATTATACAGTTATTTACAATCAGAACACAGTACGGAAAGCCCCCTGAACCCCTAATGGGATCCCCAGATGAGTGGGGATAACTGCTCCATCTCTCCCCTAACCTCACCCCCCCTTTCCTCTGTATAATTAGGAGGAAAGAGAAAAAGACATTAGAAAATACTATTAGCTCAGAAAAACATCGTTAGTACTCTAATCCCAAGGTTAGCCTGATAAAGTCTTCCTCCAGTGAAGCAGAGCAGAAATAGCCAGAGAGAGAAAGGAATGAATGAATAAGAATGTGAGGTTGTTAGAATACATCCCACACATCTGACCAATGAAATTAATTTAGAATAATCTCTTGTTTTCCTTTTTACACCCACTGTGGATTTGTTTGTACTTCTCCACTCTTCTGCTCAAAAATCTGCAGCTCACTTTTAAAGGCATAACCTAAATCTGTCACAACCACCACTCTCTGGGCTCAGCCCTCCAGCCACTTCCTAAGCCAGCACAGAGTGGTGCTGTCCAAGCCACGGGCTGACAGTTTGGCTATGAGTTTGATGCGGGGAACGGTGTCAAAGGCCTTGCTGAAGTCCACGTAGACTACATCCACAGCCTTCCCCACATCCACCAGGAGGGTCACCTGATCATAGAAGGAGAGAGGTTGGTGAGGCAGGATTGACCTTCCTAAATCCATTCTGGCTGGGCCTGATACCTTGGTCATCCTGCAAGTGCTGTGTGATTATTTTCAAGATGATCTGCTCCATAGTCTTTCCTGGCACTGAGGTCAGGCTGACAGGCCTGTAATTCCCTGGTGCCTCCTTCCGACACTTCTTGTGGATGGGCATCACATTGGCCAGCTTCCAGTCATCTATGACCTCTCCTTTGAGCCAGGACTGTTGAAAAATGATGTAGAGTTACTTGGTGAGCTCATCTGACAGCTCTCTCAGCACCCTAGGATGGATCGCATCTGTTCCCATAGACTTGTGGGGATCCAAGTGGCTAAATCCCCCTGAAATCCATGTGGAAGTAATTATGGACTTGCTAAGCCACTTGGCTGGAGAGCTGAGCCCAGAGAATGGTAGTGAATGGTATCATATCCAGCTGGCAGCCAGTCACTAGTGGTGTCCCCCAGGGATCAGTGCTGGCCTCAGTCCTATTCAATGTCTTTATTGATGATTTGGACAAGGGGATTGAGTCCACCATTTAGTAAATTTGCAGATGACACCAAGCTGGGGGCAGGTTTTCACAGTATCACAGTATAACCAAGGTTGGAAGAGACCCCAAGGATCATCAAGTCCAACCTGTCCCAACAGACCTCACAACTAGACCATGGCACCAAGTGCCACGTCCAATCTCCCCTTGAACACCTCCAGGGATGGCGACTCCACCACCTCCCTGGGCAGCCCATTCCAATGACGAATGACTCGCTCAGTGAAGAACTTCCTCCTCACCTCGAGTCTAAACCTCCCCTGGCACAGCTTGAGACTGTGTCCCCTTGTTCTGGTGCTGGTTGCCTGGGAGAAGAGACCAACCCCCTCCTGTCTACAACCACCTTTCAGGTAGTTGTAGAGGGCAATGAGGTCACCTCTGATCCTTCTCTTCTCCAGGCTAAACAATCCCAGCTCTCTCAGCCTCTCCTCATTGATCTCTTAGAGGGTAGAAGGGCTCTGCAGAGGGACCTTGACAGGCTGGACAGATGGGCAGAGTCTAACATGATGGCATTTAACAAGTCCAAATGCTGGGTGCTGCACTTTGGTCACAACAACCCCATGCCATGCTACAGGCTGGGGTCAGAGTGGATGGAGAACAGACAGACAGAAAGGGACCTGGGGGTACTAGTTGACAGCCAGCTAAAGATGAGCCAGCAGTGTGCCCAGGTGGCCAGGAAGGCTAGTGGCATCCTGGCCTGCATCAGAAACAGTGTGGCCAGCAGGGGCTGAGAGGTCATTCTGCCCCTGTGCTCAGCATTGGTGTGGCCACACCTTGAGTACTGTGTCCAGTTCTGGGGCCCTCTGTTTAAGAAGGATATTGATACCCTTGAACATGTCCAAAGAAGAGCAACAAAGCTGGTGAGAGGTCTCAAGTACAAGCCCTGTGAGGAGAGGCTGAGCAAACTGGGGTTGCTTATCCTGGAGAAGAGGAGACTGAGGGGTGACCTTATTGCTCTCCACAATTACCTGAAGGGAGGTTCTAGCCACATGGGTGTTGGCTCTTCTCCCAGGCAACCAGCACTAGAACAAGAGGACACAGTCTCAAGCTGCATCAGGGGAAGTTTAGGTTCAAGGTAAGGAGAAAGTTCTTCACAGAAAGAGTGTTTTGCCATTGGAATGGGCTGCCCAGGGAGGTGGTGGAGACCCCATCCCTGGAGGTGTTCAAAAAGAGATTACTCGTGGCACTTGAAGCCATGGTTTAGTTAGTCATGAGGTGTTAGGTATTAGATAATAGGTTGGACTCGATGATCTCTGAGGTCTTTTCCAAATTTATTCATTCTGTGACTCTTTGATTCTATGATTCTATGATAATGTAATTGTCTGTAAGAGGGAATTAAGGAATGATGAATGAAGTTGAAAGAACACCTCCATGGAAACTATTACTTGGAAATACAAGCCATGTATAACAAAAGAAAACAAAACAAATGTAGCAACTTCAGTCTTTTCTTAAAACTTATTTCTGTTCTACATTTAAGAAACTTTTGTAGAAGCTATAGTTTTGTTATGAATTTATTGATGAATGTAATAATAATATGATGTTCTGCTACCCTTGAGTCTCATAATTAATTTGCCACACATCTATTGCTGTCAGTTTGATCTTTTCCCTATTATGTAGAGAATTTCCCACTACAAGCAAAAAAAATCCCATTTCAAAGTTAATATTAAACACATAAATTATATGCATAAATTTAATTATCATCATACATTTTAATAACAAAAATTACAATAAAAGGATCAAAGTAGGGATATTAATGCAAACTGTGCTCATCCTGCATCTTAGTCCTTTTGGCAGTCTAGATGGTTTTGATTGCAGAAGATATGTTCATACTAGTGCCTAATTTAGCCTAGATATATGACAAATGTACTGAATAAAAAGCAGTTGTGAATTACCAACATTTTAACTAAGACACAATGAATATAAGGTCTTCATAGAATCATAGAATCATCAATCGCATCAAGCACAAATCATCAGTGGGTGCAAATTATCCAGCAAAGTAAAAGTGTGTGGCTTTGCAAACCGAGCCTGGCTATGACTTCCAACTTTTTCAGTAGAGTGTGCCACAACAGAGGATCTATGACCAAAAGTGTATTCCAAATTTACAGTGAATTTTAATTTTACTGTCTTAAACTGAAATGTTTATTTCTCTTCTGTCCTTTTTTTTAAATTTTATTTTTTATTCTTGATTAGCAGAATATATATTTCCAAGTGAAAAGAGAATCCTTTTACTGTTTGTTAATCAGTAATGAATGGGTGAGACAGTTCAGAATTTCTTGTACTATTTTCTCCTGATTAACTTTTTTCTTTCTCATCTTTCTCCTAGTATCCTTTTTATTTTTCTTTTGCATTATAGAACAAAAAAACCCCCACTTTTTATAAAAAGAAGACCTTATACTCTACTTTTACAATGACAGTTTTTGTACACTCACTACTCTATAATTATTCTAGCTAGATTTCAAAGTGAGTCTGGCCCCTCCAGACCTGTGGACAAAGGCGCTCACACACACACTTACATAAGCAAATCATTCAGCATGTCAGTTTATTTATCCCCAAATACATACCAGCCTGAATGTAGTTATAGAAGCAAGGGTACAGGTTTTACTGCTTTTCCCCATGGCAGATGTGCTTGTTTGAGGCAAGTAGGTGTGATTTGTCATGGACATCCCTGTGGGGTCAAGATCTCCCTCCATCACAGCTGCCCGAGCTCCTGCAGAGATGTCTCTCCTTTTATTGTGTGGTGGTCCAGCCCTTGTCTTTGCATGTTTCACCAGAATGTGCATGGAGATCTGCCAAACCCCACCTCCACATACACAAGAATGAAGATTCCTGTACCTGCGTCTGCTAGGTTTGGGGAGCCATGGGCATTCGCAGGGGAACTAAGATTCCAGCTGTTGGTTTCCCAATTGTCCTTGCATACTTTTATAATCAGCCTTGCCTTCAAGACTCCCTCCTGCCAGTTCTTTTTCTTGAAGCAGTGTGTTCCACCTACACAGTTGAAAATTTTTGTGGGCCAGCAACAGACCATTTCTCAATCAACCCATGATAACCTTTCCCAATACAATAATATAAATGAGAAATTATTTTCCTGCCATGGGTCAGGTCTAAATCTGCTGCTGTTATTAAAAACCATCCTCGTTCATGACAGCTTCAAAATGAAAGGGATAACTGGGGCAAATTGTTTTGTGGCTTGAAGTTCAGATTGTAACATGAGAGGTTTCCTAGTGATGCTTTTTGGGTTTTGGGTGTTGGCTCTCTTCTACAGGGATGGCAGTGAGACAGGTGTGAGTTATGTAACTTGATGGTTTGGGTTTTCTGGTTTATGCTGTTGCTGGTTTTTGATTTTTTTTTTCCCTTTCCTGCATTTCACTACACGTTTTCTGTAGGTAGGCTAAGCTAAGATAATTGTCCATTGTATTATCTTATTTTATATTAAACTCTTTCTATCTCAACTCTTTATCTCAACCCAGAGTGGATTTTTGTTACTTTTCCTCACTTCTATGTTGGGGGGGAAAAGGACAGGTTAACCCGTTAGAGTGTGGTAACCTGAAGGGTTAAAACTTGGAGAGCCGAGCTCCAAGCACTGCTGGACTGATAAGAGGAGACAGTGTTAGCCTTGATGGCTTGTGAACTATGGGAACACAGTGCAGCAGTATAGTTGGAGGAGGGCAGATACCTGATTACAAATGGTTATTATGACCTGAGAGTGTAAGACTTCACACATATCAGAGTCCCTGGGTCCAATCAAAAACTGCTTCTGTGTTGTGTTAGCTTTTATAAAGAAAAGATTTTGCATAATAAAGTGGACACCTGGCCTGAATCAGGCTGAGTCCTGTCTCTTAATAGCGGCAAATGGTGACCCCTGATGTGATAGGGGCAATGAAACACTAAGCTGCATCCTGCTGCGTATTCCCTCAGAACTTTGAGCTGCTGAAAGGAAGCAGGAAAAGCCGGCTGGCCAGAGCAATCCCTCCCACTGGATGAGAGGTGAGCCATGGGAAACATGGGGAACCAGGAGAGTTCCTCAGAAAGAGACACTTATGAATTAATGCAAGAACTCCTTAGAAAGCATGGCAAAGTTATCTGTGGCTGTGATCTTAAGGAGATGTTGGAGAGGGTGTAGGAGAAAATCCCGACAGTTACAATATCTAGCACGTTTATGAGTGGAATCTGGGATCAAGTGGGGGTGAAGTTATGGGATGCTGCTACCACAGGGATGTTGAGGTGCAGCATATGCTTCCATGGTGGTGGATTATACTCGAGATACTTAAAGCGCAAAAAGGGAACTTGGAACAGAGTATTGAGGGAGCTCAGACTCCTCCTCTGTTACCCTCTAAGATGCCACCAAAGCCAAAGCTGTGGACTGAGACTTTGGGTACATATGCAGCAGAATACCCCCCCCAAGGATGACCTTCTAGATCCAGGTCCTAGCGATCCTGAACAGGAACCAGACCTTTATCCCCAGGATCCTCACAATGTGTGGGCTTCTATTAAGTGCCAAGCTTTGTGAGATGGAGACACTGAGTTTGAAGAATTGTGGTTCCTGTACTGTACACGGGAAGATGGGGTAACCCTCAATGGGAGGCTTTGTCCTTCCCAATGATTAAAGAACTCCGTTGTACTGACACTGAGCATGGGCTCTCTTCTCCTTATTTCATTAATCTTTTAACATCTATACTTGACAATCATGTAATGACACCATATGACTTAAAATCTCTAGCACAACTGTTGCTAACTCTGTCTCAGTATACTCTATGGGAGTTCCAGTGGAGAAAAGGGCTCCAAGTGCTCTTACTTACATATGCGGGACATAACAATTAGGCGTTAGCGGCAATCACATTGGATCACCTCATGGACCCTGATCAACACACTGACCCGGCAGCACAAGCCCATGACTGCCCACGGGAAGCCCTGGAAGCATCATGAGAGGAGGCACAAAAGGCTTTTCTTAAAGTCCCGGACTCTCAAAAGCCACACAAAGCTTTTACAAATATCGTTCAGGAACCTCGGGAACCTTTTATGCCTCATAGACAGGCTCAAACTGGCCTTAGAACACCAAATCGATAATGGGGAGACAAGGGAAATATTACTGTTGAAATTAGCTGTGGAAAATGCAAATGCAGATTGTAAGAAGCTGTTAAAATCTTTGCCTAATCAAAACCCCACCTTGCTAGAAATGATTGAAGCATGTAATAAGATAGGTATGATGGAACATAAGTATGAAGCTATGGCTGCAGCTTTTGCAGCTATGAATGGTCCAATGAATACAGGAGTTTTGTTACAGGTGTGGGAACCTGAGTCATCTCAGAAAGAATTGTTTGGTAGATAATACCAGAGCCAAACCTAAGGCACCCGGGATGTGCCCTAAGTGCCAAAAGGGGAGGCATTATGCTAACCAACATCGATCTAAGTATAATTTTTCAAGGGCAGCCCGTTGCACAGGGAAACTGGATGCAGAGCACAGGATGGTGCCGCACGCAGACACGAATAATCCAGCCATCACTGTCCAGACAGATGTTGGCAGCATGCACGTCTCTGACCTCTGCCCAGCAACAGCATGCAGCGCAGGACTGGATCTGGCAACCTCCAGCACAGTAACTTTATTTGATACCACGGTCCATTTATTGTCAACAGGCATGTCAGGTCTTCTCCCAGTAAAAACTCAGGCATTAATATTAGGTAGATCATCAAAGATATTAGGACTTTTTGTGCTTCCTGGGGTTGTTGATTCTGACAGCATAGATAAAATTCAGATCATGGCATGGACTCCGTTTCCTCCCTGCACGGTACTGAAGGGAAGTCATATTGCACAACTATTATTGCTTCCCTTGGGATCGGAACATCCCCCTGCAAAGGGACCTTTAAGAAATAAAGGAGGATTTGGGTCTACTGGGGATCCATAGATTCTGTGGGTACAGACTATCTCTCAAAAGCGTCCTATCTGTCAATGTTCCTGATGTATGGTTAGCAGAAAATAGTGCTTAGTGGTATTGTTGATACTGGAACAGACATCACAGTGATTTCTAAAGCTAAATGACCCCCCACTGGTCTGTAGCTAGTCCATCTCAGGCACTGGCAGGCATAGGGGGAGCTGGAAAAAGTCATCAGAGCCTGAATTTCATTCAGATTCAGGGACCAGATGGACATACAGCTTCTGTGAAACCATTTGTTTTGCCTGTGCCTATGGTGCTATGGGGTCACAGTATCACAGTATCGCTAAGGTTGGAAGAGACCTCGAAGATCATCGTGTCCAACCTGTCACCACAGACCCCATGACTAGACCGTGGTACCAAGTGCCATGTTCAATCCCCTCTTGAACACCTTCAGGGACGATGACTCCACCACCTCCCTGGGCAGCCCATTCCAATGGCGAATGACTCTCAGTGAAGAACTTTCTCCTCACCTCTAGCCTAAACTTCCCCTGGCGCAGCTCGAGACTGTGTCCCCTTGTTCTGGTGCTGGTTGCTAGAGAGAAGAGGTCAGCCCCTTCCTGGCTACAACCACCCTTCAGGTAGTTGTAGAGAGCAATGAGGTTGCTCCTGAGCCTCCTAGTTCTCCAGGCTAAACAATCCCAGCTCCCTCAGCCTCTCCTCACAGGGCTTGTGCTCAAGGCCTCTCCCCAGCCTTGTTGCCCTTCTCTGGACACGTTCAAGTGTCTCACTGTCCTTCCTAAACTGAGGGGCCCAGAACTGGGAACAGGACTAAAAGTGTGGACTAACCAATGCAGAGTACAGGGGCACAATGACCTCCCTGCTCCTGCTGACCATACTATTCCTAATGCAGGCGAGGATGCCATTGGCCTTCTTGGCCACCTGGGCACATTGTTGGCTCATGTTCAGGCGGCTGTTTGATCAGCACTCCCAGGTCCCTCTCTGTTTGGGAGCTCTCCAGCCACTCCGACCCCCAGCCTGTAGCTCTGCATGGGGTTGTTGTGACCAAAGAGCAGCACCCAGCACTTGGACTTGTTGAATGACATCCCATTGGACTCCGCCCATCTGTCCAGTCTGTCGAGGTCCCTCTTCAGGACCCTTCCGCCCTCTAACTGACCAACATCTGCTCCCAACTTGGTGTCATCTGCAAATTTGCTGATGACTGTCTCAATCCCCTCATCCAGATCATCAATGAAGACATTGAAGAGGATGAGGCCCAGCACTGATCCCTGGGGGATGCCACTGGTGACTGGCCTCCAGCTGGATGTGACACCATTCACCACCACTCTCTGGGACCGGCCCTCTAGGCAGTTCCTAACCCAGTACAGAGTGTTGCTGTCCAAGCCACGAGCTGACAGTTTAGCCAGCAGTTTGCTGTGGGGGATGGTGTCAAAGGCCTTGCTGAAGTCCAGGGAGACTACATCCACAGGCCTGCCCACATCCACCAGGAGGGTCACTTGATCATAGAAGGAGATCAGCTTGGAGAGGCAGGACCTGGCCTTCCTAAATCCATGTCGTGATGTGCTTTCACAATGGGGGATGACCATGAACACCCATTTTTAGAGGGGGCCATTGTGGTGTGCAACACCCTCCAGTTAACATGGAAAACAAATGTCTCTGTCTGGGTGGATCAATGGCCTCTACCATTGGAAAAGCATTGCGCACTTCAAGAACTAGTCACAGACCAATTGGGAAAAGGGCATGTTGTACCCTCCATGAGTCCATGGAACTCTCCTATTTTTGTCATCAAAAAAACAGACAGGCAAGTGGCACTTACTCGATGATCTCAGAAAGATTAATGATGTTATGGAAGATGTGGGGAGCCTTCAACCAGGGCTACCCTCAGCCACAATGATACCACAATATTGGCATTTAACTGTTATTAACCTAAAAGATTGCTTCTTTAACATTCCTTTACATCCAAATGATGCTCTTAAATTTGCTTTTTCAGTTCCAAACATCAATATGCAACAACCTTTGCAGAGATACCATTGGGTTGTGCTTCCACAAGGAATGAAAAATAGTCTTACAATTTTTTCAGTGGTATGTAGCAAAAATTCTTAGTTCTGTTCAAGAGGCTGTCTCGGTCCGGAGAGGGAAAGAGACTCAGTTCTAATAAATATTCCCATGTTGTGAAATGAGAGGCACAAACAAGGCCAAAATATCAACAGCTAGACTATTTATTACATAAATAAAGTGGATGGATCAGAAAGGGATAGAGAAAGAATAGAGAGAGAAGAGAGAAGAGGAAAGGAATTATATTACCACACCCCTCACCCCCCCAAGACAGTTTGAGTCTGTGGAGGAAAGGTGCTGCAGGAGATGTTGGGTCTGTAGAGAAACGGTGCTGCAGATGTTGGGTCTGTAGAGGAAGGGCGCTTAGGCTTTGGCTGCAGAAGGGATGTGGTCCTCTGAGCAGCTTCTTCAGCTCCATGAGTTGCAGTAGGCGTCACTTAGGGCACAGAGAGATGGTTTTCAGAGTCCAAGATCCACTGTGTTGCCCCATGATGTTTCCAGTGTGTGGTGCTGTCTTCTTTCTTCCGCATTTTCCTTCTCCAGTTTTCTTCTTCTTAAGCCACTAGTTGCTCCAGTCCTTTTATACAGTTTTTTAGTCCTTAGGCAAGTGTCCAGGTGTTGTTCCCCAGGATATCGTTCTGGGAAATCATCTTTAGGTAAGTCTCCACGTATTGTTCCCCGGGAAATTGGTCCAGGATATCATCTTTAGGTAAGTATCCAGGTATCTTTCCCCAGGAAATTTTTCTATGTACTCAGGTGAGTTTGGGCAGCCGTCTGGATGGAGGGGGGAAGGCCTCCGCCTCCTCCATCTACCTACCCACACACTCATTACACATCAGGAAACAGGCAGTGAGTCCATTGTCTCATCATCTCCCTTCCTGGGGTATCAGATGGCTGGAAATGATCTTGTCCTGAAGGCGTGATAGCTGGGCTCTTGGGCCATTGTTGTAGGCCAGCTGCAGTCCAGTGAGCAATTTTATGTTTGCACCTTCTGAGCTATTGTCTGGGCAAGCAGCAAGTGATTTTATCTTTGTTGAGTCACACCAGGAGAGACAAGCTTTAGTCTCTCACAGAGGAATTTCCTGATGTTCTGATATATCATTATATGGATGACATCCTAGTGGCAGCACAAAGCCCCAAGCACATGAAGAAAGCTGTAGCTCTTACTGTATCCACTGTGACTCAAGTGGGGTTTTGTGTAGCACCTGAAAAAATTCAGAATGCACCACCTTGGAAATATTTAGGGTGGAGAATTCGGACCCAAACAATTGTTCCACAGCTTTTACAAACCAATGCACATGTGAAAACACTTCATGATGTTCAGAAATTGCTGGGAACCATAAATTTGGTTTGTTCTCTTTTGGGAGTTTCTAATGCAGATTCAAGTCCTTTGTTTGAACTCCTAAAGGGTGACACTAATCTGTGCTCTCCTTGAGTTTTGAATTCTGAAGCACTTCAGTCTTTGCAGAATGTGACCATGGCTTTTACAATTTTCACTACAGCCACTAAAATCCTTCTTGCAACTTCAAAATATGTTCCTTTATTTTGATTTCAAATCAGTTGGTTTTTAGCTTGTTTACTTGGTGTTGTCAGTTCAGTCTTTTTTGTCTTTCAGTGATCCTGGATCTATATCCATTTCTTCTACTGTCCTCAAAGTGCTGGCACTTTTTTTTTCTGCAGTATTTACCATACAAAAAATTGAAGCACCACAGGCAGCTTATAAGAATCTATTGTTCTTGGGAGACTGACAGGAAATACAAAAGAGGAAAAAAAAACAAACCAAAACAAACACTCTTACAAAAAAATAAAAATTAACATGAGACAAACCAAAAACCTAAAACTTAAGTCAAGCTCTATGCAAAGGAAGGTCCCACTTTCAAACATGATTTCACTTTTTTATAAAATAAGTTGGTTAATTAGGATTATCCTCTTTCAAAATTATGTTTTACCACAGCAGGACTTTTTCTTAAGGGATCTCCTGGACAATTTCATCAGATTTGTTCAGTTGTAGCTTTTCTCTTGAAACTAAAATCCAAGGAAATTAAAAGCATTTTACTGCTATTTCTGTGTAATAATTATTTAAATGTGCATAATGTATTTTTTTCCCTTACATTTTATGCTCATAGTTCCAATATCAGACAACTCTTAAATTCACTGATGGCCAACCCAATTTTCAACAATATTATGAATGTTACATTGGTAGTGACTTGAAAACCGGAAAGAACAGTGTAATCAAGGATTTGTTCCCACTACTCCCAGTACTTCTATCTGAGTAGTCCTAGCTGACTCACTGGCATCATGACAATAACCATTGCTCAATTTGGTTTCTAGTACAAGGTAAGCCCTGGAATTTTCAAATCTTGTGGAAGATGAGTAGAGAGTTGCAGGGGACAGACTTTATTATTGTCAATAGGAATGCATGCAAATTAAGCAAATGGAGGCTTTTAAATAATTTTTTTGAGAGTAGCAAACACAAATAACCATTTAACACACACACACACTCTGAGACACATACACACACACTCTGAGACAATTGCAAATCCTCATTGCATCTGTACTGCAACCAGTATTTTATCAAAACTTGCAACCTACTTTCTTCCAGTACCACTGTTTGTTTTTCAACAAAATATTTAAATTCTGTTTCCCTTAAACCACCATTTTAGATGATTTACCTCTGAAGATTATAGTAGATAGCCATTGATATTCAACCATCACTGCTTTGCTCATGTCTAGACCTTGTTTTCCCTTTTCTTCCCTTAACAATTAATCTTTTTACACACATGCACTGTTATAGATGACTCCAGGTAAAAGTTTCAGGTCACAAATTTTTTTGGCAATAAAAGACCATAAAAAGGCAATAAAAAGCAATAAAAAACAATAAAAGCAAGCAAAGCAACTGGTTGGGCATCGAGGATACAAAATGTCACAGCAACTTTACAATAGCTTTCTTCATCTTATATAGTTACATCATCTACATATCCAACTTATGCTAAATAGAAGGCAGGCATGTGATGATGAGTCTTAGAATAGGTGGGCAGATCCCTGCTCATGCGCACTTTGCATGGTAAGAGTCCTCCCGAGGGTCGAAAGATGAAGTAAATGAGTCATTCTCAAAGTTGTCCACTTTCACACATGCTCAGTTGTTCAGGCTTCTTATCTAAAGAAAAAAAATCCCCAGTTCTGAATAGAACTGAGTGTTTATCTTTATACAGCTTCTCTTTAGCCTTGGTGTCTCTAATTAGCCAAACACACTGTCTCTGTTTAAGTCTGTAAAATATGCAGCTCCCCCCTTGTCCTCAAAACAAGCTTCTGCAAACTCCCCAATCACCTTTTAACACAAATCACAGAATCCCCAGTATTTTCATAACACGCACAAAGGATTTTCTTTGCACAGTTACTTTTGAGAAAAACTATCTGTAATTATCTTATTTTGGACAAGCTTGTTCTTACAACAATTAAGTCTTTGCTTTTGATCTTAGTTTTCCAGTGAAAGAAAGAGGGCTTTCTTTTTCTCCTTAATGCTTTACATGGAGAACCAAGGGCTGGTTGCTCCACATCAGCAGGGTCACCCCACTTTTGGTGATGGAGGCAGGCTGGTCATATTGGCCAGGGAATCTGTCCTGATGTTTACCCAGAAAATTTTGTGGCACATAACTCATAAACATTTTTTCTGTGACAGATGACCATTCTCATAAAATTGGTGAACAATGCAGAATTTGACATATACCATTTTTAAACATATCTGAATCCACGACCACATTCATGCAATCAAACCTGCTTGAACAACAAACTGCAGCCTCCTGACACTGTGTCCCACACAAGAAACCTGGGCAAGGCAGAACCTGGGCTTTCCACATGCAAAATTCATATGCTCAAGGGTAAATCTGGGAGGTATCATACACTTGTTAACCATGAGCTAATGTTTTCATAATCTTGCAGCCCACTTAACTCTGTGGCTTCTTTATAATTTTTTCTGTGAGGGTAAGGCTTCCAAAAGCAATTTACAATCCAATGGCACTTAGTTTTCTTTATATTTCAGAACTTTGTCTTCTCTCAAATTCAGTATTTTAAAATTATTTTTCTTTGTATTTTGAATACATTGAAAAGTTCAGCCAGTGCTACACAGCAACAAAACTCATTAAAAAACCAATTGCTTTTGGTAAAACAGGGAACATAGCGAGAAAGTAAATTTACATGTGACCAGAAAAGAAGCAAACAAGCTTGAATATTCAATATATGTACAACAGCTCTACAGCTGCTATAAACTTTTCTAGCTCCAAGAACATCAGCTTACCTAGGTTAATTTACACCAGTTGAGGAGTTTGCTTATATAACATCTGCTTCTCTTCCTCTCATTGTACAAAAAAAGAGAAAAACACATCTTCCACACTTCAACACTTTTATTTGGAGTTTCACAGTTGTTCTGATTGAGATTTTTGAGCCCTTTCCCTGCTAGGCAGTCTTTTATCTGTTCTCTGCCACATCTGAGCATTAAGGGGAGGGGTGGTGTGTTTTATTGTGCTAAAACAAGGTTACTGTAACTATTTGTATTGGACCACCAAAACGTACCCCAATGTGTAGAGAATTTTCACAACCCTTATTCTCAAATTTTTCTTAATATTGTAGGATTACATATTTTAATTAGCAGATGGTTACTTAAGCATTCAGTAACTTAAAAACTTGTGCTCTATTTTAAGGCATACTCAATCAGAAACAATTATATTATATGCTAAAGCAACAGCAAAGCTCATCACCTTACAAATACCAGTATCTTCTTAGGAAAGATACTTGGCTCTCAAGAGTTCATTTAACAATACTATAAGCTTTTTAGTTTATTTTGTCAGGCCCTCAAACACAGAATATTAAAAAGCACCTTGAGATAATTTCTACTGAAAGCCACCTTTTCTGTTGAATGTCACTTCTACTATATCATTTATTGATGGTGAAATGCAGATGTAACAGTTGCAAATGCAGTGGGACATATGTAGGGGAGTCAGTCTGCATACATCTCACAAATTTGTTCATACAACAGACACTACAGTGTTTGTGATTTTTCTTACCAAATGATAGTAACAAACAAATATGAAGATACACAACAGAATGTATTCATGAAAGCAGGAGACATAGGTTGGCATATACAGACTCAATACAGAGCTGTCCTAACTATCATGCAGTTCTCTCTGAATGTACTATAGCCCGCACAGTAATAACAAAACCTTTTCTCAAAACACACGCTGTCCCTATATGATCTTCTGCACATTAGGTGTTTGGGTTTGGGGTTAATAGTTATATTGCTTTCTTGACTTTTATAAATGGCTTGTCTAGGTCTGTTTCTGCAAGTTGCTTTCTAAAAGTCTTAAACGTATCAAGGAGACAAAGGCATTGGGAATTCTTTCAACCTTTTCAACATCCTCTTACCCCAGTTACAGCTTTGTGTGAAGAGACAGCAGTGGAAAGAGAGGTGTGTTCTTGGAACATCTGCACAACCTTGATACTATTGCTTCAGAGAGTACTTAACAGACCTTCACTGCATGTTTTCAGTAAACTACATCTCTGTCTGAAAACAGAGAACTTCAGACTTATCAGCCTTGAAGCAGCTTCTCTGAAAATTTCAGCTAGAAACAGACTTTTTCTCAAGGAATTGCCTGAAGTGGTTGAGCTAGTTATTTATGCTTTGGCTTTAATTTGTTAGCTAGATACACCAAATTAATTTTGTGTGTATGCACACAAAATCACATATTCTCAGAGAGTGTTTTGATGAAACTATACTCAGACCTACTTGAATGATTAATTATGTCACACACATACTACTTAATTGACTGAGAAAGGAAAAGAGACAGTGGAAGCTGGTGAATTTCTGGGATTGTGCT
Organism: Colaptes auratus; assembly: GCA_015227895.2. Classification (NCBI taxonomy): domain Eukaryota; kingdom Metazoa; phylum Chordata; class Aves; order Piciformes; family Picidae; genus Colaptes; species Colaptes auratus. The sequence goes on from CM026897.1 coordinate 64,476,862, forward strand.
GATTTTCTTATTTATGTAATCTAACTCTTTTTCTGAGAATCTCACAATAAACTGTAGTGCTTGTTGTTCCATCTCACTCGGTGAACAATGAGAGAGGTGAATATTCATATCTCCCAAATAGGTTAAGCCTTCTTAACAGGACTGCAATGGCATTAAATGTCATGACAATGACTTTTGGAGGAAAACAAAAAAATAATTTATTGTTTTTTTTCTAGCAACTATCAACAAGCATTATGGATAAAAACACTTTGTCAGTGTAATTGAAACTGGGTGGTGTGTGTCTGGGAATGAAACTGCATGGGAATGTTCAGAGAGGTAACAGCAGACAAGTTTCTTCCATCACATGGTGCATATTCAAATGCCATGGCGGGGAGTTAGAGAAAAGCATCTCACTGCTCTGCCTCTGCAGGCCTCGATGCATCTCTCTCCCAGTTTTCCTCTTAAAACAGTTACAGGTTGAGTTGTTTCAAATAAGACAGGCCAAGTTCCTTACTGGTCTTAGACACCTATCCATGTATCTGCCTGTGGAAGTTTTTAGTGACTCAGAAGTCCAAGAGATAATGCTATATAACAAGCTGAAAAGCTTTTTCTTCCTTGAGGACAGGGAAGACACATGAATACAGCCCTTAGCTTTTAAGGTGTTTTAATACATCTCACAATATAGTCTTATAACTGATTAATTATTCAATTTACTTGTATGTCTTTTAATATTTATAATTTAAAACACATATTCAGATACATTTATTGCAAGCATTTTTCTCATCTGTGTCTTCAGATGGGCTGCTCTCCTTTCCACAAGCATTAAAGTGATGAACTTTGTGAAAGGTGATCCTATATGGATAATGGTGAATCAATGTGGCATTATATTATTTTTGTGCTGGTGGTATAATCACTACAACATAATTTAAGATTAATCTATTTTAATCAGTGATGTATTGAAAATATAAAAGGTCACAGCCCAGCCTATATATTTAAGATCTCCAATTCTAAATTATTCCAAATCAGAAAGTGATTAGTTTGATACTATCAGCCTGTAGAAAATCAACCTGCTATTAGTCTTAAACAGGAACAAAGATAGGACTAAGAGAACTTCCAAGAACAACAAGTTGAATCTCTCTAATAAAAAAAATCTTTCATGAAATGAAGCGATTCTAATTTAAAATTGGAACTGTGTTTTTCCTCTAACATTTCTATATGAAGGCTCTCCCAGAATACAATGTCTAGTGCTTACAGGAATTTTTAATTTGTATTAATAACATTCACATTCTACATCTTTTCTGCATGCTAACTTCTTTTTCTAGCTGAAATTTCAATATTTCAACATTTATCCTTCTGTGTTTGCTAACACTTCTGATTTGCTAACATGAACCCATCAAAAAAATCTCCATTTTCAAATTTTCTTTTAAAAGAGTTTCCATTTTTCATTTGTCCTAACATCCTTTCTATATATTTGTTTCAAATTGTAATAGCTTTTTTGGGGTCATACAAATGGTGTTACACAATATGTAGAAAAAGTCTTCATTTGCCCCTTTTGTTACATTGGTGTTTCATATTTATTGAAAAGACAATAGATAGATTTTCTTCTACAAGATCCAGCAACATTTCATACTGCCTTATCTTACCTTTTTATTCCATTTCTAGATCAAATATTTCCACACATACATACACACACAAATTAACTTCATAAATTGTATTAATTTTTAAACTAATTAAAACTTTTAAACTATTTATTAGGTATGTAGGTAAAATAAAATCAATCATAGAAGGGATCTGAGAACCCTGTCCATGACACCACTCCTTTGACTATTGATTTTTCCCAATTCAATCATCCCTTTCAATCACCTTTTCTTTAACTGGGAGAGTTAATGAAAAGACAACCTGTACTCCCAAGTCCTTTGCCACCACTTCCAGTGCCTTGTAGTTCTTCTTGATGTTCTTCAGATTGCTCGTAGCTGTGTCACTGCAGCAGCAGGTAGTAGTCAGTTATGTACAAGGTCTGACATGTGCAGAGGATGGCCACAAAGATGACCAGAGGGCTGGAGCACCTTCCCTGTGGGGACAGGCTGTTAGAGTTGCGATTGTTAGGCTTGAAGAGAGAAGGCTTCAGCTTTCCCATAGCTGAAGGGTGTCTACAAGCTGGTGGATCAACTTTTTCAAAGGGCTTGTAGCGATAGTTTAGTTTCATAGTTTCAGTTAGGGTTGGAAGGGACCACAAGGATCATTTAGTTCCAACCCCCCTGCCATGGGCAGGGACACTCTACACTAGACCAGGCTGGCCAGAGCCTCATCCAGCCTGGTCTTAAACACCTCAAGGGAAAGGGCCTCAATCACCTCCCTGGACAACCCATTCCAGGGCCTCACCACCCTCACGGTGAAGAACTTCCTCCTCACATCCAGCCTGAATCTCCCCACCTCCAGCTTCATTCCATTCCCCCTAGTCCTATCACTCCCTGATAGCCTGAAAAGTCCCTCCCCAGCCTTCTTGGAGGCCCCCTTCAGATCCTGGAAGGCCACAATGAGGTCACCTCGGAGCCTTCTCTTCTCCAGACTGAACAGCCCCAACTCCTTCAGTCTGTCCTCATAGGAGAGGTGCTCCAGTCCTCTGATCATCCTCATGGCCCTTCTGTGGACACCTTCCAGCACCTCCAGATCCCTCTTGTAATAGGGGCTCCAGAACTGGAGGCAGTATTCCAGGTGGGGTCTCACCAGAGCTGAGAAGAGGGGGAGAATCAACTCCCTTGACCTGCTGGCCACACTTCTCTTGATGCAGCCCAGGATCTGATTGGCTTTCCGGGCTGCAAGTGCACACTGAGAGCTCATGTTGAGCTTCTCGTCCACCAGCACCCCCAAGTCTCTCTCCTCTGGGCTGCTCCCCAGCCAGTCCCTGCCCAGCCTGGATTTGTGCCTGGGATTGCCTCGACCCAGATGCAGGACCCTGCACTTGGTCTTGTTGAAGCTCATGAGGTTGGCCTGTGCCCACCTCTCCAGCCTCTCAAGGTCCCTCTGGATGCCATCCCTTCCCTCCAGCGTGTCCGCTGCACCACACAGCTTGGTGTCATCAGCAAACTTGCTGAGGGTGCACTCGATTCCACTGTCCATGTCACCCAAAAAGATGTTGAACAAGACTGGTCCCAGGACTGATCCCTGAGGGACTCTGCTTGTCACTGGCCTCCACTGGGATATGGACCCATTGACAGCCACTCTTTGGGTGCGGCCATCAAGCCAGTTCTTTGTCCATGTAGTGCTCCACCCATCAAACCCACGTGTCACCAGCTTGGAGACCAGGATGTGGTGTGGGACAGTGTCAAAGGCTTTGCTCAGGTCCAGGTAAACGACATCAGTTGCTCGCCCCTCATCTATTAATGTTGTCACTTGTTCATAGAAGGCCACCAGGTTTGTCAGGCAGGATTTGCCCTTGGCAAAGCCATGCTGACTGCTCCAAATCACCTCTTCACTACTCTTCCGAGTCACTAGTGCCTCCAGGAGGATCTGCTCCATGATCTTTCCGGGCACAGAGGTGAGACTGACTGGCCTGTAGTTCCCTGCTTCGTCCTTCTTACCCTTTTTGAAAATGGGAGCAATGTTTGCCCTTTTCCAGTCTGTGGGGACTTCCCCAGTCTGCCATGACTTTTGGAATAGAATAGAGAGGGGCTTAGCAACCTCATCTGCCAGTTGTCTCAGCGCCCGTGGGTGTATCCCGTCGGGTCCCATGGACTTGAACACTTTCAGGTTCTTCAGGTGATCACCAACCTGAGCTTCACTTATGAAGGGCAGTTCTTCCTCCCCGTCCCTGGCATCGTCTGCCATGACTCCAGGAGTGTGGCTGGAGGCCCTTGCAGTGAAGACTGAGGTAAAGAAGTTATTGAGTACCTCAGCCTTTTCCACATCACTTGTGACCAATTCACCAGTTTCCTTTCTGAGGGGGCCCACACCTTCCCTACTCTTCTTCTTACCATTAATATACCTGTAGAAGTTCTTAGTGCTCCCTTTAACCTCCCTGGCTAGATTCAATTCAAACTCTGCTTTGGCTTTCCTAACCAGGTCACCTGCTGCTCGGGCAGGTTCCTTATATAACCCCTGTTCTATCTGTCCTTCCCTCCACTTCCTGCAGAGTTTCTTTTTAAGTAATAGTGTGTCCAGGAGCTCCTTGTTCATCCAGGCAGGCCTCCTAGCATTCTTCCCTGCTTTTCTCTTTGTTGGTATACATAGCTTCTGGACACAGAGGAGGTGGTCCTTGAATACTAACCAGCTGTCCTGGGTCCCTCTTCCGTCCAGGGCTTCGTCCCATGACACTTTGGCTAGCAGATCGAAGTCTGCACACCTAAAGTCTAGGGTCATAAGCTTAGAATAGGTCCTCCTGATAGCCCTGAGGATATTAAATTCAACTGCTTCATGGTCACTGCAGCCAAGGCTGTCTCTGAGCCTCACATTGGTTACCAGCCCTTCCCTGTTGGTGAGAACAAGGTCCAGCATAGCACCTTTTCTTGTTGGTTCCTCTACCATTTGGAGGAGGAAGTTGTCTTCTATGCAGTCCAGGAACATCCTGGATTGCTGGTGCCTTGCTGTGTTGTCCCTCCAGCAGATGTCAGGGTGGTTGAAATCACCCATGAGGACCAGGGCTTGTGACCTGGAAGCCGCTTCTATTTGCCTGTGGATAGGATGATAGCAAATATCTTTAAGATGGAATAGGGTAGATTTAGACTGGATGTTAGGAAGAAACTCTTTACAGTGAGGACGGTGAGACACTGGAACAGGTTGTCCAGGGAAATTCTGGATGCACCCTCCCTGGAAGTGTTCAAGGCCAGGTTGGATGAGGCCTTGATCAACCTGGTCTAGTGAGAGGTGTCCTGGCCCACATCAGGGAGCTTAGAATTAGATGACCTTTAAGATCCTTTCCAAACCAAACCATTCTATGATTCTGTGATTAATGCAGAGGTGAAAACACATTTAAGGTTTTGCTAAAGTGGAGTTTTTTCAATCTTGTATTAGAAATTTTTACACAAGTCTACAAGTCATCAGAAGGTGAAGAAGGCTTAAAGAATGCTTTTTAAGCATATTTCTTTATTTGTTTATTCACATTCAGATGAGTAGGCAAATAACTTTTGTTTTGAAGAATGCAAACCAATAGCTACTCTTTGTGGGTACTCTCTTCAACAACAGATTCACAGAATCATAGAATCATTCAGGCTGGAAAAAGAAAAAACTCCAAGGTTATCTAGTCTAACTGTCAACCTAAGACCACTATGGTGTCCTGAAAAGACACAGCCTCGAACATGCCCTGACCCAGACCAGGAGACAGGACATCTGTTTTGCAGGACATTGCCCAAGTTTGTCTGAACATGACCGGGGGGTCCAATTGGCTCAGGTGTGTGTGTGCTGCATGTGATGTATGGGTGCCTGACTTTGTCACATCCGTATGGGCTCTGTATGCCAACAGGCCATCTTTGGAGAAAAAACTGATTCTACAGGTTTAAGTATCAGGTTTCTGTCTTTTAATCTCAGTTACCGCTGGTTGTCATTGTCTTTGGTTCTTTATTAATGCAAGCTTAAATGGCAAGCCAGTTGCCTTATATCCAGAAACCAACAAGTGCCACAACAGCCACTGCTGAACTTGCAGCTGAAAGCCTTTCCCAGCAGGCAAGTAACACCACTGCTGAGCTAAAAGCCACAGAGACAAGAACCAGAAAGCCATCCTGAGCACTGGAATAATCCAAGCCCCATCCCACCACCAGCTGCACCAGATGCCTGCCTGTAACATGCCAAAGGGACCTGTCCCTCAGAGAGAAGGAGCCACCCAGAGAAGCCCCAGCACCAATGACCTTTGTAGCAATGTGTCTCTCTCGGAAACAAAACTACAAGAAGTCCTTGCCTTGCCAGTGTCCATGTGGTGGATGCCAACTTTGCATTATTTGTCTGCATGAATTCAAACGTGTCTGGAAAGATACTGGACTGAAAAGCAGCATAGCCATGAGTAAACCCAGCAAATCTCATTTACTTTTAAGTCTCTGTTAAAGGTTCTGTTGCCCTAGCCACCCTCTTAAGTGGATATAGAATCCCCCTTTGCCGGCAAACCCACATTTTTACCAAAGTATTTCTTTTCAGTTTAAATTACTGTTTGCTCTTTCTGCTTTTGCTTAAATTGTTTATCTTGCCTATTCCTTGTGTAAATAACCAACCTCAACTGAACACTACAAATCTATAAATATATTTTTCACAGGATTTGAGGGTTAATAAAAATTAATACTTTTTATTAATTGCTCTGCCAATTATTATATATTAATAACTGTCACAAATGGCCACTAAAACCTTGTCCTAAGTACCACATCTACATGTTTTGTGAACACGTCTAGGAATGGTGACTTTACCACCTCCCTGAGCAGCCTATTCCAATGCCTGACCATTCTTTCTATAAATAAATTTTTCCTGATATCCAATCTAAACCTTCCCTGATGCAGCTTGAGGACATTTCCTCTTATCCTATCACTTGAAACTAGCAAAAATTGACCAACATATACCTCATTTCAGGAAGAAAGCAATAAGGCCTCCCCATAGCCTCACCTTAGCCTCACCTTCTACAGACAGAACAAACTCAGCCACTCTTCCTAAGACTTGTTCTCCAGACCATTCACCAGCTTTGCTGCCCTCCTCTGACAACTCAGGCCACTCAATATCTTTCTTGTAGTGAGGGGCCCAAAACTGAATGCAGCATTTAAGGTGTGGCCTCACCAGTGCCAATTAGGTAGGGACAATCATATCTCTATTCCTGCTGACTACACTATTCCTGATACAGGTCAGGATGCTATTGACCTTCTTGGCCACCTGAGCCCACTGCCAGTTCATACAGATGTCAGCTAACACCCCTAGGTCCTTTTCTGATAGGCAGCTTTCCAGTCACTCTTGCCCAAGCCTATAGCATTTCATGGAGTTGTTGTGATCAAAGTGCAGGCCGTGGTGCTTGGCTTTGTTGAACCTCATAAAACAGACCTCAGCCCATTGATCCAGCCTGTCCAGATCCCTCACTCATAAAGGTATTAAGCAAGATTGGTCCAAATCTGAGCCCTGGGGAACACTTCTTATGATCCATATCCAGTGGGATTTGTCTACATACAGCACAACTTTCTGAACCTGAGCAGCCAGCTTTTTATCTGACTAAACTGTGATCAGGCAGTTTCTCCAGGAGGGTGCTGTGGGAGAAACTTTTGAATGCTTTACTAAAGTCCAGGTAAGTAATGTCAACAACTTTCCCCTCACTCTCTAGGCAGGTCACCTGGTCATAGAAGAGGATCGGGTTGTTCAGGTAGGATCTGAATTTCATGGAACCATGTTGGCTGGTCCCCTGGTTGCCCTGCACATGTAATGTGAAAGCACTCAAAATTAACAACTCCATAATATTCCACAGAACCAAGGTCAGGCTGAAAGATGCATAGCTCCCCACATTCTTCTTCCATCCCTTCATTTCCATAAGCCTCCAGTCATCTGTTACCTCCCCTGTTAACCATAACAGCTGACAGATAATGGAGAACATCTTGGCGAGCTCCTCCACTAACTTCCTTGGTATTCTCAGATGCATTCTATCTGGCCCCATGAACTTGTGAGTGTCCAGGTGGCATTGAAGGTCATTAACTGCTTCCTTCTGGTTTATGGGAGGTTTATTTTGCCCTCTGTCCCTGTCTTCTATCTCAGAGGCATTAATGCCCTGAGGATAACTGGTCTGATAATTAAAAACTGAGACAAAGAAGGTATTAAGTACCTCAGCTTTTTCCTTATCTTGGTGTCAATGTTCCCCTTCCCATCCAATAAAGAATTCAGATTCTCCATGGCTCTCTTTTTGTTGTTAATATATTTGTGCTGTAGTTGAAGCTTTACCCAGAGTCCCAAAACCCACAAGGAACAGATTTAAATTTCCTCCCCTTCTCCCTTTTTTCCCAGTAGGGTAAAAGCAAATTAGGCAGGAGAAAAGAAAGGTAAAGATCACAAAACAAATGGTCTAGAATCAGTTTGGAAGTGAAAAAAGGTAATTTTATATATATATATATATATGATTTGAGTAACAGGGAAAGTTACAAAGGTATAAAGAAAAATATGTAAAACCAGACCCAGCTGGCATTGGATTCTCTTAATGTAAAGTAGATTCTGTTTAGACACAGTTCTTAGAAGTGATCTAGAAGCAACATGGTAGGTCTCATCACGTGGTAATTGCAGGAACCAGGAGCAACATTACCTCTGTCAAGAAAGGGAGACAGGGGAAAGAGAGTGAACCTAGAAAATGCCCCCCCCCTTTAATAGGCTTGCTAGACAGGAAGGGCAAGTGGAATAGACCTTTGACCCAGGAGATCCCTCCCCCTCAGAAGGGGAAACCCAAATGTTCCTCTGCTCACCTGGATCAGATTTCTTTTGTCCACTTGGGGGCTGGGTTGTTTTCAGCCCCCCTCCAAGGATGGGTGTAACCTGGCAAAATTTGTAAAAATATATTTTGTTATCTCTTATGAGAGTGGCCAGACTGAGTTCTAACTGGGCTTTTGCCTAATTTTCTCTCTGCATGACCTAACAAGATCCCTGTATACTTATTGTGTTGCCTACGCTTTCTTCCAAAAATGGTAAAATCTCTCCTTTTTTTTTTTTTTTTTTCCAATTGAGTCCCAGAAAAAGCTTCTAGTTCAGTTGGGCCAGTCACCTTCCCCAGTTTGTCTTCCAGCAGATAGGGACAGCCCGATCCTGCACCTTTAAGACATCTTTCTTGAAGAATATCCAGCTTTCTCAGACCCATTTTCCCTTCAGGACATTCTCCCGAGGATTTTCTTAACCATTGTTCTGAACAGGCCCAAGTCTGCCTTCCAGAAGTACATGTAATAAAATGCATATTTTTATGTATTTTATAATTTAATACCTTGGGCAGTGGTATCTTCAAACACCATTGTAACTTATTTACACAGTATATTTACAGGTTCTATTTGGTTGTGGGTATTACATTCCACATATAAAGACAGTCAAATGATTTAGCACAGACTTTACTTTTCCAATACAGCAATTCAAATTGGAAATAGAGGTGCTGTGATCTGTGGTTTTCTCACAAAGGGGATTCCATGGCAGACTACTCACTTGCTCCTCTGTCTGGTATTTTCACAGATGCTGTAGCTGTAATTCAAGCAGTCCTTGACTTGGAGAGGGCTAGAGAGACACTCTCTCATGTGTTCCCTTGGCAGGCTGCAGCCTCTTCCGGGATTCAGTTCTCTTGAAGCTTTTCCCCTTTCTGCCTTGGTCCAGGTGCAAGGCCTGGGTGTAGTTGTTGCCTGTTAGGACAAACCCTTCATCTGCTACTCTGGCAGCATTTGGCTCTTGTTGCTTGCTGGGTGAGAACAAGGCAAGTCGCTTGACTTCTTGGCTGGTTTAAATATTGTCCCAAGACAATTAATGCCCTTTGGTAGCAAAGAACCCTGATAACTGGGCATGTAGGATGAGGCATATTCAAACATGGCTAGGGACACACACAGCTCACAGTTGTGTTACAAAGTTAATCACATGTGCTACATGTTTACCTGGATCCCAGGAAGTATCGGGGTTTTCACAGTCACAGGTGCTTACAATGCTGATCACATGTGCTATGCATTTGCCTGAACCATCTGGACCCCAGGAACTGTCCAGGTTAGCACACTCACAGGTGCTTAGCCCATTGTCTGGGTTAGGGCATGCTTTGGGGTTTGACCCTTCAGGACAGTACACGGTAGTGGGTTTGCTGACAAAGCCATAGAATCATAGAATCAATAAGGTTGGAAAAGATCTCAAAGATCATCAAGTCCAACCTGTCACCCAAGACCTCATGACTACTAAACCATAGCACCAAGTGCCACGTCCAATCCCCTCTTGAACAGCTCCAGGGATGGTGAGAAGCCATAAACCATGAATCACTTTCTTGGTGACCAGTTCACTCCAACATATTCAATTTACTTTCTTTAAGTTTAGCTTGTATTCAGAAAGTACTTTCCCTTCTAGCTGTCTTTGAGGCTTCAATGTCTTTAGACATAGTCTTGGTTCTTTTTCTCATTCATCTTTTGCATTGCTGCTTTTTAGCAATGGAAAAAGAGAATGGGAAGAAAAAATAATCCTTTTCCTGTAGTAGACACAAAAGCTATTTTCCTCCATAGGTCCATGAGCCATATGATAGCACTCAGAGTGAGTAAATTAAGTAAAAAAAAATTATTATTATTATTATTATTATTAAATGACTCCTCAGTACTACCAATTACAGCCATTTAAAGACACTATACTCACTATAGCCTTAAGGATTCAGTTTATTCCTCTCTTTCACAGAATAAATTAAAAGTCATTTAATGGACCTTAAACACAATTTATTGCCAAAAATCCTTGGCTCACTACTGATGATTCATGGGGCACTTGCTCATATTTTCTTGGGAAAGAGTGGCAAATTTAAATGAGAGGCAAGATTTCTGAATGTGCAAAGATTTAATAGCAGAGTAAGAAAGTCAAACCCAATAATTCTCCCTCCTTGTAGCTCAGAGTTGCTATTTGTCAGTGCCGTGTCTACAATTTGCAATATCAATTAACAGTGTATTATTTTCATTTTTTCTCATCAATTTTGATGAATATAAATAAAGTTATTTACATATGGGTGGCCAATTTTCAATCATACAACAAATAGTTTATACAATACATTCTTTTATTTTATTTAGCTTAAGAGGATGTGTCTTACTCTACAAGTGAAATTAAAGCTATCAGATATAAAAAGCCTGCAGCAGTACCATCTCACTTTTTATTCCTTAGTTGTTTTAATAACAATAAAGTAAAAATCTCTCTTTGGTTATGTTGAATGTCAGTATAGGGTGTTTTTTTTTCCAAGACATTTATACATGAGAAATTAAAGTTAAAATGAGAAAGAAGGCAGAACTGATATTTACAATACAATATACCAGGTTGAAAGAGACTTTCAAGATCATCGCGTCCAACCCATCAGCCAGTCCAACCCACCTAAACAACTAAACCATGGCACCAAGCACCCCATCAAGTCTCCGCTTGAACACCTCCAATGAAGGTGACTCCACAACCTCCCCGGGCAGCCCATTCCAATGGCGATGACTCTCTCGGTATAGAACTTCCTCCTAACATCCAGCCTAAACCTCCCCTGGCACAGCTTGAGACCGTGTCCTCTTGTTCTGGTACTGGCTGCCTGGGAGAAGAGACCAACCTCCGCCTGGCTACAACCTCCCTTCAGGTAGTTGTAGAGAGCAAGAAGGTCACTCCTGAGTCTCCTCTTCTCCAGGCTAAGCAACCCCAGCTCCCTCAGCCTCTCCTCATAGGGCTTGTCTTCCAAATCCCTCACCAACTTCGTTGCCCTTCTCTGGACATGCTCCAGCAAGACAACATCCTTCCTAAACTGAGGGGCCCAGAACTGGACACAGGACTCAAGGTGCAGCCTAACCAGTGCAGTGTACAGGGGCACAATGACCTCCCTGCTCCTGCTGGCCACACTGTTCCTGAGGCAGGCCAGGATGCCATTGGCCCTCTTGGCTGCCTGGGCACACTGCAGGCTCATGTTCAGCCTCCCATCAACCAGCACCCCCAGGTCCCTCTCGACCTGGCTGCTCTCCAGCCACTCTGACCCCAGTCCGTAGCACTGCATGGGGTTGTTGTGGCCACTGTGTAGACCCCAGCACTTGGATGTGTTCAATCTCATGCCCTTGGATTCTGCCCATCTGTCCAGCCTGTCGAGGTCCCTCTGCAAAGCCTCTCTACCCTCCAGCAGATCAACTCCTGCCCCCAGCTTGGTGTCGTCCACAAATTTACTGATGATGGACTCAATGCCCTCATCCAGATCATCAATAAAGATTTTGAAGAGCGTGGGGCCCAGCACTGATCCTTGGGGCACACCACTAGTGACTGGCCACCAGCTGGATGTGGCACCATTCATCTCTCTGGGCTCAGCACTCCAGCCGGATGTGGCACCATTCATCTCTCTGGGCTCGGCCCTCCAGCCACTTCCTAACCCAACGCAGTGTGCTCCTGTCCAAGCCATGGGGCTGATAGCTTGGCCAGCATTTTGCTGTGGGGGACAATGTCAAAGGCCTTGCTGAGGTCCAGGTAGACCACATCCACAGGCCTCCCCACATCCACCAGGCAGGTCACCTGATCCTAGAAGGAGGTCAGGTTGGTCAGGCAGGACCTGCCCTTTCTAAATCCATGCTGGCTGGGCCTGATCCCTTGGCCATCCTGGAAGTGCTGTGTGATCGCACTCAAGATGAGCTGTTCCATAATCTTGCCTGGCACTGAGGTCAGGCTGACAGGCCTAGAATTCCCTGGCTCTTCCAACTGGCCCTTCTTGTGGATGGGCACCATGTTGGCCAGCTTCCAGTCTTCTGGGACCTCTCCAGTGAGCCAGGACTGCTGAAAAATGATGGAGAGTGGCTTGGCCAGCTCATCTGCCATCTCTCTCAGCACCCTAGGATGGATCCCATCCGGTCCCATGGACTTGTGCTGAGGATTTCTCTAACTGCCTCCTCCTGGAGCAGCGGGAAACTATGCAGCTCCCTGGCTCCTTCTGCCAGCTCTGCAGGCCAGCTGTCTGGAAGACGTTCTGCCCTGCTGGTAAAAATTGAGGCAAAGAAGGTGTTAAGTACCTCTGCCTTTTCCTCATCCTTTGTTACAATGTTCCCCTCCGTGTCAACCAAGGAATGAAGGTTGTCCTTGCTCTTCTTCTTGCTATTAATATATTCATAGAAGGACTTTTTGTTGTCCTTCACAGCAGAGGCCAGTCTGAGCTCTAAATGGGCTTTTGCCTCCCTAATTTTCTTCCTACATGTCCTAGCAACATCCCTAAACATTCCATGGTTTGCCTCCCCTTTCTTCTAAAGATGATACACCCTCTTTTTTTCCCTTAGTTCTATTAAAAGTTCATTACCCATCCAGGCTGGCCGTCTGCCCTGGCTGCTCATCTTCCGGCACATTGGCACAGCCTGTTCCTGCACTTTCAAGAGTTCTTAAGTTAGGTTCTTTAGTTACATAACTCTCTTTTCATAGCTACTCTGAAGATCAGAAACTTCTACTTTGTCAGCTGTGTAATTTTTGACATACACACTCTTGTCCTTTATTCACAGTAATTGTAATGTTTTGTAACATTACAATTACTGTGTAATCACTTCCACTTGCTTTAATATCTCCTGCAGAATCTCCCACCCTTCCCACTAGCACTCCCATCACCACCCCCTCCCCCTTCTCCTCCCCCATTTTTAAGCTCTGTCAATATTAATTCTTTCACCTGACTAAAAATTATTTTAATTTCTCTTTTCCCTATGGAAACCTTATTCATTGGTGTTTTTTTCTGTTTGTGCCTTTTGTTGCAAATAGCAACAGTTGCAGCATAGACTGACACATTGGCAGGGCTGGTTTTTGAGACATTAGCAAGAATAAATAGATGGCAAAGAAAATGAAATGTATATGGTTACGCATAGAAACATCCAGTGTTTTCTTTAACATAAGTTTTTCCTCATCTATGGGTTTTTTTTTAATGTGGTAACAATTAGCAGCTAAGTGAATGGAAGTCATCATATTATATAAAAGAAATATTCAGACCTATTTTTTTTAATTGTTAGTTAGATCTCATGAAATATGAATTTAGTAATTCTGCATCTATTAATTATTTATTTATTATCACTTAGTGTATATTGATTTAATAGATATGTAATTTCCTTTTGAGTGGTAATAAAATCTTAGATTATTTTCTATGTATTAGAACTTCATAAAAATCCTGTCTATCATAAGTAAGATAGCTTCTCTACTAAGACTGCATAAAAGTATTCTTTTCAGAAGACAATTTTTCTTTCTACAAATTTTTATCAGAAAGAAGGAAAAATAATTTTTAATAATTGTGTTCATTGCTTGGAGAAAATTAAGGCAGTAATTAGAAAGAAAAATGGATTATTGCCACATGAAAAAGAATAGTCATTTTGCATGATGAATTTTGATTTGATTATCCAAGAAAATTAATGAACTGGTGTCATGGAAATAATCAGTGTTAATAGACTCTCATTTTTCATTATCAAGAGGGAGAAGAATTTCTATTAGTATATTAAAAGGACTTCATTTTAGCCTTATTTATTGCAAGTATCAAAGAGCCTCTTAGCTTTGAGGATTTCTGAGCTTGTCTAAGCAACTGAAAATTTTGAAGTATAGTACAAAAGAGAAAGTATTCTGGTAACTGTTACGATGCAGGAAACCAAGTAACAAAACAGAAATTAAAAGTGTACCTCTAAGAAAACTGTATGATGAATCATCACAGAATGGTTTCATGGATGACTAGCAATTTTTTTCCATGAGCAGAATTAACTGCAGTACACAGATGATACGTGCCATTTTTAAAGAGAAGCTTATAGTTCAAAGTAGGAAACATGGGAAAATGAATAGTGATTAAACCAAGTGTTTAGGGTTTATTTCAGATTTACTGAATAACATTTTAGCTCTGAGTAGCTCTGTAGTGGCAATATTTTGTTCAGCTTCCATTTAAACTGCCATTCTGTATAATATGTAGAGTAAAACTCAATTAAAACAGCATCTATACATTCTATTAAATAATGATTCTTCATCACATATTTTAAGTACAATCAAATATGGTTTTCAAAATGCTATTGTCCATAGGAGATTCATGCATTCTTCTTGGTTTTCTAAATTGCTGAGGGATAATGAATATGACTTTAATTTTTCTAAGTGTTCCACAGAATTTGAAAATCAATTTCCTCTCTTTGATTGTTTTTTTCTGTATTTCCCTTCCACAGCCATGTGTGTGATTCAGGTTTCTCAACTGATTACATACAGTAAATAGATAATTAGTTAAAGATACACTACTCAGATACACTATGTCAAGCATGTGCATTTCTTGATAAAGGTTTTTAAAGACATGTTTCCAAAAATTCTAACTACACTACAGTACAGAGGTAGTTTAGTAAAGTGGAGACAACTTTCTTTCGAACTCCGTGGTTAAGACCTGTATCTCCTTTGTGGGTTTGGTATGTGATACAGAGAAAAAAAAAATTAGTCTTTCTTGTCACGTATTCTAGCAAAGACTGTCATTTCCCATGGAAGACAGCTAACAAATAATCTACCCCCCAAAAAAAAAAACCAAACAACCAACAACACAAAACCCTAAAAGCCTTTCAGTCTTTCCCTTTAATCTCTGTGGATGAAAACTTTTCCTGGATATATTCAAATATTTTAAAGAATTATTAATTTTTGACAACCTTTTCTTGATTTTTATGTTATTCCTGACAGCATCACATAGAGGGCCTTCAATAGTCTTCACAGAAATTCCAGGCAGTTCAAGAGTTTGATCACAATCATGATAAAAATTCCGCATATATAAATTTGAATTTGTTGAAAAAAAGTCTGTACTGATACAACGAAGGCTGACAGTCTATAAATAAAAACCTATCATTATGTGTCCAACTGTAACACTCTCTGAGCAAAGATGATGTTTATACTGGAATATGTTTAAGGACTATAAAGACTGTGGCATAAATATTCCAGGCAAACATGATTATAGGCATGAGTTTGCAGAGTTTGTGAACTAAAAAGTGGAAATAAACTTCAGTCCATTTTTTTATGGTGTGCTACTATCACACTGCACTATTCAGGATACCTCTGTTCAACTAAGGGAAAATAAATATTGAATCACTAACAAGAGCTGATAATATGATAAATGCGTATTCTAGAGGTGGCAGTAGATTAAACAGACATACCTTAAAATAAATGTTTAATCCAGTGTCATGCTGATCCCATTTTTTTACACACTAAGAAATTAAAGACTATTTTAAAATGTTCAGTACAATTAAAATGGTTTCCCATTTGTCCAAGATTGTCTCAGGCAAGACAACAAGAATTGTTACTCTCTTTTTTTTTAGTTTTGAAGAAATAAACCAGCTGTTTCCTTATAGGACATGCCTGTCTAAGGGCATGACACCAGACACAACTCATGTGCCGAAACAATAGCTGGCATATATTTCTTCCTGCCTTGGCAGCATGCATTATCATTTTCACTGGGTAGTAGCCGGAGGCCTCAAATACAGTGATGTTTTTACTGAGCCGTGCCTGCATATCTGTACAGCTATAGCTTCATCATTAATTTCCAGGGACACTGCCTTAGAACAACTAAAGCCCTTAGTTCTCTCCTGAATCACTTATCAGTAAACTAGAACACATGCTCTACATGTTGTCTTGGTCCAGAGAGGGAAAGAGACTCAGTTCTTTTAAATATTATTTTGAATGTTATTTTGAATATTGTAAAAATTAGAGACACAAACTAGGCCAAAACATCAACAATGAGGCTATTTATTAACAGAATAAAGTGGACAGAACAAAAGAAGGGAGAGAGAGGGAAAAAATAGAGGGAGAAGAGTGAGTGAGAAGAGGAAAGGAATTATATTACCACACCCCCCACGATGGTTTGGGTCTGTGGAGGAAGGGGGGCTGCTGCTTTGGTGTGGAGGAAACATCATCCTTGTTGGCTGTGCTCTCCTCCGCTGGAGAGGAGAGATCCTAAAGTCCAAGTCCAGGTCTTTCTCTGAGCAGTCCCTTCAGCTCCATGAGTTGCAGCAGGTAGAATTTAGGACACGGAAAGAGGGTCTGCCGCCTCTAGGCTACATGGTGATGTCTTTTCTCCTTTGTCTGTCCTTTTCTCTCCTTGTATTTTCTTCTCCTGAGCAGGCATTGCTCACGTCTTTCATGCAGTATTTTAGTCACAGGTTTTTTAATGCATTTGTCCAGGTGATAAAGCCATTGTCCTTTTCACCATCCTCCCTTTCTGGGGTAGCTGATGGGTAGAGATGATCTTGTCTATGCACATTCCAGAGAGGTGCTATCCAGTGGCATCTGCTCACCATCACCTCCCTTGGCAGCTATTGTCTGGGAGTGGAGAAAAAGTGATTTTATCCTTGTTGATTCACATTAAGAGAGACAAGATTTCTTCTCTTACACAAGTGGCACTCCATAATTTGCCTACACTTGAAGTGTACATTTTTATTGATGCTCCATTATTTTGTGTGTTGTTAAATTGAACATAAATGGAAACAAACTATATCTTTCATGTATTGGATCTACAGTTCAAAATAAAGCATTAATATTAATATCCATAAAATCACAGGTCAGAGTCAGCTGTTACTGTCATCAAACACAGCAAAATAAATTAAATCCCACAGTAGCTGTTATGATGTAGTATTTTTTAGTAAGATTATATCAAGGAAGTAGTCATAATAATACTAGCTGGAAGGTCTTTTCTTGTATTGTCCTTATAGGGTATATTCAGAAGTAGTACCAAAATAATAAATATCTAATTATACTGTGGAAGAGTAAAACACACACTTAAAAGATGGCCTTTAAAAATTTCCTGATTTCTGATAAATTAGCCGTGCTTCAGTTTTAAATTCAATACTATCAAGGTAGTTCAGAAAACAGTATTTCTGAAATTATTAATTCTCTATCAGTAATATTCTGACCAAAATTTAGTTCAAGTATCAAGCTAAACTGCATTTTCTACAGGGACTTTTCAGGAAAGCAAAAAATGTTGAGGAGGCAAAACTTTATTACAGAGACTTATACAGATTATATAATAATCCAATTATGTAAAGTTTTTGTACCTCAGAAAGACTGATTTGTGTTCTAGAAACCCAAATATCAAAACAAATTTAGAATTCCGTGTTTTATTGTTGCCTGAAAATAAAGAGTTGTTGCCAGTAGAGGCTTTTTAATTTAGAGCAAATAAAGATATTTTTTCATAGAGCTTTAGAGTGCCACCCATTAATTGACATAGATACCTAAAGATTGTCTTAGGCACCTAAAGATTGGTTTGCGTCCATTTATATCCAAATAGTCCAAGCACTTAGATGATGTTGGAGATGCCCATATTTAATGCATATATAAGTATTTCATACAGCATTCAATATATGTATATATCATTGTGTTTCACTTTAAAAAACATTTTCCTTGTATGTGCTTTGTAGGACACTCATTACAGATCATATCACCTCTTAGCTCTGTGCAGCTTCAAGCCCAAACTAAAAATTTCTTTGCTAGTGCTCCTGAGATATACGAAGCAGCCATCTTCTGCATCAAGTTTTGTTATTATTTATTTATTTAATTAGTTCAGTGATACTTATTTTATTTTAAGGCAGAGATTAAGATAAGGGCTGTACATGTACAGCAGCTAGAAGACCGAGGCAGAGCTGGAAATCTTGGACTTCCTTGCCTGAGGACATTCAAGGCCATATAGTTCACCAAGTGAAATTTCAGGGCCATACAGGATCTTCTCACAGTAGTGGCCCTCTCTTTTGAAACTTCACCCCTGTACAGGAAGAAACAGAAGATTTACAGGGACAGCATGAAAGGTAGATCTCTGATCGTCCTAGGTAGTACATTTCTGAAAGAAAGAACAAAAGCTCCAACTCCTGTGCAATAAATTATTTCTCTACCTTATACAGTGGCTGTACTGACTAAGGCAAAATCTTGACAAGAATCATTATTCATCTGACCATAGAATTTTCTCTTTTCTTTGGAACAAAATATGTTAGATAGATAGTGGATGATATTTTGGACCAAAGCTTCAAGTGATACATGTTTGTACAAGCTCAGGATCCTAACTCTCAATTCATTTATTTGAAATATTTCAAGTTATGTATAATGTTATATTAACTATCTAAGTGTCAACAACACTACAATAAATTTGTAGAACTGAGAATTTACAAATTGTTTAAAAGCGGGTTTTGTTTTTATTTGGTTTTTTGTTGGCATGATGCTCTATAGAATGTGTTTATGTGAGACACAGGAAACTGTCCTACCTTGGTGTGGCAGTTTCAGGCTATGCCTTTAAAAGTTAGCTGCAGAGTTCGACTACAAAAGTGGAGAAATATAAAAAATTCACAGTTGGGTGTAAAAAGGAAAACAAAAAATTATTCTAAATGAATTTCATTGGCCAGATGTGAGAGATGTACCCTAGCAATCTCACACATTCCACTTCATTTTTCCTTTCCTTCGTCTCTGGCTGCCTGGCTGCTCTGCTGGTCTGGAAAGAGAATCTTGCCACTACTAACCTTGCAGATAAGGACAATACAATAGAATACAATACAATACAATACACCAGGGTTGGAAGAGACCTTCAAGATCATCGCGTCCAACCCATCAAGCAATCCAACCCACCTAAATACAATACAGTACAATACAGTACAATACAGTACAATACAGTACAATACAACCCAACTAAACAACTAAAAAACTAAACCCTGGCACCAAGCACCCCATCAAGCCTCTTCTTGAACACCTTCATGAAGGTGACTCCACCACTTCCACAGGCAGCTGATTCCAATGGGCAATCACTCTCTCGGTATAGAACTTCTTCCTAAGATCCAGTCTAAACCTGCCCTGGCAAAGCCTGAGACTATGTCCTCTTGTTCTGGTACTGGCTGCCTGGGAGAAGAGGCCAACCTCCGCCTGGCTACAACCTCCCTTCAGGTAGTTGTAGAGAGCAATAAGGTCACCCCTGAGTCTCCTCCTCTCCAGGCTAAGCAACCCCAGCTCCCTCAGCCTCTCCTCATAAGGCTTGTGTTCCAAACCCCTCACCAACCTTGTTGCCCTTCTCTGGACACATTCCAGAAAGTCAACATCCTTCCTAAATTGAGGGGGCCCAGAACTGGACACAGGACTCAAGGTGCGGCCTAACCAGTGCAGTGTACAGGGGCACAATGACCTCCCTGCTCCTGCTGGCCACACTGTTCCTGATGCAGGCCAGGATGCCCTTGGCCTTCTTGGCTGCCTGGGCACACTACAGGCTCATGTTCAGCCTACCATAAACCAGGACCCCCAGGTCCCTCTCTGCCTGGCTGCTCTCCAGCCACTCTGACCCCAGTCCGTAGCACTGCATGGGGTTGTTGTGGCCAATGTGCAGAACCTGGCACTTGGATATGTTAAATCTCATGCTGTTGGATTCTGCCCATCTGTCCAGCCTGTCGAGGTCCCTCTGCAAAGCCTCTCTACCCTCCAGCAGATCAACTCCTGCCCCCAGCTTGGTGTCATCCACTAATTTACTGATGATGGACTCAATGCCCTCATCCAGATCATCAACAAAGATGTTGAAGACCGTGGGGCCCAGCACTGATCCTTGGGGCACACCACTAGTGACTGGCTGCCAGCTGGATGTGGCACCATTCACCACTACTCTCTGGGCTCGGTCCTCCAGCCAGTTCCTAACCCAATGCAGTGTGCTCCCGTCCAAGCCATGGGCTGCCAGTTTGGCAAGCAGTTTGCTGTGGGGGACAATGTCAAAGGCCTTGCTGAGGTCCAGGTAGACCACATCCACAGGCCTCCCCACATCCACCAGGTGGGTCACCTGATCCTAGAAGGAGATCAGGTTGCTCAGACAGGACCTGCCTTTTCCTAAATCCATGCTGGCTCCTGCATCATCTCACCTGCACCTGTACCCGATGTCCCTACAGCAACAGACTGTACCCGATTTCCCTACAGCACCACCTACATTGACCATCACCAGAGAGAGAGAGAGACTACCCTGGGAGAGAGCGAGCCGGGCTAACAAGGGACTTGCATCAAGGATCCGAATATCTCGTGTCAAGATTGCATGAAGGGGCTGTGGCAGGAGAGAGGAAGTGGAACAGAGGGGCGGATTGTGGTGGGTTAGCACCCTTTTCTGAGAACAAAAGAACAAAGCAGGGTGGAGGGCTTGCAGGTACTTTTCACTCCCTGCAGGGCATTTTTCGCCTGGGAAGCTGAGTCTGTTCCACTCCCCCCTCCCTGCCCAGCTAGGGTATAAAAAGCAGGACATCATAGCTGTTGGCCCTGCTTCTCTGGCTCCTGCCTCTGCTGGATGAGAGCTACTGCAGCTGCCCTCCTGCTCCTCTGCCACGTGGTCGGACCTGATCCTTCTCCCTGCTGCCTCCACACTTCCTCAGAGAAAGGCTGGTTTTGTATTATTCTCTTGTTTTTGTCCCCTTCCCATCCATCCTTGTTCCTTGCCCTTGTGAACCTTTTTCCTGTTATTGTTTTATATATATATATATATTGCTTAAAGACAACTCTTTACCTCTCTACTTCCAAGCCGACTCCAAATTATTGTTTGGTGGATTTTGCTCCTTCCTTTTCTCCCCTCTCAGTTGGGAGGGAGGAGGGGGGGAGTGGGGGAGAGATTCTCAGCCTTGCCCCCACCTGAGCTCTTAACTTCCAGTTAAGGCTCAAACCACCACACTGGACCTGAGGCCCTGGCCATCCTGGAAGTGCTGTGTGATTGCACTCAAGGTGATCTGTTCCATAATCTTGCCTGGCACTGAGGTGAGGCTGACAGGCCTATAATTCCCTGGCTTGTCCAACCAGCCCTTCTTGTTGGTGGGCACCACGGTGGCCAGCTTCCACTCTTCTGGGACTTCTCCAGTGAGCCAGGACTGTTGAAAAATGATGGAGAGAGGCTTGAACATCTCATCTGCCAGCTCTCTCATCACCCTAGGATGGATCCCATCTGGTCCCATGGACTTGTGGGAGTCCAAGTGGCTAGGAAGATTTCTAACTATCCCATCCTGGAACAGAGGGAAACTATGCTGCTCCCTGGCTGCTTCTGCCAGCTCCACAGGCCAGTTGTCTGGAAGACACTGGAGGACGCTAATGATGCTTTGAGCTAACAGTTCTCCTAACACCTTTTTTCTCTTTTCTTCTAATTATAGAGGGAAAGGGGGTTAGGGTAGAGCAAAGCAGTTTCCCTGCTCCTGTTTGGGATACCATGAGGGGTTCAGGGCTGTTTCCATGCTGTGTTCTGATAGTAAATAGCTGTATAACATTATAAATACTGTACATTTGTACATGTTCATCGCATTCCATTGTAGATTGTAGTTTTTGCTTTGTAAATATAGCTTCCATTTGCTTCCTGACTGAGTGAGCTGTGCTTTAGTTAATGTAGTGGGAAATTCCAAACCACCGCACTTGGGATTTCATTTTCTGTTCTGCTATTCTGTCTTTGAGAGACAGTTGGAAGCTGGGGCTTCTAACTGCAGGGGTTTTGTCTTTTGGGAAATTTAGTTTTGTTAGTGGCCATTTTGTAACAGATGCTACTTTCACTTAGCAGCTACATTAAAAATTGCACTTTTATTAATGAAATACAGTATGGAGGAAAATTCTTGTCAGGGGACCACAAAAGAGGCAGGGTCATTCAGTGAAATTGTTCCACTTCTTTGAAGAGAGCTCTCTAAAGACTACCAAAATGTTTCCAATCTATATGAATGTATTTCATTAAAACGCAAAACCATATGAATTGGGAGCAAGATAACCAACTTAAGAAATCTTCATCCATGATTCTTCACAAAACAGCTATTTTCCTCAAGTTTTGCATTCTATTCTGGCAGTTTTAAGGTTTCCATGTCTAAACAAAAAAAATGAAAGCTTCTGCTTTTCAGACTTTTTTCACCCTTTTCTTTCAGGAGGCTACTAGAATGCAAAAATCTTCCTGTTTTGCCATCTATCATGAAAGATTATAAAACACTGTTTTGAGTTCAGTAATGACAACTATATTTTCAATATAGCAAACATTTTAATTGCTTTGTATCTCCACACCCAAACATGAAGGAGGCTATAAAGTCTTGTGTTTCAAATACACTTCTATTCAAATCCCACTTTTCTATTCAAATCTAGTCAAATACTCTTCTATTCTATACTACTATTGGTTGTGGCCAAAAATAACTCAGGCCAGAAATTGCCTGAGTCAGGTAATGTGTTAATTTTTTCCCCAACTTAGAGATTCTGTTGCAGTTTTGGGAAAACTGGGATTTTTTTGTATTTACATGAAATGTAAGTAAATAATGAGCTTCTCCTTTCTTCTCTCTATGAGTGGCCAAGCAAGAGCCATTTCAGGTGACCCAGAGAAGGAGTCACAATTTTTTCCTCACTGTAGCTTTATATTCCCTGTCCATCTAACCATGTAGAGTCTCTGTACTTAACTTCAATTCAACACAAGAATCTCTGGGCTATTAAGTGCAATTGATTACCTTTTCCTGAAACACTGTCACTTTCTGGGGATTTACAATAAACCAAGATAAACAGCATGTAATGAAATCCACAGCTGTGTGCATGAAAGATGGTTTTTGAAACAAATCCTTCCTTGTTAATACAGGATTTTATGTGTATTTATATCATAACAATCAGAGCTCTGGAAGTAAAAGTTACCCTTTTACTTACTGAGATTTGTATTTTACCTATTCATTTTCAACTGTATTAACAGTTTTCTGAAATCCCTATCCATCAAACTGATTATTCCCAGAAGATACTGATTTAAATCATAAACATCAGCAGGAATAATACAGTTGAAATAGACTTTCTATCCTAATTTATATCACTAAAGTCTATTTTATGCTATGCTACATTAGGCAGCTTCTGTGAAATGTCAAGGGTTGGGGGGAAGAGAAAGGAGAGGCTGAGGATTTATGCTATATTTGTTCTACTAATGCTCTTAAACATCAATATAGAGCACCAGAATTTTCCTTGGAATGAGAACAGCTAAACCTCATTGCCCAGTCAGTCTATCTGCCAGACTGTTAATTATACATTATAACTACAGAAATGAACAAAGACTGTTTTCATAACAGCAACCAACATTAATGGAATTATTTTCTTTAACTGAAAGACATTTCTTACATTTGGGCCCTCTGGCATTTTGATTTTGTTTAGAAAATCCTTTATATTATCATAACACCCACTTTTGTCCTTTCTTTTGTATTTGCTCAAACTATCTGTTCAATACAGTACCCAAATAACATGTTTAGAACTTAAGCACATTGTCAAGTGATTTAGTAAGCTAATTTTGGATTCAAGTTTATAGAAAATCCATAAAATTCAGGAACAGTAATTCCATCGTGTCTTTTCAATATTATAGTTAAAACAGAGTTTGGCCACCATTTTTGTACTTCACATCAACTTTCCTGAAATATTTTCTTCAAAATCCACTCCATTATTGACATCTCTCAGATTCTGCTCTATTCTACAATACCTCCTGCCTTCCTTCCTATATCAAGCCCCCTTCTCTTGGTACTGTTTATACACCCAGATGGTGCTTTCACAACACTGGTCCACAATTGCAGATAAACAACTTGAAATCTGGTAAGGAAAGAACATTTTTCCTTGCTAATCAACAGATCAGTCTGAAATAATGTTCCATCTTGCTTTGGAAAATGAAATGTTTTATCTGTTATATATCAGACAGATGTTGTTAATGCAATGTACACAGATTGTGACACACATGAATCTGTCAAATAATCAATTTAAAATAATACTTGCCCAGTAATGTTGTATGCTGTCAGATTTCTTTCCCACTGCTGCCATATAAGATAGACCAATGGGATAATAAGGTACATAATTGTAATGCATTTGGTTTGTTGTACAATTACTATTCTTTCCTTCAAGCTTTGTACATGCAGACAATTAAAACAAATAGAATATTAAGCAATGCTTCTAGCAAAGAAAATACTTCAGTTAATTAACTGTATTTTGTGACCTGAATATGTTTGAAAAAAGACAGGGGGTGGATAGAGAAACATATACCCTCAGGCCTAATTGTTCCTTTACAGCAAGCCCAGATCTTTATGTGCATAAATCATCTTAGGTTAAGTAATTGACTTTCTAAATGACATGATTTAGTTTGCCTAACAGTTCTGAAAGAATACTTCCTTTTTGATATCTTTTCACATTGCAAAAGTAAGACTTATTTGGCTGCATTTGCCAATTTGGGGGGAAATATTTGTAATTAAAAAAACTTTAGCATCGAGAATTCACTTACACATGGCCACTAACGCAAGTACACAGGCTTAGAATTTTCAAGACTAAAAGGATACACAGAAGTAGTGCTTGTGTTGTTATGTCTATTAACATCAGAGTTAGGAAAAGGAGAAGGAGAGAAAGTGGGTGTCTGTCAGTCTAAATTCTATCACACATGAAAAGCATGCCTAGAGATAAATACAGTATTTTAATTTCTTTTTTTTTTTTAACTTTTTCTAAATATATGTGTACCTTTTTATTTATTACTGGCATATAACTCCATCAGAGTTATAACTCCAGCAGGAGCAGGGAGGTCATTCTTCCCCTGTACACTGCACTGGTTAGGCCACACCTTGAGTCCTGTGTCCAGTTCTGGGCCCCTCAGTTTAGGAAAGATGTTGAGTTGATGGAATGTGTCCAGAGAAGGGCAACACAGTTGGTGAGGGGTTTGGAGCATAAGCCCTATGAGGAGAGGCTGAGGGAGCTGGGGCTGCTTAGCCTGGAGAAGGGGAGGCTCAGGGGAGACCTTCTTACTCTCTACAACTACCTGAAGAGAGGTTGTAGACAGGTGGGGGCTGGTCTCTTCTCCCAGGCAACCAGCACCAGAACAACAGGACACAGTGTCAATCTGCCCCAGGGGAGGTTTAGACTGGATGTTAAGAAGAAGCTCTTTATAGAGAAAGTGATCGCCCATTGGAATGGGCTGCCTGGGGAAGTGGTGGAGTCAACGTCATTGGGGGTTTTTAGGAGGAGACTTGACAGGGTGCTTGGTTGCATGGTTTAGTTGATTAGGTGGTGTTGGATGATGGGCTGGACACGATGATCTTGAAGATCTCTTTCAACCTGGTGTATTGTATTGTATTGATCTTGAAGATCTCTTCCAACCTGCTCTGGTCTATTCTATTCTATTCTATTCTATTCTATTCTATTCTATTCTATTCTATTCTATTCTATTCTATCAATTGACTGTGTATTATTCACAGCTAAACTTTGTCACCTACTACTCATAGAATTTACAGTGAATCCTAACCTATCCTATCTCAACAAATATATTTGACTAATTATCCATCAGATAGTAATAGAGATCTGTAAGCATGCATAGACATTTCAGAAAGGACTGCCATCACTTTCACAATAGGCAAATTCCTCTGCTAATTAATACAGACAGAAAACAAGCAGCTCCAAGTCTACATGGAAAGCTACCAAAGATGCTAGGAAATGCTGCTTTATAGTTATGCATCTGCCTCTGGGCCAGAGAGAACATTGTCTGGAAATGTAAGATTGCAAGAGGTATGATTGCCTCGTATAAGGAAATATTTGTTTGACCATACATTTCCTATGGGCTTTTATGTCATTATGGAAGTTATCCTAAAGTCAAAAAATAGAGGAGGGGAGGGGAAGGTTGAGAATTGGGCAGGATAGGAGAGAGGTTCATGTCTTCTTTATCTTTTCCTTCTTTAGCACTTCATCTCAAGATTCCAAAAGTCTGAAATGATAAAGGTTTAAATAGGTCAATGTGGTCAAGAAACACAAGATTGGAACAACCCTACCACTCTCCACTAATTAGTCTTCACTTCTTCCAGCTCACTAAAGAAGAATGTTGGTATTTGTGTCAGTGCCGAGTCCCTGTATATACAACAATGGCTGTATCACCTAGGCCTGGGAACATCCATATAGTATTCTTGTATATGCTTATTATTTTTTTATGTACTATTTCCAGAAAAGTTGGGGTTTTTTTTTCTAGTGTAGAGAATATTGACTAGAAACAGTTTAAAAACACAAGCAAGACTTACCTATCTCTGTCTCTGCTCTGCCTCTGCCTCTGCCTCTGCCTCTATCTCTAATCTCTATCTCTATCTCTATCTCTATCTCTATCTCTATCTCTATCTCTCTATCTCTATATCTATCTCTATCTCTATCTCTATCTCTATCTCTATCTAACTAACTAACTGTAAAAGAAGGCAGTAGCTCTTTTTGTTTTTTCTTTGTTTTGCTTTAAAGAAAAAAATATCATAAATAGTAATCTTAAATAATCCTTAAATATATTCTCATAAAATTAAATATAAAAAGATACATTCTTTACACACACACCACATTCCCACCACCACAGTTAAGTTATTGTATAAATGGGACAGCCAAGATAAAAATATAATCATGTAAGACATTTTCAAGAACTATATATTTTTTTTCAAATAATAATTGCTTTCCAGGCAGATTTCTTATTTCCTACTTCTTTTCAGACAAAAGTGTCACATAGAAAATGATATAAGCATATGCATTCTCACGTGTATGATCACAGGACCAAATGCCAGGATAATTCATTATCTGTGACACTGTTCAAATTTTAAAATGTACTTCAGAAATTATGTGAAGGGTAGTAAATTAATGTTTTACTCATGCTCAAGCTAATAAAAAGATCACTTATGTTTACCATAGTGTTTGTTCTAGTTACAAAAATACATAATAAGCAAAACCTAACATTAGTAGTAACCAGGGTAGATTTCTTTTAGCCTAGTTTTCCAGTAAAGCAAGCCTCACACGATCACACACTTCTGTTCATGTAGCTCTGATAACTATTGAACTTGCAGGCCAGTACCAGCAAACTGCAGGGGAAGAGGAGCTTGTCCACATAATTAATAAAATATTTGTGGTAGCAAGTAACTGGAGAGGGAAAAGAGGCCACAGATAAGGGAAAGACTGTAACCTAGTCTAATGCTCTGGGTGTCAGGATATCTGCATGGGAACCAGTGCATTCTTATAATTGTCACAGATACAAGAAATGCTTCTGTCAGCAACTAAATAATGGAAAGTAGAAAAAGAAGCAAGTATTAAAAGACCAGTCTGTGAAAAAAAAAAATTTAAAAGTTCATTCAGTCTGGCTTTCACAGAATTTAGTTTTGTGTTTGGTTGTTTTCATTTTAATCTTTAAGATTGTTACAGTTTGAAGGGGGAACTTTAGACTAGTCCCTGACTGCAAAGACTGAAAGTAAAAAGTTACTATTGAATACAACAGAAAAATAATGATAAGGTCTATATAATTAATTGGCTTGCTAATGGGCATATAGAATAGTGGCATAAGAAGTTTTTTCTCTCTTTTCTTCTTCTGTTATTTCTGCTTGCAACTTCTCTCTTTCTGTCTCTTCCATGGCCTTGCCAGGACATCTCTGTTTTGACTGCTGTGTGAGTTAATGGGAAGGAGGAAGGGAGTGGAGAAGGAAGTGAATGGTCTCCCTGGATCTATCTAGGGAGGTCTGAGGAGTTTCTCTGTTGCTTGTAAATTCTAAATATATATATATTGTTTATTGTAAATATATGTATATATTGTATATCTTGTACGTATTCATTGTATTTCATATTTCTAGATTTTAGTCTGCTTGTAAATATAGCTTCATTTGCTTCCATCCCAAACTGAGCTAGTCCAGTGATTTATTTTGGGGGTAGTTTTCCAAATCAGTTGGGGGGTTATTTCAACCCACCACAAAGATTAATATCCTCTTAACATAAATGATTTCCCTACAATTGAAACTTCTTGTGAAAGTATTTTAGACACAAACACTGCACAAATTACTCATTTTTGTGTTCAGTGATTTTTGTTCAGTTGTTTTGCTCAAGGACAATATGGTACATAATCTGAATTTATGCTTCCTCCATTGAGAAATAACTTGCCTTCCTTTACAAAGGCCTAATAGTTTACCTGTTGACACAGCTATGACCAGTCTGAGCCTGAAGATTTTCTGCTGAAGGTAATATGAGTGCCTTGCTTATCTGTCTAGTACAGTGGGAAACCAGGTCATTTAATAGTGTTCACCTTGGTTTGCTGTAGCTATAGAGGAAACCAGACTTGCATTATATTTACAGTAAGTCTAGGTTTTTCTCTGATGAAGATTTTTTTTAATACTGATTTTTTAGTAACATTTCAACACCTAATGAAAAATAATTTTCTCCTTCAATATAAAGCAAGGCAACCTACTCATAAATCTTAATGTTTAAGTCAAACATTGCATTTCAAATACACAAAGACTGTCTGCCCATTAGTTGCTCTTAGATTAGACTACTCACTGTATGACAAAATGTAGGAAATGTGCAAGAGAGGTGGAAAGGCAGAGTTTACAAGGGTTTGTAGTGGTAGGATGAGGGGCAATGGTTTGAAATTAGGGAAGAGTAGATTTAGATTGGGTGTTAGGAACAAGTTCTTTAACATGAGGATAACAAAACCCTGGACCAGGAAGATACTTGAGGCCCAATCCATGAAGATATTCAAGGTCAGGATTGACAAGCCTCTGAGCAACCTGATCTAGTGAAGGATATCCCTGCTCACTACAAAGGGTTTGGACTAGATGACCTTTAGAAGTCCCTTCCAACCCAAACCATTCTATGATTCTATGGTAATTAGCGCACACAGCAACACTCTTGGTGTTAAAAGACAAGCAATGTACTGTGTAGCAGTGCAGTAAAGCAGCAAAGATGTGGAATACAACTAATCAAACTGACAGCTTTTCATCTGTGCTCTATGTTTTGCTGTCAATTTCCATGATTTATGGAAGAAGCACAAACATGAGTCTCTTGATAATGTTTATTGATGAATTGTGTCTTTCCAAAGATCAGTTGTACCATTTAACTGATAAAGAGAAGACAGTGAAAGAAATATATAATATGGCTCAATAACTATAAAAGAGACTAGCTAAACTGTTAGTAAAACATGTGAAGATTGCTAATACTTGAATGTGCATATTTTTTCTTCACGAACAGATATGCTATAATAAAAACTACTTTGAGTTTGATCACCTACCACAATTCAGTTACATTAAAAAAAAACCCTTAGATTATATTTTAATGTAAATACTGTCTTAAATAATTTTGAATCCCTTCAGTGTAATTCAGCCAATATGCAGTCAGTGAAATCTCTATTATTCTTT
Organism: Colaptes auratus; assembly: GCA_015227895.2. NCBI lineage: Eukaryota > Metazoa > Chordata > Aves > Piciformes > Picidae > Colaptes > Colaptes auratus. The sequence goes on from CM026897.1 coordinate 64,506,567, forward strand.
TCTGTAGCACTATAATTTTGTCTCCATTTACTTTTGTAAGACTGTTATTGTTACATATTTTTAAGATTTGAAAGGCCAATGTTCAGTCTCAAATATAGCTAATTCATATGTTTTGCATCAGGTTCTGTGATAGGGTGAGAAAAATTCTCCCACACACACAAAGAAACCACAGCTAACTCAGTCGGAAAAGCAAGATGAAATAAGCTATATTTACATACATAAATGGAATGCAATGAATATGTACACAAATATACAATATTTACAATATATACAGAAATATACAGCAATGAACGTAACACAGAATACTCCCAGCCAGGGGGATTCTCCTGTATCCCCTCTCCCTCCCTACCTTCCATTTTTCCCCAAAGAGGGTTAGAGAGAGAGAGAGAAAGGCAATTAAGGAGAAAAATTCTGTTAGCTCAAAGCGTATGCAAGAATTAGCTTTCTTATCTGGTTAGCTTTGTTAATTCAAGGTCGCTTTTGTCTGGCAAAGCTGTTGCGTCAGAGAGAGAGAAGCCGACCAGCCCACAGGACAGAGAAGAACAGACTGAACCCAGGCTGAACACAGACTGAACTGACAGAACTTAAACTTAAAGTTGCATTCTACCAATCCACCAATGAAATTTGTTTAGACTATCTTGTTTTTGTTTAAATATCAAAAACATTCAGCCAGAATGTTCAGCAACTGTGCCTTCCTTAAAGGCACAGCCTAAACCAGTCACAGGTTCATTCAAGTCAGAAGAATAAAAAGGCAAAACTGCTACCTCCCTCCCTGTTTTCAATCTTATGATATCAACAAATGTTTGTGAAACAGAAAATCTCAAAATGACTGAGCAGAACTTTCGTTAAAACTATTCTGGGGGGTCCCCATTGTGAACTGGTGAAATCTAAAGACCACTTTAGCATTTGTTTTTGACTTTATGTAGGTATCAAAAATATCTCTATACTACACTGGAACCACAAAATGTAGACTACAAAGACAGAGACCTAACAGAAAACTTCCATTTTCTGTGTAAGCCACATAGTTCTCATTGCTGTGTATCAAAATAGTCCATCATTCCAGTGTCTGCCTGTTCTCACAGATGAATCTCTAACCTTACAGTACAACTTCAGATATGTGAAATGACTATATTAAGTTTAGCTGAACTGGAGTTAATTCTCCCCAGAGCATATTTCTAGTGCTGTGTTTTGCAGTGCTGTATCTGGGTGTTGGTAACACACCAGTGTTTTGGCTACTTTTTGAGCCAGTACTTTTCCAGCATTTTCTCCTGCAACAGTAAGCTAAGGGATGGGCAGAATCCTGGGAGGAGACACAGCTGGGCCAGATGACCCAAGCTGACCAAGCAGGGTAATCCATGCCATATGACAACAGTTCAGGTGTAAGAACTGAAAGAAAGAAGGAAGTGTGGAGACATTTGTTGATGTTGTCTGTCTTCCAGAGCAACTGCTATGCGTATTGAAGCCCTGCTTCCCAGGAGTGAAAAATATCATCTGCTAATGGGAAGCAGAGAAAGATCTTTGCTTTGCTTCTGCCCCCAGCCTTTACTTTGGCTTTGCATTTTATTAAATTGATTCTATCTTGACTCCTGCACTTTTATTTTCCATCTCCCCTGTCCATCTAAGAAGAGGAGTGACAGAGCAACTTTGGTGGGCATCTGGCTCCCAGCCAGGGCCAAACCACCACAATAATGTAGTCTCTGATAGCAGGAAAATGTAACATGAGTTAAAACTTAATAATTAACTATATCAGGGATCTTTTTATGACCAAATGATTGTTAAGAATTTTCAGTAGTACACATACACTGCTGATACACTTTCAGTCAGTGCTTTATATAGCATCATATGCAATAAAACATTGAAATACATTTAAAAGAGTAATTTAAATCGACAAAGAATTTTTAGAGTGTCTGGCTAGGTTTTGTTATTTCTCATATCTTTATCAGACATATATATGTATATAAACCTTTTTTGTTTGTTCAGTCTTTTGAATGAAATGCACTGGTGGCGATTTTATTGACAAAGTTTTATAATAGTTGTTTCAATACACATGAATGTGTATATAATTCACATTTTTTTCTCTATATGATAATTACCAATATGGCCAGTGTTACACTCTTCTATTCTGGACCATTTTCTGAAGCTTTATCACACATTAAGACTTAGGATTTACTGTTTTTTTCAGTCCCTATTCAGCTAGGCATATACCTGAAATCTGTCACCATAACAAACAGTGACATGACTGTATTTAAAATGCATCCATTGCCTACTACTGATAAAAAATGTTGTAAAAATGTTTTGTAAAATCAGAAAAACAGATGTCATCTTACTGCCTATCTTTCAGATAGTACAGTATTCCCAGAAGTATATGCCTTCAACATCACTGTTTAGGGAAATTTACTAAGAAAACAGATGTTCCCCTAGAAACGGAATCTTCTGTGAATTCCTATCATGGTCTTTCTTGGTGCTAAAACTGCAGTCACATAGGAGAAGTAATTGATACAATGCTTCAAATCAATTTACTAATTCACTTCTATGTTATTAGTGATCACTACTAGTATTTATTTTTACAGTTCCCAAAAGTATGCTGTATGTTTCAGAGCATATATTTCACAAATATATCATTAATAGCTGGCTAACATAGGAATTTGTAACCTTTATTTTGCACTGCAGACCACAGTCGGAGACAAGATTGTTTCCTAGACCACTTTCTATGCCATTCATAACATTAATATATTGCACTAATAGTCCCTGTGATTTTTAGAGAAATTGCTTACAAAGATAAAATAACAAGGACAGCATTTGTGAGTAAAGTTAGAATTCAGGTTATTTTGGTTGCAAAATACCCACAATAAATCTTTTATTGGTAGTAGGAAAACATTTGCACGAAAAAAGTTCTGTGCACTGGGCTGATGTGGTAATTATATTTTTTAAGAAAGAAGAAAAAAGACTGCTGTATTGAATACGGCTGACCTGAAATCAATTAAAACACATCTGTTTAAATAATTTGTTCATTTTTTCTTTCATTACTTACTTTCTTCCAGTGTCCAAGACACTTACCTCTTAAGACTTCACAAGCATGTTTTATAAGCATGTTTGAAACACTTTCCATTAACAATTCACGTAACAGGATTTGGACATTAACACCATTAATGGATAACATTAAGGAGAAGAAAGATGTCACAAGAAATACTTGTACCACTACTTGTAAAACAAGAGATTTTGCTTGTGCGATATCTGAATCTTTCATGACATTAGGCAAGATGAATTGTTGACACTGTCAAGGTGTTTGATATCAAAGCTAAAGGGTAACTGATGCTTTAAAACTACCATTTCCTTAAAATTTCTCCAAACATCTAGTCTCTCCTGCATTTAAACAAAAATCTTAACTTTCTGTATCTTTGATTATATGAAGAAAAACCTTTTCTCTGACAATCAAAAAATATTATAAAATTAAAAATTTGGAGCACTAGTTTACTGTGCCTAAATGTGACCGGTTGAGGCTGTGTCTTTAAGAAAGAGACAGTTGCTGAACACTCTGGCTGAATGTTTTTGATATTTGAACAAAAACAAGATAGTCTAAACTAATTTCATTGGTAGGTTGTAGAGTGCAATTTTGAGTTTGGGTTCTGTTAGTTCAGTCTGTGTCTGGTCTGGGTTCAGGCTGGGTGCAGTCTGTGCTTCTCTGTCCTGTGGGCTGGACGGCTTCTCTCTTTCTGAAGCAGGAACGGCCTTGAGTTAACAGCTAACCAGATAAGAACACTAATTCTTGCATGTGCTTTTTGAGCTAACAGAACTTTCCTTCCTTAATTGCCTTTCTCTCTCTCTCTAGCCCTTTTTGGGAAAAAGGGGAGGTGGGGAGGGAGAGAGGGGGGTTCAGGGCCGGCTGGAGGGAAAAGGTTTTTCTGCATTGTGTTCATTGCTGTATTTTCCTGTATATATTGTAAATATTGTATATTTGTGTATATATTCATTGCATTCCATTTCTGCCTGTAAATATAGCTTTCATCTGCTTTTCCGACTGAGCTAGCTGTGGTTTCTTTCCCTGTGTGTGGGGAGGGAACTTTCTCACCCCACCACATATTTTTAATTGGCGGCCCAACGCGCGGCTTGTGGATAGTTGCTGTCCAGAAGCAGAGCAAAAGTTGCTTGATTTATTGTCTGCTCAGGTCGGAGTTGCAAGGATGAAAGTGTTTTGACTTTTAGAGCGTCTGTTTTTTTTCAATCTTTGGGGTCCTTATCTATAAGCATGTCCTAGGATTGATTTTCGATTGCTTAGGCAGATACTTGATGTATAAATTGTATTTATGGTTTAAGTATAAGATTCAGCTTCTCTATGACCGGTGCCTGGGATTCTTTTGGCTTAATAGATACAGGAATGTGACCTCAACCACTCTGCCCATAGAGATAAACAAGTTTAAGATCCCAGTAGGTGAAAGGGTCATTTTAAGTAATGGCTGGGATCCGAAGGTGATTTATTTGATGTGTGCAATCCTGCTGTTGGTGATAAGCAATGCGTGCTTGTTATATGCTCTGTACCGGGAGAAGAAAGTGTCTAGGGCCTGTTTTGTAATTAGGCGTAGGCCCAAGAGAAGAAAGAACAGCTCTAACTCGACCCCAGAAATATCTAGTGATGAGGAGAATGGAGGATCTGTATCAGTTAAAGATAAAGCTAAAAATTCCATCGGAAAGGCTGCTCTGAACGGTGCTGTTGGTGGTTCTGGCAATCAGCCAGCGGCAGCGGCAGCACCTAACATGGCAGCTACCACGTCCTCGGCAGCCATTAATGCGGCAAAGCCAGTTCCTCCTTCTTCTTCAGCAGGACCGGAAGTGTCCTCTACAGCAGCTGATCCGTCTCAGAACCTGTCAGCTTCTGTTAAGCCAGCTGTAAATTCAAACACAGCTCCAGTTAAGCAGGTAGCTGTTTTAAAGACGAGAGGTGGAAAGACCAAAGCTGACTCAGAAGCTGATGCTGGTGAGGGAACTTCTGTTTAAGAGACCCTGCTGAGGAGGAGGAGAAGATTTGTCTTAAAGATATAGCTGAGTTATTGAGAACATCACTGGATGGAGATGCAGGGCAAATTGCTGACAGCAGAACAACTAGAGGTGGTACTCCTGACCTTAAAGAGATTCTTAGGAGAGTGACAATAAGATTAATGGGGCAACAAGTTCAGGAAGAGGAGGAAGAGGAGGAGTCAGATGATATTCTGGACTGTTCTTCACCAAGGGAAGAGCTATGTAATGTGCGTAAAGATTACATCAGAGCAGATAAGGAGCCAATCCTAGCTTGGCTTGGTAGATGCTACAATACAGGTGCTCCAGCTCTAATGGTTGGAGACAAGTCAGCAGCTCAACTAGGAACTCTCTCAAAGGATAATGGAATAGATAGACATCTAGGCAGGACTCTCGGTAAGGTTACTTTGTGGATACGACTTTTAATGGCAACCCTCATGAGATATCCTTCCCAAGATGATCTCCCATGGAATCCTAAGCCCTGGACTACCATAGAGGAAGGAATTAAGCGTCTGAGAGAATTTGCTGTTAGAGAGGTACTCTGTGGTGGCCATGAGACTCTGAATCCTGATGAAATTCCTGTAGGAACTGGTCTTGCTAAAAAGCTCATCAAACTTGCTCCTCCTAATTATGCAAATATTCTGGCAAGCAGAATTGTGGCAAGAAATTATGGCGGAGCTCCTCCTATGGTTGGTCAATTCACTGATCAAATGAGACAATTGGAGGATAGCATGACACATGTTTCGTTGGTTTCAGCCATTGAAACTCTGTCTGGTGAGATAAAGAATTGCATGAAAGAGATGAAGGATGAAATTGTAAATTCCATCTCCCAAATGACACAAGGAAATAATTCCAATTCTTCCTCCAGATGGATACAGGTTTCCTCTGTGAGGAATAGGCATCCTCCAAGGATGTCATTCCAAAACAGGTCATTCCAAAACAGATCCAACCAAAACAGACCACCAAGGCAGTCACGTGCGAGTATTTGGATAACTCTGCGTGATCAGTTTGGTGAGAACATGAACAGATGGGATGGTCAACCAACTGCTAATCTTTTCAGGAGACTGAGGGAACTGCAAAGTGGCAGAACCCGAGGTAGCAATACCAGAAGGGTAGCTGTTACTTCTACAGTTTCCCAGGACAACTCTAGTAGCTCCAACAGTGGCTCCAGTTCTAACACTGCACACTGTGCTCGTTGCACATGTGGGCATGTTCCCCATAACTAGGGGTGCCCTGCCTCCCACCAGGGGGAGGAGAGGGGTAACAGAGATAACAGAATCTATTGGGATGTGTACATCCGGTGACCTGGCACTTCACAATTTCAGAAGTACAGGGCCTTGGTTGACACAGGGGCTCAGTGCACCATAATGCCATCAAATTATCAGGGATCAGAAGCTATAACTATTCTGGGAGTCACTGGTGGATCTCAAGAGTTAACTAAGGTGGAGGTTGATATAAGTTTAACTGGTAAACAGTGGAGGAAGCATACAGTTGTGACCGGACCTGACGCACCTTGTATTCTGGGAATTGATTTTCTGAGAGAAGGGCGTTTCAAAGACCCTAGAGGTTACAAATGGGCTTTTGGAGTAGCATCTGTAGAAACTGATGGACAAAAACTGAAGCTGTCTGTTAGACCTGAGCTTTCTGAATAATCTGCAGTTGTGGGACAACACAAGATCGAGGACATTAAATTGCCGGTTGCTTCTCAGACTGTGCATCACAGACAATACAGAACCAACCGTGACTCTTTGTTGCCCATTCAGAATCTGATTCGTCAGGTGGAGAGTCAGAAAGTCATCAGCAAAACTCATTCCCCTTTCAACAGTCCAGTGTGGCCTGTGCGAAAGCAGAATGGAGACTGGCGTCTGACAGTCGACTACCGAGCTCTGAATGAAGTAACTCCACCTATGAGTGCAGCAGTACCAGACATGATGGAACTCCAGTATGAGCTGGAATCCAAAGAGGCCAAATGGTATGCTACCATAGACATTGCTAATGCCTTCTTCTCTATTCCCATAGCAAAGGAATGTAGACCTCAGTTTGCCTTCACCTGGAGAGGAATCCAGTACACTTTCAACAGATTGCCAATGGGCTGGATCCACAGCTCCAGCATCTGTCATGCAGTGATCCACGATGCTCTGGAGAAAGGTGGTGCTCCAGAACACATCCAGTTCATCGATGATATCATCACCTTCCTGCTGAGGAAGTCTTTGAGAAAGGTAACAAAATCATTGACATTCTTCTGAGCGCAGGTTTCGCCATCAAGCGAGACAAGGTGAAAGGACCTACCAGAGAGATCCAGTTTCTGGGAGTGCGGTGGCAGGATGGACGCCGACACATTCCAGTGGATGTGGTAAATAGAGTCTCTACCATGGCCAATCCCATGAACAAGCAAGAAACTCTACGTTTCTTGGGGAATAATGGGATTTTGGAGACTGCACATTCCTGGATACAGTCAGATTGTGAAACCTGTGTATGATGTGACTCGAAAGAGAAACAATTTCCACTGGAGACCTGAACAACAAGCAGCTTTTGACCAGATAAAGCAAGAGGTGGTTCAAGCAATGGGTCTGGGACCTGTCCGAGATGGTCCAGACATTAAGAACATTTTGTACACAGCTGCAAGTGACAATGGTCCAACCTGGTGCTTTTGGCAGAGAGCTCCAGGTGAGACACGTGGACGACCTCTTGGTTTTTGGAGTCGAGGTTACAGAGGTTCAGAGGCTAATTATACTCGAACAGAGAAAGAGATTCTAGCTGCCTGTGAAGGAGTAAAAGCAGCTTCCGAAGTGATTTGAACTGAATCACAACTTCTCCTAGCTCCCAGATTACCAGTTTTGAATTGGATGTTCAAAGGCAAAGGTTCCACACCACATCATGCAACAGATTCCACCTGGTCTAAGTGGATGGCTCTGATAACACAGAGAGCTCGAATGGGAAATCTTGAAAGACCTGGTCTGGTGGAGGTGATCAAAAGTTGGCCTGAAGGTACCAACTGTACTAAACCTGCAGAGGAGAGAGTAACTCGTGCTGAGGAAGCTCCTCCTTACAATGACCTTTCTGATGATGACAAGAAATATGCTTTGTTCACAGACGGTTCCTGTCGTCTTGTCGGGAACAAGCGAAGGTGGAAGTCTGCAGTGTGGAGTCCAACACGCCGAGTTGCAGAGGCAAAGGATGGAGAAGGAGAATCCAGTCAGTTTGCAGAGGTAAAAGCTGTCCAGCTAGCTCTCGACGTAGCTGAACGTGAGATGTGGCCAAACCTTTATCTCTACACTGACTCATGGATGGTAGCCAATGCTCTGTGGGGTTGGCTAAAGAACTGGAAGAAGAGTGGTTGGCAGAGAAAAGGAAAGCCTATATGGGCAGCTGAGCTGCGGCAGGACATTGCTGATCGAATCGAGAGAATTCCAGTGAAGGTGAGACACATTGATGCTCACATCCCTAAGAGCAAAGCTACTGAGGAACAGCAACACAACCATCAGGCAGATCAAGCTGTAAGAGTTTCTCAAGTAGACATGGACTCTGATCTTGATCTTGACTGGAAACACCCAGGTGAGATATTTTTAGCTCGGTGGGCTCACGATTCATCAGGACATCAAGGCAGAGATGCAACCTACCAGTGGGCACGTGACAGATCCATAGACATTTCCATGGATGCTATCACGCATGTCATCCATGACTGTGACATTTGTGCTGCTATTAAGCAGGCAAAGAGACTTAAACCCTTATGGTATGGTGACAGATGGTCCAAGTACAAGTATGGTGAAGCTTGGCAGATTGACTACATCACTCTACCACGTTCTCGTTCTGGTAAGCAGTATGTGCTTACTATGGTAGAGGCAAACACTGGATGGTTGGAAACTTATCCAGTTCCACATGCAACTGCACGCAACACCATTCTCGGTCTGGAGAGACAAATCCTGTGGAGACACGGAACTCCAGAGAGGATTGAGTTAGACAACGGAACTCATTTCAAAAACAACCTTGTAAAGAGCTGGGCAAAAGAGCACGGCATTGAGTGGATATTCCACATTCCCTACTATGCACCAGCTGCAGGGAAGATTGAACGCTACAATGGTTTGCTGAAGACCACTCTTAAAGCCATGGGGGGTGGATCTTTGAAAAACTGGGAAAAGCATTTAGCACAAGCAACCTGGCTGGTAAATAGTAGAGGTTCAGTGAACCGAGCTGGACCTGCACACTCAGATCTGCTACAGAAAGTGGAAGGTGATAGAGTTCCTGTTGTTAGAGAAAAGAATCTGTCAGGTAAAACTGTTTGGGTATTTTCTCCCTCAGGAGAGGCTAAACCTGTCCGAGGGGTGGTTTCAGCTGAAGGTCCGGGTCACACTTATTGGGTGATACAAGAAAATGGTGAAATTCAGTGTATTCCACAAAGAAATCTAACTTTAGCTGAAAGAGTTTGATCTCAGAGTGTTGTACAGCTACATCGCGCCCAAAGGAAGAATCCGTGAGGAATCCACGGTGCACGAACCCTGAGAACCCTGAGAGCCCTGAGTCAACTGAGAGTCCCTGCTTCCCTGTTTCCCTATTTCCCTTTTCTTCGCTTTGTCTGCGAAGAGACAAACTGTTTTCCATTTTTCTTGTTTCTTGGACTTCTGAATCATCTACACTTGAGGATAGCCGGAATGGACTATGAACTTCACTTACAAATTGTAGCTATTGTTTTAGATTGGATGGACAGTATGAACAGCCAATGAAATTGTTTAGAAGAGGTGGATTGTGACCGGTTGATGCTATGCCTTTAAGAAAGAGACAGTTGCTGAACACTCTGGCTGAATGTTTTTGATATTTGAACAAAAACAAGATAGTCTAAACTAATTTCATTGGTAGGTTGTAGAGTGCAATTTTGAGTTTGGGTTCTGTTAGTTCAGTCTGTGTCTGGTCTGGGTTCAGGCTGGGTGCAGTCTGTGCTTCTCTGTCCTGTGGGCTGGACGGCTTCTCTCTTTCTGAAGCAGGAACGGCCTTGAGTTAACAGCTAACCAGATAAGAACACTAATTCTTGCATGTGCTTTTTGAGCTAACAGAATTTTTCTTCCTTAATTGCCTTTCTCTCTCTCTCTAACCCTTTTTGGGAAAAAGGGGAGGTGGGGAGGGAGAGAGGGGGGTTCAGGGAACCCCCCTGGCTGGCTGGAGGGAAAAGGTTTTTCTGCATTGTGTTCATTGCTGTATTTTCCTGTATATATTGTAAATATTGTATATTTGTGTATATATTCATTGCATTCCATTTCTGCCTGTAAATATAGCTTTCATCTGCTTTTCCGACTGAGCTAGCTGTGGTTTCTTTCCCTGTGTGTGGGGAGGGAACTTTCTCACCCCACCACACTAAACAAAGGCAGACACCTGTAAAAATCCCAAGTCCATGGTATGAAAAGAAAAAAAAAGAGCAATTATTTTCATTTTATATATGTTTTGGGGTTTTATTATTATTATTATTGCCACTTAGAAGTGAATTGCTTTTTTCAGGTAGAGTTGACAATCTGTTAAACAAATATCCTCAAGTGTTATGCAAAAGAAGGGCCCAGGTGGTATAACAACATATCTGTATGATTACAGATGAGGAGTGTTTAGTATCAAATGTGTTTTTCATGCCAGCACCCAAATCATAAAAAGAAATATTCTGTGATCCTGTCCTTTTCACAGGCATTTACTTGGATACCATTTAACCTTCAGAAACTCATCTTTGGACATGCAAATCTAGTAAGGCACAAAGTTCATAACATAGGGCAAGAAAATTGTGGAGAATATTTTTACTCCTGGGTAGATACACCCTGAGTTATGGAGAAGAGAAGTTTTTACAGAAATGCTGAAGATGGGAAGAAATCAAATATGCTCTTGCACCTTCTCCTAGTTGCAGTTCAAATTGACTGAAAGCTTCAGGGATCTACCCTCTTGTTGAGTATAGTATATCGAACATATATGCAAGTCAATGAGAAAGTAACAACTAAACACATAGAAATAAGACAAAACTTGATTCTGGGGTATTCCCTCCAATCTGAAAAACCTTTGTTGTTGTGAGACCCACCACTTCCATGCATATATGCCAAAAGGTTGATAATAAGTTTTTCTGAAAATGTTAAGTACATTCATGGCATATAGAAGAAGCTGTAGCTCTAGGATTGACATTTACATCTTATTTAAATATCAAGCAATTATAGATTCTGAGATTAAATTAAGCAATTGTTTTGATTGCAGAGATCTTTGTATGAGTGTTTGAACTACAACATATACAATGCACAGGCTTTCTGTATGCATGCATGTATGAATGAGAGAAGCTTGAAAGCAATGAGTTCAATGGCAGACGTTATAGCGCTGTGCTTTCGAGCAAGTAGAGAGACAAAGTGAAAGAAGGGGCAACTTGTTTACCAACTGGGGCGATACTTACAGGTTTCCTCCAGGCTGGGTTTGACCAATGGGCACTCTTGTAAACAACTGGCTTCAGCTTATAGAAAGTGTGAAGCTATAATTATGCCCATACGTGGTATTTGCATGAACACTGCATGCGCTGGGTGCGTGCTGGCCTGGCTAATGCCTTGGCTTTTGTCTTCCTCCTGAACGAGAGGAAACTAGTAAACATACTAGGACAAGATTCAATATGTGGGCATAATGTGCCTTCACTACACCCAGCTCAGGAGGTCACTTGTCCTGAACTCCTCCTGCCTTACTGTTGAAAATGTAGGCAAAGAAGATATTTAGGACCTCAGCCTTTTCCTCATCCCAGGTCCAATAAAGAGTGGAGTTTCTTCCTGCCCCTCTTTTTAGCATTAATATATTTATAAAAATGCTTTTTACTGTCTTCCACAGAAGTGGCCAGCTTGAGTTCTAACTGGGCTTTTGCCTCTCTAATTTTTCTCTGTCATGATCTAACAACATCAAGAGCTGCCTCCCTTCTTTCCAAAGGTGATACACCCTCTTTTTTTTCACTTAATTCATTCAAGAACTGCTTTCCCATCCAGGCTGGTTGCCTTCCTTGTCTGCTCATCTTTCAGCATGCGGGAACTGCCAGTTCCTGTGCCTTCAAGAGCTCCTGTTTGAAGTAGGTCCAGCCATCCTGGACCCCTTGGTTCTTAAGGGCTGCTAACCAGTGTACTTTCCAAACAAGTTACTTAAACAAGCTGAAGTTTGCCCTCTGGAAGTCCAAAGTAAGGGTTCTGTTACTGCTCCTCCCTATTTCTCTGCATATCAAAAACTCTACTATCTCATGATTGCTGAACCCTAAACAGCCTCCTATCATCACATCTCCCACCAGCCCTTCTCTATTTGAGAATAGCAGGTCAAGCAGAGCCTGACCCCTGGTAGGCTCACTTAACAGATGCATCAAGAAGCTATCTTCCATACACTCCAGGAACCTTCTGGACTGCCTCCTCCCTGCTGAGTTAAGTACCCAGCAGATGTCTGGCAGGTTAAAGTACAAGGACAAGATCTGATGATCTTGAGACAGCCTCCAGTTGCTTGTAGAATGTTTCATCTGCCTCTTCATCCTGGTTAGGTGATCTATAACAGACTCCAATCAAGATGTCAGTTTTGTTAGCCCTCCCTCTGATTTTAACCCATAGGCACTCAATCCTCTCAAGTTCTGAGGCATCAAGAGATTCCCTAATATACAGAGCCACCCCTCCTCCTCTTCTCCCTCACCTGTCTCTCCTAAAGAGCTTGTAACCCCCCAGTGCAGCACTCCAATTATGTGAATTGTCCCACCATGTTTCTGTAATAGCAATTATATCATAGTCTTCCTGGTGAACCAAGACTTCCAGTTCCTCTTGTTTGTTACCCATACTGCATGTATCGGTGTACTTCAGCTGGGCTGTTGTTTTCTCAATTAACCCTAATTTATGTCCCACTCTCTCCTCTCTGGAAAGAATCACCTGACAGTGAACCAACTAACATTCTAAGTCTCTTTCGATGAACCACCTCAACATCGTGGCATGGTGTGGTGAGATGAGTGGTGCGGGCTCTCCCTGTGAAAGGAAGAAATGACAGAAAAGGAGATAACCTTGATCTCTTTTGAATCAACCATGTAGAGTGAGAGAAACTTCAGGGCTTTCACAACAGTAGCCTCCCTTGTTGTTGCGGAGGGCAAACAAGTGCTCATCTAGGCCTCTCCTCTCTGGTGGGCGACATTGCCTAACAGCCTAATGGTGAGAAAACATTGCAGCGTTATAGCCAAGTTTTGAAAATTTTCCTGGTTTTTGGCTATGGCACTGTAGAGGAGAAACATTACCATTGGTGAATTTGTTGGTGTCTTGGAAAGCTCTGTAAATGGGTTCGGGATGGTCTTATCCTTGCTGGTGCTGAACATCTCTTGCGGCTTGAGTGGCAACACCTCAGGATTCAGGTGTGAGAATGCACAACTCCAACTTTGCGCAGGCTCTAACACCCTCTGGCTCAACCATGATGTTGTGACACATGTTGAAATCATGGCCATAAGTGAATATGGCCATGTTGAAATCGTGGCCTGTATTGGGAATAGTGTGGCCAGCAGGAGCAGGGAGGTCATTCTGCCCCTGTACTCTGCATTGGTTAGGCCACACCTTGAGTACTGTGTCCAGTTCTGGGCCCCTCAGTTTAAGAAGGACATCGAGATACTTGAACGTGTCCAGAAAAGGGCAACAAGGCTGGTGAGAGGCCTTGAGCACAAGCCCTATGAGGAGAGGCTGAGGGAGCTGGGATTGTTTAGCCTGGAGAAGAGAAGGATCAGAGGTGACCTCATTGCTCTCTACAACTACCTGAAAGGTGGTTGTAGACAGGAGGGGGTTCGTCTCTTCTCCCAGGCAACCAGCACCAGAACAAGGGGACACAGTCTCAAGCTGTGCCAGGGGAGGTTTAGACTCGAGGTGAGGAGGAAGTTCTTCACTGAGCGAGTCATTCGTCATTGGAATGGGCTGCCCAGGGAGGTGGTGGAGTCGCCGTCCCTGGAGGTGTTCAAGGGGAGATTGGACGTGGCACTTGGTGCCATGGTCTAGTTGTGAGGTCTGTTGGGACAGGTTGGACTTGATGATCCTTGGGGTCTCTTCCAACCTTGGTTATACTGTGATACTGTGATACTGTGAAGTAGCAAAAGAGAGTTTCTGTTCCATATAATTGTTTTACATTTTGTTGTGAGCCCCACCAATATAGAATAGAATAGAATAGAATAGAATAGAATAGAATAGAATAGAATAGAATAGAATAGAATAGAGCCAAATGTGTGGTGCAAGCTACCTTGCAAAACAGAACTGCTATAGATTTTATTTTTAGAGCAAGATCATGGCTGTCAAGAGTTTGAGGATTATGTTGTATGAATCTGTCGGATCATTCAGTTTCTATACATAAACATATTCAGAAACTGGAACAGGGAGTAGTGCATTTGGAAATACACAATGAAGAATGGCTTGAGGGATTGTTTAAGGAATGGACAGTCTCTGAATGGCTTCTTTCAATTATTAAGACTGGGTTACTAATTTTGGTAATTGTGGTTGTAGTGATGCTAATATTGCCTTGCCTGATATACCTGCTGCAAATGGCCCTGCAGCAGGAAGTTAGGACAACATTCTTGGCACAAATACAAAAAGGGGGAGTTGTGGGAAACTGTGATGAATCTATGGACCCATTGATGGGCCAAGAAGAGCTTGGCCTTAGACATATTGCTGTGTACCCTTGAATGTTTGGAAAGTCCCTGAGCTGAAAATGTAAATAGCTTGTGACAGATTACTGTGTTACTTGTTTGAGCCAGAGAAACTGCAAGATTGAGACAGAAGAATTGCAGGAGAAGAAACATGGTCTAACTCAGCAAATAGCAGTAGCAATGTATTGGTAACAAATAAGAATCTTATAAACAATTTATTAACCAATTAGAAGTAGCCACACTGGCATAACAAGCATACAAACATGTGTTGCTTAAAGAAATAAAGTGTACTCTGTGCCCTGCTCACTACCACGAGTGTGTGTGTAGGTTGCTTCTATCCATCACTTGTTTTGTGTAATGTGATGGTTTAACCCACCCACATTAACAAAAAACTCAGCTGAACTCAGCTGGGGAAGCAAAATGAAAAAGCTGTATTTACAAGCAATAATGGAATGCAATGAATACGTACAAAATATACAGTATTTACAACATTATACAGGTATTTACAAAGGGAAAACAGCACAGAAATCCTCCTTGTTCAGGACACTGCCTCACTTCCTCCCCAACCTCTCCCTCCCTTTTTCTATGGTTAATTGGAAGAAAAGAGAAAAAGGGAAAAATATTAGGGAAATTTCAGTTAGTTCAAGAGCATCAGTAAAAAAGTCAGTAATGCTTATCTGTGAAGTTAGCTGATAAGAGTCTTCCAGTGAAAGAGCCAGCATGCCAGACAGACAGAAGAAAGAGAACAGAATTAGAAAGGAATGTAAGACTGTTAAACCTACAGCCCACACATCTAACCAATGAAATTCATTTAGAATAATATCTTGTTTTCCTTTTTACACCCAACTGTGGATTAGCTCAAAAATTTGCAGCTAGCTTTACAGGCACAGCTTTAAACTGTCACAGTCACCATAACAGCAACACATCACTTCAGGGATCTGCTGGCCAAAGTATTGCAGGACCAGCAGGAAGACCTAGAGGAAAGGGGGGCCCAGGACATCAAGGATCACCTTCTCTGTGTGCAGGAGCAAAGTATACCAACAAAGACAAAAGCAGGAAAGAATGCAAGGAGACCTGCCTGGATGAGTAAGGAGCTCCTAGACATGGTGTCACACAAAAAGAAACTGTACAAGAAGTGGAATAAAGGACAGGTAGAATGGACATCATATAAGGAAGCTGTATAAGCAGCAAGAGGTCTGGTTAGAAAAGCTAAAGCTCAGTTAGAATTAAATCTAGCCAAGGACATCAGGTGGAATAGCAATATTTTCTATAGGTATATTAATGACAAAAGGAAAACTAAGAAAGCTGTAAGCCCCCTCAGAAAGGAAACAGGAGAGCTGCTGACAAGTGATGTAGATAAGGCCAAGGTTCTCAATGACTTCTTTACTTCAGCCTTCACTATTAAGGGACCCAGCCACACTCCCAAAATCTCAGAAGATAATGTCAGGGGCTGACAAAAGGAACTGCCCATGGTGAGTGAAGATCAGGTTCATGACCATCTGAAGAACCTGAGAGTGTACAAGTCTGTGAGGCCTGACAAGATACACCCACAGGTACTTAGGGAACTGGTGGATGAGATCACTAAATTGTTATTATATTCCAAAAGTCATGGCAGTCCAGTGAAGTCCCCACTGACTGGAAAAGGAGAAATGTAACTCCCATTTTCAAAAGGGGAAAGAAGGATGATCCAGGGAACTATAGGCCAGTCAGTCTCACCGTTGTGCCCAGTCAAATCATGGAGCAGATCCTCCTGGAGGTACTGCTGAGGCAGAAGAACAACCAACACAGCCTTACCAAGGGCAAATTGTGCCTGACAAACCTGGTGACCTTCTATGACAAGGTCACAGTGTCAATAGACAAGGGGAGAGCAACCCATGTCATTTGTCTGACACTGTTCCACACAGCATCCTGATCTCCAAGCTGGTAAAGGATGGGTTTGAAGGATGGACCACTAGGTGGATAAAAAACTGGCTTGACAGCCACACCCAAAGAGTGACTGCCAATGGATCCAAGTCAAAGTGGAGGCCAGTAACAAGTGGAGTCCCTCAGGGATCAGTACTGGGACCAGTCTTATTTGAAATATTTGTTGGTGACATGGACAGTGGCATTGAGTGCACCCTCAGCAAGTTTGCTGATGACACCAAGCTGTGTGGTGCAGCAGACATGCTGGAGGGAAGGGATGCCATCCAGAGGGACCTGGACAGGCTGGAGAGGTGGACCCATGTTAAACTCATGAGGGTCAACAAGACCAAGTGCAGGGTCCTGCATCTGGGCTGGGGCAATGCCAAGTACTGATATAGGCTGGGCAATGTCTGGCTTGAGAACTGACCAAAAGAACAGGTCTTGGTTGTGCTGGTAGATGAGAAACTCAATATGAGCTGCCAGTATACACTTGCAGCTCATGGAGCTGGCCACATCCTGGATTGCATCAAGAGAATAATAGCCAGCAGGTTGAGAGAGGTGATTCTCACCCTCTGCATGGTTCTCATGAGACT
This sequence comes from Colaptes auratus, assembly GCA_015227895.2. Taxonomy (NCBI): domain Eukaryota; kingdom Metazoa; phylum Chordata; class Aves; order Piciformes; family Picidae; genus Colaptes; species Colaptes auratus. The sequence continues at coordinate 64,523,697 of CM026897.1, forward strand.
GCCACGTAGAGTACCGTGTCCAGTTCTGGAGCCCCTATTACACAAAAGATGTGGACATGCTGGAATGTGTCCACAGAAGGGCCACGAGGGTGTTTATAGAGCTGGAGCACCACTCCTATGAAGACAGACTGAGAGAGTTTGGGATATTCAGTCTGGAGAAGAGAAGCCTCCAAAGAGACCTTATTGTATCTCCCAGTATCTTAAGGGGGCCTACAACAAAGCTGGTGAGGGACATTTTAGGGTGGCATGTAGTGATAGAACTGGGGGGAATGGATCCAAGCTAGAGGAGGAGAGATTTAGATTAGATGTTAGGAAGAAGTTCTTCAATTTAAAGGTGGTGAGACACTGGAATGGGTTGCCCAAAGTGGTGGTGGAAGCCCCATCCCTGAAATTTTTTAAGGCCAGGCTGGATGTGGCTCTGGGCAAACAGATCTAGTGTGAGGTGTCCCTGCACATGGCTGGGGGATTTGAACTACATGATCCTTGAGGTCTCTTCCAATCCTGACAATTCTGTGATTCTGCAAATTACTCCCAAATATCCCTGAACTGTCTCTAGTGATTAGTTACTAAAGAACGGGTTTTTTATTTATGTCATAATATTCTTCAGCTTTATCTATTAAGTGTGACTCTGACTGTAAGATTTAAAGCAGGTCTACTGTGAGAAATGTCCTTGGTTTGGTACTCAAAGATCATGATTAGACCATGAAGTCTTTTCTCAGATGGCAGAAGAGATTAAATTTCTTTAGTTGCTCAATATATGACCTTTTTTTTGCTGTGTTAGAGAGGTTTGCTTAATCCTTCTGGGTCAATTCTTCCTGTGTGATCAGTGGTCTTAAAATTAGGAATATGTTGGATGTATTTCTTCAGTCCTGCTATAGCCATATACAGTCAGGTAAAAAATAATCTGTGAAAGGCATGGAAATAGTAAGGATTCTGTGGTAAGGAAGGGCAACTCAAAATATGGCATTGATGAGGATGCAATTTAGCATTCAACTTTCAATTTGCAAAATGGTCTGCAATAAACTCTTTCTCACTGACTGCTATACTTCCTTACTTGTACTTGGCATTTTCCTGTTTAAATGCAACTTGAGCCTGTGGTAACTTCTGCCATGGTTTTGCTCTTTCAGCAAGTTTCCAAACCAAGACACTAGATCTCTCTTGAGTATCTGTTTTTCAGAATATTACCTCCTGTACTTTCAGTGCAGTCTCCATTTTTTATTCCTAGATATGGACAGCTGATCAACCTAAAGAACCATGCGCAACTTTCTTGCATTTATCCTTAAATGCTTCAAATTTGGATTAATTTGGAATAATTTACACCTTTGATTAAAAACATGCTTCTATGTTGTTGGTAAAACAACAAAAAATATTTAATAACATTAGGCCATGTCTCAGTCTGGAGAGGGAAAGAGACACAGATCTTTTGAATATTCCCATGTGGTGAAATGAGAGGCACAAACGAGGCAAAAATATCAACAGCTAGACTATTTATTACATAAATAAAGTGGATAGATCAGAAGGGGAGAGAGAGAAAATAGAGAGGGAGAGAGAGAAAATAGAGAGGGAGAGAGAGAAGAGGAAAGGAATTATATTACCATACTCCTCACCCTCCCAAGACAGTTTGAGTCTGTGGAGGAAAGGTGCTGCAGGAGATGTTGGGTCTGTAGAGAAAGGGTGCTGAGGCTTTGGCTGTAGAAGAGATGTGGTCCTCTGAGCAGCTTCTTCAGCTGCATGAGTTGCAGCAGGCAGAACTTAGGACACGGAGAGAGGGTTCAGTCTGCTTCTTCCAGGCTCCATGGCCTCTTTTCTTTGGAGCAGCATTGTCCCAGGCTTTTCCATCACTTGTGCTTTCCTTCTCAGCGGCATTGTCCTTCTCCTGTGTTTTTGGTTCTCTGTTTTTCATCTGCTGAGCCAGTAGTTGCTCAAGGCTATTAGGTCTCCCAGGAGCCTTCTCTTTTCCAGGCTGAACAACCCTAGCTCCTTCAGCCTGTCTTTGTAGCACAGATGCTCCAAACCCGTGATAATTTTCATGACCCTCCTCTGGACCTGCTCCAGCAGGTCCATGTCCTTCCTATATTGAGGGCTGCAGACCTGGATGCAGTACTCCAGGTGAGGTCTCAACAGAGCAAAGTAATATATGTAAACTTCAGACAGGAATTTGTGACTTTGCTACATAACAAAGTCATCACAGTAAATTTGGCTGAAATCTAGGCAATTGATAAGGCCTGTAGATGTCTTAAAAACTAAGAACTGCCACAAATCAAGTCTTTTATGCTACAGATGAATGCCACAGGTATTGGTGGTCAGGAAGAAAAGTTACAAAGAAACTAGAAAGTGGTGGAAAGATTTCTGGGTTGCAAGAAAAAAACCCACCAACCACGTCACTTAGTAAACAAATTAATAATGTTTTAACATAACCATACCTAATACAACATAGTCCACCTTACACAAGGGCCCCACTGAACTGTGGTGTTGAAGGTGATCAAGTCAACATGGCAACTCAAAAAGATTTAAATGATCTTTGGGGCACAAGTGAAAAACAATGGAGAAGAAATAATCGTACCACATTATTTATAGGACAAATAAATTATGCCAACTCACCAGTTCACTAACTAGAATTAGAAAAATATTCCAGAAGCAGATACAGCTCAAGAAGAAAGTTGAAAAATGGTAGAGAATCCAAAGAAGAATTACAGAACTATTCACTGTCTGGGAAATAAGCCCTTCCAAGAGTCACCTAGCTCATTCTTGCTCAAATCTTGGGAGTGTTAATGAGATTATTTCTCTGAAAAACAATCATTGTTACTGTATTCCCCTCCATGTCCACTAAGGAGTGGAGGTTGTCCTTGCCCCCTCCTTTTGCCATTAATTTATTTATAAAGCCATTTTTTTATTTTCTCTGATAGGCTGGACTTGATGATCTCGATGGTCTTTTCCAACCTGGTTAATTCTGTGATTCTGTGATCATTCCTGAACAGCATGTTTGATAGGAAACCCTGGATAAATGGTGGGGGGACTGTATTTTCAAAGCCTTTCAAAATCTGCAAAAGTATAAAATCAGTATGACTAGCAAAAATTGAAATATTTGCAGAAAGTATCTTGAGTTTCATCCAGATTTTGGACAGGAAAAGTCCTCCCTTTGACATACGAAACATAACCAATGCTAAAAAAGCAAACAAGCAAACAAAAACCAAAAAACAAACCCCAAACACTGATGTTTGAAAACACACATAGAAGACATAAGGGATTTATAACATTTTTTAAAGAATGCTGCAAAGATAAGCATGCAAATAAAGCAACCGAGTAATTCCTGAATTTGTATAGCAGCCTTTCCTGCATTTTTGATAATACCTGCTCGTCTTTGGCTCATGTTTCTTTAGCATTATGACAGCTGAAAATAAAATACTAAAAAGAAAGAAGCTCTAGGCAGAGGTAAAAGTTTGTCTTCTGCCTTACATACCTAAAGAATACATGCAAAAAATCTGATTCCCGGTTCTTAGAAAAGGATTAGAAAAGATCATAGTATTTTCTTTTCCTTTACAGCTCTTAAATCAAGACAGGAGATTTTTATATTAGAAATAGAGCTTTTTAAAAAAAAAAATTAAAAAGCAGAAAAAAATCCCCCAAAAAACACAACAACAACAAACCCAATGAACCCAAAAAAAACCCAAAACACAACCAAAAAAAAAAACACCAGATATAATTTGTTCCTTCTAAGTTCAGACTGGGTGGATGAAGCATTCACCTCAGTTTTAAAATCTATCTCCTATCTTAAACATGGAACACATATCCTTGTTATAATGACACCACCTTCCACAATTAAAATGTAACTGCTATAGTAAAAATATATGCTATTGAATAATGTTATCAATAATAATACTTTAAAGAAATTTAATTATTATTTTTCCAGATAGTTAAAAGCTGCTCCCTCCTCAGTAATGCATTCTGTGATCCTATGCTCAGTGTGGAACTATCCCTATGCATTCAACTAAAACAAATGCCCTAAATCTGTATCTGCATGTGTGCTGGAAGCACTTCACTGAGCAGCCAGAATGTTGAGAGTAGCTGAAAATAAAACTTTGCAATGTAGTCATGGTTAGTTTTTGTTGGAGTGTGTGCTGTTTTGTCAGTTAATTTCATGTGAAATCTATTTTTATTTTAAAATTCATTGAATACAAGCTTCCCAGTGTTAAGCTTCAGAAGCAGGCTTGGGGAGACCTTATTATTCTCTACAACTACCTGAAGGGAGGTTGTAGATAGGCGGGGGTTGGTCTCTTCTCCCAGGCAACCAGCACCAGAACAAGAGGACACAATCTCAAGCTGCACCAGGGGAGGCTCAGATGGGATGTTAGGAAGAAATTCTATGCAGAGAGAGTGATTGCCCATTGGAATATGCTGCCCGGGGATGTGGTGGAGTCACAGTCATTGGAGGCATTCAGGAGGAGAAGGTCTTGAAGGTTCTATTCTATTCTATTCTATTCTATTCTATTCTATTCTATTCTATTCTATTCTATTCTATTCTATTCTATTCTATTCCAAGAGTGCTAGCACGTATAGCTATGCCATAAACCTCTATACAGCTATCTTTTGTAGAAACAACTTAAAAACGATCCAGATATGTGACTGAATTCAGTAAATAAAAGCAGGAGACATAATTTGCATACCATCAAATCTCTTATAATTCAACTACCTCTTTATTTTCACACATTGTGTGGAAGGTGTTGCACTTTAATTTAAATCGTTGAGCTAAACAGGAAAAATACATGTGACATAGTTCTAATTAAAAATAACCCAGTACAATTGGCAGTCAGTGACACATTTACAAGCCCTAAATTTAGCCTTTTAAATTTCAACTTGGTTGCTTAATATAAAAGTTTCATCATATGTGCTTTTAATTTGGTAAAATGCATTCTGTGAATCCAAATATTTGGCAGCAACATAACCAACGTTGCCTTCTTCTTCAAGTTCATTGGAATGACATTTTAAATTCTGCCATAATAACTAGGTATAACTCATAAGTGTAGAATTAGATATTAGGATTCTTTTGTTGTTTTTTTGGTGGTTGTTGTTCTTGTTTTTTCTGGTCTTAGTGGTTTTTTAACATCCTGTGTGTGAAAGTAGCTTTTATATAATGTCTAGATGCAAGATGCCTGATTTACTTGTAGTGTCATAGTAGTATCATAATATCAGTCAGGGTTGGAAGGGACCACAAGGATCATCTAGTTCCAGCCCCCCTGCCATGGGCAAGGACACTCCACACTAGATCAGGCTGGCCAGCACCTCATCCAGCCTGGTCTTAAACACCTCCAGGGACGGGGCCTCAACCACCTCCCTGGACAACCCATTCCAGGGCTTCACCACTCTCATGGGGAAGAACTTCCTCCTCACATCCAGCCTGAATCTCCCCACCTCCAGCTTCATTCCATGGTGGTTATCATGAAAGTGTACGAAGTGTTGTGTCAATGGGAATTCACATGATGATTCTAGCTTTTCAAACAAAGAGGAAGCTCTTTATAGAATGCCAACACTGGAGCTGAAAAGAAATAAAAGTGATACAGGCCACTAGGGAAAGAATACAAAAGAAAAAATTTAATTGTTCACATTCTTCAAATGCTAACATGTTTTTCAACCAGCAGTGTGAAGCCTTCTGACTTCTATTTTATAAACCTGAGTAACACTTGTTGAATATAAAAGTAAATTAATATTGATAATTTTTCCTTTTCTAAAAATTCAATTAAGAGGGGTGTTTTTTGCATTCAGATTGCTCTCTAAATGACCATCTCCTATTTGTTACATAAATTATTTACTGGATACCAGTAAAATTGGTAAAGTGGAAGTACTTACTGTAAGTATTTATGGAAGTACTTTGGCATTCAGCCAACTCTCCACCGCTTGCTTGTTTGTAATGTCTAAACCAGAAAGTGTTAACTATTGGGAAAACAAACTGATACCTTATTTTACATGTATTTTTTCCAGATTTTCTGATGACCACAGTCCTCATGGACTCAAATTTCAACCAAGTGTAAGACTATCTATGACAGTATAGTAGAGGACACCTTTTCTCAAAGGATATCATTCTTAAACTATAGAACACCTTTAGAACGTTATATTTCATAAATATTATCAAGCATTATTCCAAATAAATAGTGATATAAAAACTTCATTATCATCCAGAGTTTTAAAATCAAATTTAATCATTATACAGGAAAAAAGACAAATAAATTTTAGTCCTGAATTCAGTGAGAGCTTCCTTTGTTCCCTAATTGTAGGGCTACTATTAAATCAGAAAATTTACAAACAGGTGTTAATTAAGTAGCTTCAGTGAGAGCTCAAGGAAATAAGAAAATTAATTTGCATATTTCCCTGGTGTACAAAGGGTTAATTAAAGTGTTTGAAAATATTTTTGCAATGCCGTTCAGTTGAGTCTTGATAATTTGCTGATTTTCTATTTAGTTATATTAACATGGGCTTTAAGGTTATGAATGGAAAAGAAAGATATTGCCAGAGAAGGCAAAGATTAGTACTACAGAGATTTTTAATCCTGTAAGTGATTTTGTGTTTAGCTTTAGATTACATGAGTTCTTAGAAGCCTTGTGTAGCAATGAAAAGTGAAACATCAAAACAATTTGGGGAAAAAAGTTAACTTGTAGGTTGCACTGTAAAAGGCCTTTCTGATTAACTGGTTCAGTGAGATAACACTTTCTTAAAGAGCTTCATAGCTGAAGAGAAGGTGGTCCATTTGTTGTGGTAGGGCCAAGCAGGCCCAGCACAAATGCAGACAGGCCCTGACATGTCTAGACATGGTCCTCCTCTTCCCTCCTCCTTCCTGCAGAAATCAGGGTAATGTGGGAAGAGGAACAAAAGAGAGGCCCCAACATGTCTGGATAAACAAGTCTACTTCTAGCATGAGAGCATTGTGGCAGGGTGAGTGAGTTCTCCCCACACACACAAAGAAACCACAGCTAACTCAGTCAGAGAAGCAGATGAAACAAGCTATATTTACAAGCAAAAATGGAATGCAGATGGATATGTACAAAAATATACAATATTTACAATATATACAAAAATGTACAGCAATGAATGTAATACAGAAGACCTACAGCCAGAGGAGGGTGTGCCCCCCGGCCCCTGTACCCCCCCGGCCTCTGTACCGCCTCTCCCTCCCTACCTCCCCTTTTTTCCCAAAAAGGGTTAGAGAGAGAGAAAGGCAATTAAGGAGAAAATTCTGTTAGCTCAAAGCGTGTGCAAGAATTAGTTTTCTTATCTGGTTAGCTTTGTTAATTCAAGGTCACTCTGTCCACCAACTGTTGCTTCAGCGAGAGAGAAGCCGACAAAGACACAGGAAAAGAGAAGCACAGACTGAACTGACTCAAACTGAACCCAAAACTTAAAGTTGCATTCTACCAATCTACCAATGAAATTAGTTTAGAATATCTTGTTTTTTTCAAAACATTCAGCCAGAGTGTTTCAGCAACTGTCCCTTTCTTAAAGGCACAGCCTAAAATGGTCACAAGCATGTATACTGGACACTGCTGGACACTGCTCCCTGATCAGTCCTATGTTTCTACTTTTTATAGCCACAGCCTGGCAGAACCCTTTTCATTGGGTAATTATGTGCTAGCTTCAGTTGCCCTATTGGCCCAATTGAATCTTGGGCAAGGTATATGTACAGGCCAATTTCTATCCACCTTTGTCTTGCCTTGCTTAAACCTGCTTTGCTTTGGACTTGCCCTGCTTGAAGCTGCTTCAAGTTGCCCTGCCTCAAGTTGCCTGGTCCAGACCCTGGGATAAAATCCATAAGCCTAGTCACTGCAAGCTAGAGAAGCCACAAACCTTGGAGCTGGAGTCAAGCCTTGCTCCCCCTTGCAACTAGAATTTTTCCATGCCTCAGTTTACCCAGGAAAGCCAAGAGCCCTTTGTGACAGTGTCGTAAAAGAGCCCGCCATCCTGCTGAAGCCAGACCAGCCCTGAGACTGCATGACCTTCCTGCTGGCAACCAGCTGTGCCTGGCATGTGAGAATGCCTCAAAAGCCCCAACAGCTAATACACAGTAGCAGCACTTCCCACTTAAGTTGAACCAGCTGTGAGTAGTTAGTTCATTGCCTCTTTGGCTTAGCAGTTCTTATCAAGTCTCCCCCCTGCTGTGGTAGAGTGCCATTTTGCTCCTGGTGGTTTTCTCTTTCTGATATTTCTTTCCTGCTTTGCTTAAAATTGTTAAATTTGCCTAAATACTGTACATTCCCACTGTGAATATATATTCTAACTATACTTTGAGACTATTTGATACATTTTGGCAATTTTTCATATTAATAAAAAAGTTATTAATTTTTATTACTATTTGCATTTGTCACATGTATCTTAATTAATTTTTCCCAATAATTCCTGAACACCATTTTCCTGTTAAATTTTCTTTGCAGATCTTTCATGGCTTCTGATTTTATAGTAATTATACAGAAAGACCTCTTTCCAGGATTATTTTTCCACATAACCATACCATTTCATAACAAAACTAACCTAGATTAGTAAAGGCTTTATTCTAAATTGTACGTTTCATCAGGAATCCCAGACTAAAATTGGAAAAGTATAGTAACTTTTCACATTTAGACAGTATTGACTCACGTTCTTCCCACCATATGTGTAGCTCAGACCAACAGTCACTTAAGACGTGGACATATTTTAGTACGTTCAAAAAGGATTCTAAGGCATATTCTGTTGCTGACCCAGCAAAAATGAAACCAGAAAATCCTCAGTGAAATGCTGTTGAGAATAGAACAGAAAGTAATGAGGAAAGCTTTTAAATGCATGCAGAAGGTAACAGGACATGGACTACTTGCCATTTAAACCAGTACAGAAAATGAGAACTGCAGAGTGTTTTTTGAAGCATGCAAAATACTAAGGATGGTATAGAAAACCTAAAAGCAAAAAAGGGAGAAAATTGCCTGAGACAAGTTTGATGAAACATGGTAACAAATTGTCATAAAAAAGGGGTGATTAAGACTGTTGGGTGATTAAGGCTCTTGGGTGATCTGCCAGTCCTCATCATACTTGTACTTGGACCATCCATCACCATACCACAAAGGCTTGATTCACTTTGCCTGCTTAATAGCAACACAAATGTCACAGTCATGGATGACTTGTATGATAGCATCCATGGAAATGTCTATGGTTCTGTCATGAGGCCACTGGTAGGTTGCATCTCTGCCTTGATGTCCTGACAAATCATGAGCCCACCACGCTAAGAACATCTCCCCTTGGTGTTTCCAGTAAAGATTAAAATCAAAGTACGTGTCTACTTGAGAAATCCTTGCAGCTAGATTTGCCTGATGGTTGTGTTGTTGTTCCTCAGTAGCTGTGCTCTTAGGAATCTGAGCATCAATGTGTCTCACCTTCACTGGAATTCTCTCGATTCAATCAGCAATGTCCAGCCACAGATCAGCTGCCCAAATATAGGCTTTCCTTTTCTCTGCCAACCATTCTTTTTCCAGGCCTTTAGCCAAACCCCACAGAGCATTGAATACCATCCATGAGTCAGTGTAGAGATAAAGCTTTGGCCACCTCTCACGTTCAGCTACGTCAAGAGCTAGCTGGACAGCTTTTACCTCTGCGAATTGACTGGATTCTCCTTCTCCATCCTTTGCCTCTGCAACTCGCCGTGTTGGACTCCACACTGCAGACTTCCACCTTCGCTTGTTCCCAACAAGACGACAGGAACCGTCTGTGAACAAAGCATATTTCTTGTCATCATCAGAAAGGTCATTGTAAGGAGGAGCTTCCTCAGCACGAGTTACTCTCTCCTCTGCAGGTTTTGCACAGTTAGTACCTTCAGGCCAACTTTTGATCACCTCCACCAGACCAGGTCTTTCAAGATTTCCCATTTGAGCTCTCTGTGTTATCAGAGCCATCCACTTGGACCATGTGTCATCTGTGGCATGATGTGGTGTAGAACCTTTACCTTTGAACATCCAATTCAAAACTGGTTATCTAGGAGTTAAGAGAAGTTGTGATTCAGTTCCAATTACTTCAGAAGCTGCATTTTCCTCCTTCATAGGCAGCTAGAATCTCTTTCTCTGTTGGAGTATAATTTGCCTCTGAACCTCTGTAATCTCGACTCCAGAGGTCATCCTCATGTCTCACCTGGAGCTCTTTGTCACAAGCACCAGGTTGGACCACTGTCACTTGCAGCCATGTACAAAATGCTCTTAATACCTGGACCATCTCGGACAGGTCCCAGACCCATTGCTTGAACTGCTTCTTGCTTTATCTGGTCAAAAGCTGCTTGTTGTTCAGGCCCCTACTGGAAACTATTTCTCTTTCAAGCCACATCATACAGAGGTTTCACAATCTGACTGTACCCAGGAATGTGCAATTTCCAAAATCCCACTATCCCCAAGAAACGTAGAGTTTCTTGCTTGTTCATGGGATTGGCCATGGTAGAGACTCTGTTTATCACATCCACTGGAATGTGTCGGCATCCATCCTGCCACCACACTCACAGAAACTGGATCTCTCTGGCAGGTTCTTTCATCTTGTCTTGCTTAATGGCAAAACCTGCCTTCAAAAGAATGTCAATGATTTTACTACCTTTCTTGAAGACTTCTTTAGCAGTTTTACCCTAGACAATGATATAATTGATGAACTGGATGTGCTCTAGAGCACCACCTTTCTCCAGAGCATCATGGATCACTGCATGACAGATGCCTGAGCTGTGGATCCAGCCCACTGGCAATCTGTTAAAGGTGTACTGAATAACTCTCCAGGTGAAAGCAAACTGAGGCCTGCATTGCTTTGCTATGTGAATAGAGAAGAAGGCATTAGCAAGGTCTATGGTAGCATACCATTTGGCCTCTTTGGATTCCAGCTCATACTGGAGTTCCATCATGTCTGGTACTGCTTCACTCATAGGTGGAGTCACTTCATTCAGGGCCACTGTCAGATGCCAGTCTCCATTCTGGACTGCCAAAATGTGAATGAGTTTTGCTGATGACTTTCTGACTTTCCAGCTGACAAATCAGATTCTGAATGGGCAACAAAGAGTAACAGCTGGTTCTGTATTGTCTGTGATGCACAGTCTGAGAAGGAACTGGCATGTTTATGTCCTCTATCTTATGTTGTCCCACAACTGCAGATTCATCAGAAAGCTCAGGTCTAACAGACAGCTCCAATTTTTGTCCATCAATTTCTACAGATACTGCTTCAAAAGCCCATTTGTAACCCCTAGGGTCTTTGAAACGCCCTTCTCTCAGAAAATCAAGTCCCAAAATACAAGGTGTGTCAGGTCCAGTCACAACTGTATGCTTCTTCCACCAGTTAAACTTATATAAACTCTATCTTAGTTAACTCTTGAGATCCAGAATTGACTCCCAGAATAGTTATAGGCTCTGATCCCTGATAATTTGATGGCATTATGCTGAGTTTTTATGTGATGTGGGTGGGTTAAACCATCACACTCCATTGTCCCTATCCTCCCCCTGGCGGGAGGCAGGGCATCCCTAGTTATGGGGAATATGTCCACATGTGCAGTGAGCACACTGTGCAGTGTTAGAATAGGAATCACTGTTGGAGTTATTAGAGTTGTTCTGGGAAACTGAGGAAGTAACAGCTACCCTTCTGGTATTGCTACCTCAGGTTCTGCCACTCTGCTGTTCCCTTAGTGTTCTGAAAAGATCAGAAGTTGGTTGAGCATCCCATCTGTTCATGTTCTCACCAAACTGATCAAGCAGTTATCCAAATACTCCCATGTGATTGCCTCTGTGGTCTGTTTTGGTTTAATCTGTTTTGGAATGACCTTCTTGGAGAATGCCTATTTCTCACAGCTGAAACTTGTATCCATCTGGGGGAGAACTGAAATTATCTCTTTGCATTAATTAGGATATGGAATCTTTCAGCTCTTTCATGCAATTCTTTATCTCTCCAGACAGAGTTTCAATGGCTGAAACCAAAGAAACACGTGTGAGACTATCCTCCAATTGTCTCATTTGATCACTGAACTGCCCAACGGTAAGAGGAACTCTTGCCATAGTTCTGCTTGCCAGAATAGTAGCATAATTAGGAGGAGCAAGTTTGATGAGCTTTTTAGTAAGACCAGTTCCTCCAGGAATTTCATCAGGACTCAGAGTACCATGATCCCTATACATAACTTCTCTAACAGCAAATTCTCCCAGATGCTTAATTCCCTCATCCATGGTGTTGCAAGGTTTAGCATTCTGTGGAAGGTCATCTCTGGATGGGTACCTCATAAAAGCTGCCAATAGAAGGTGTGTCCACAGAGAAACCTTACCAAGACACCTGCCTAGATGTCCATCTGTTCCACTCTCATTGGAGAGAGTTCATAGATGAGATACTGACTTGTCTCTCACTGTTAGAGCTGGTGCACCTGTATTGAAAGACCTGCCAAGCCAAGTTAGAATTGGCTCATTCTCTGCTCCAGTGTAATCCTTCCTTACATGCCTTATCTCCTGCCTGGGGGCATTTGCTCTGTGAATGTCACCTGCTGGTTACTCCTCTGTCTCACCTTCCTGAAAATTCTGTCCCATTAATCCTACTGATATTCTCCTAAGGATTTCTTTAAGCTCAGAAGCACCTCCATTAGCTGCTGTCTTACCAGAACCTGTGTCTTGTCCTGCATCTTCAGTGTCCAGTATTGGTCTCAATAACTCAGCTATGTCTTTAAGATAAACCTTCTGTTCATCCACACAGGGTCTTTTTTAACAGAAGTTCCCTCACCAGCAGAGGAATCTTGCTGCTCCCTCCCATGAAATCCTGCATCAGCTTTTCTCCCACCTCTCCCATCTAAAGCAACTACTTGCTTAATTTAGGCTGCATTTGAATTTACAGCAGGCTTAACAGAAGCTGACAGGTTTTGAGATAAAATAGCTGCTGCAGAGGACACTTCCAGCCCTGCCGATGAAGAAGGAAGTGATTTTGCCTCTCTTATGGCTGCTGAGGACATTGCAGCCACCATCTTATGAGCTGCCACTGCTTTTGGCTGATTGCCAGAATTACTGATAGCCCTGTTCAAAGCCACCTTACTAATAGGTTCTCCCTATTTCTAGCTGTTTACAATTCTCCTATCTCCTCACCACTAGAAATCTCTGGATTCAAGTTAGAACTGCTTCTCCTACGTCTAGGTGTGCATTTAAAAATGAAACATACCCACCTTTCATGAAACAGAGCCACTAACAAGAGCACATTAATTATTACCAGCAGCAGCATTACACACATCAAATAAATTACTTTTGGATCCCAGCCATCACTGAGAATGACCCTTTCACCTACTGGAATTTTGAACTCATAGATTTCTATAGGTAATGTTGTGGCAGTCACATTCCTGTATCTCTTAAAGCCAAAAGAACCCCAAAAATTGATCATTGAGAAGCTGAATTTTATACTTAAACGAAAGGTACAATTTATACATGAGATATCCCCCAATTTTATCACACAAAAATTCGATAACATATTTGTAAACAACAACACTTGAAGCAGAAAAGATCAGATGCCAAAGAATCTAAAACAACTTCATGATGCTCCCCTAATCTGTGCAGAAATAAATCAAGCAATTCTTGCCCCATGGTGGACACCGATTATTTTGTATAATGTGATCATTTAAACCACCCACATCAACAACAGCTCAGCTGAACTCAATCAGGGAAGCAAAAAAATGGAAAAAGATGTATTTACAAAGCTATAATAGAATGTGATGAATATGTACATATCGTCGATGAACTGGATGTGTTCTGGAGCACCACCTTTCTCTAAAGCATCATGGATCACTGCATGACAGATGCTCGAGCTGTAGATCCAGCCCATTGGCAATCTGTTGAAAGTGTACTGGATTCCTCTCCAGGTGAAGACAAACTGAGGCCTGCATTCCTCTGCTACGGGAATAGAGAAGAAGGCATTAGCAATGTCTATGGTAGCATACCATTTGGCCTCTTTGGATTCCAACTCATACTGGAGTTCCATCATGTCTGGTACTGCTGCACTCATAGGTGGAGTTACTTCATTCAGGGCTTGGTAGTCGACTGTCAGACTCCAGTTTCCATTGTGCTTTTGCACAGGCCACACTGGACTGTTGAAAGGTGAATGAGTTTTGCTGATGACTTTCTGACCCTCCAACTGACGAATCAGATTCTGAATGGGCAACAAAGAGTCACGGTTGGTTCTGTATTGTCTGTGATGCACAGCCTGAGAAGCAACCAGCAATTTAATGTCCTCAATCTTGTGTTGTCCCACAACTGCAGATTCATCAGAAAGCTCAGGTCTAACAGACAGCTTCAGTTTTTGTCCATCAATTTCTACAGATGCTACTCCAAAAGCCCATTTGTAACCTTTAGGGTCTTTGAAACGCCCTTCTCTCAGAAAATCAAGTCCCAAAATACAAGGTGCGTCAGGTCTGGTCACAACTGTATGCTTCCTCCACTGTTTACCAGTTAAACTTATATCAACCTCTACCTTAGTTAACTCTTGAGATCCACCAGTGACTCCCAGAGTAGTTATAGCCTCTGATCCCTGATAATTTGATGGCATTATGGTGCACTGAGCCCCTGTGTCAACCAAGGCCCTGTACTTCTGAAATTGTGAAGTGCCAGGTCACCGGATGTACACATCCCAATAGATTCTGTTATCTCTGTTACCCCTCTCCTCCCCCTGGTGGGAGGCAGGGCACCCCTAGTTATGGGGAACATGCCCACATGTGCAACGAGCACAGTGTGCAGTGTTAGAACTGGAGCCACTGTTGGAGCTACTAGAGTTGTCCTGGGAAACTGTAGAAGTAACAGCTACCCTTCTGGTATTGCTACCTCGGGTTCTGCCACTTTGCAGTTCCCTCAGTCTCCTGAAAAGATTAGCAGTTGGTTGACCATCCCATCTGTTCATGTTCTCACCAAACTGATCAAGCAGAGTTATCCAAATACTCGCACGTGATTGCCTTGGTGGTCTGCTTTGGTTGGATCTGTTTTGGAATGACCTGTTTTGGAATGACATCCTTGAAGGACATCTATTCCTCATAGAGGAACCCTGTATCCATCTGGAGGAAGAATTGGAATTATTTCTTTGTGTCAATTGGGAGATGGTATTTTTAAATTCATCCTTCAGCTCTTTCATGCAATTCTCAATTTTTCCAGACAGAGTTTCAATGGCTGAAACCAAAGAAACACGTGTCATGCTATCCTCCAATTGTCTCATTTGATCAGTGAGTTGGCCAACCATAGGAGGAACTCCACCATAATTTCTTGCCACAATTCTCCTTGCCAGAATATTTGCATAGTTAGGAGGAGCAAGTTTGATGAGCTTTTTTAGCAAGACCAGTTCCTACAGGAATTTCATCAGGATTCAGAGTCTCATGGCCACCATAGAGTACCTCTCTAACAGCAAATTCTCTCAGACGCTTAATTCCTTCCTCTATGGTAGTCCAGGGTTTAGGATTCCATGGGAGATCATCTCGGGAAGGATATCTCATGAGGGTTGCCATTAAAAAGGTGTATCCACAGAGTAACCTTACCTAGGGTCCTGCCTAAATGTCTATCTATTCCATTATCCTTTGAGAGAGTTCCTAGTTGAGCTGCTGACTTGTCTCCAACCATTAGAGCTGGAGCACCTGTATTGTAGCATCTACCAAGCCAAGCTAGAATTGGCTCCTTATCTGCTCTGATATAATCTTTACGCACATTTCTCAGCTCTTCCCTTGGTGACAAACAAGTGTCTATGTCATCTGTCTCCTCCTCTTCCTCCTCTCCCTGAACTTGTTGCCCCATTAATCTTACTGTCACTCTCCTAAGAATCTCTTTAAGGTCAGGAGTACCACCTCTAGTTGTTCTGATATCAGCAATTTGCCCTGCATCTCCATCCAGTGATGATCTCAATAACTCAGCTATATCTTTAAGACAAACCTTCTCCTCCTCCTCAGCAGGGTCTCTTTCAGCAGAAGTTCCCTCACCAGCATCAGCTCCTGGGTCAGCTTTGGTCTTTCCACCTCTTGTTTTTAAAACAGCTACCTGCTTAACTGGAGCTGTGTTTGAATTTACAGCTGCCTTAACAGAAGCTGACACGTTGGGCGTCAATTAAAATATATAGTATTTACAAAATATACAGTATTTACAATATTATACAGATATTTGCAAAAAGCAAACAGCACAGAAATCGCCCTTGTCCAGGTGGACGCTGCCCTGCTTCCCGCCCCCCAACCTCTCCCCTCCCTTTTTCCTCTGGTTAATTAGAAAAAAAGAGCAAAGGAGAGTTGTTAGAGGGATTTTTAGTTAGCTCAAAGCATTATTAAGAATTTAGTAATGCTTATCTCAAGGTTAGCTGATAAGAAGTCTCTGTCCAGCGAGAAAACGGCCAGCATGCCAACAGAAATATGGAATGAGAAAAGAATGTAAGATGGTAAAACTACATCCCACACATCTACCAAAGAAAATTTGTTTAGGACAATCTTTTGTTTTCCTTTCCTTAAAGGCACAGCCTGAAACTATCACATATGATAAGGTGTTGGTCACAGGACTAAAGCTTAATAGAGATTTCATGCTTTGATATTGTAATACAAAGCTATAATGTGATTGTTCTGAAGAACAATTTCTTTATATCCAGTTCCTCAGATGAGATAGTGACCAGGGGCCTCTTAGGACAGGGTAAATTTGCACAAGAAGCTAGGAGGGGCCACATACAGGATAGCCACCTGTTTTGTTCCAGAAGTTGGAAAGGAGATGTAGCTCTTTTAAGCATTTCCCTGAGTGAAATGAAGACACAAATAAGGTCATATATCAAAGTGAGATTATTTATGTGTTGCAGAAAAAAACAGAAAGACAGAAAATACAAAGGAGAGAGAGGGAGAGAGAGAATGCAGAAATGAAGAGAGCAAGAGAGATGGGGAGATATAATTACAACTCCAGGGTTCTTTCTTTGGTGGGGAGGAGGGTAGAGAGATTCCTGGGTGGGCTGCTGAAGAGGGTGCTCTGCTGTCACTCTGGATGATGTTCCTCCTGCATGTGATGTCCTGGGTGGTATTGCTCTGTAGTGTTTCCAGTGATGTTTTTCTCCCTTCTCAAGCATGCATAACTCAGGGGTTTTATACTATTCTTGGCTCATTCATTTCAGCTCCATCCTTGTCACATTAGCAATGTATATGTAACTTCCAGGGGTGAATTCCAGGGTATCTTCCCATGTGCTTGCAGGCTTTGGCACCGAGTGGCCCCGACCCCTCTTTGGCATCCACTACCCGCCACATCACCTGAGTAGTTCATGTCTCAGTGGGCAGGGATGACACATCAGGCAGGTCATTCAGGGATCATCTTTGTTGAGGCACTTCTCAGTTATTAATGTAATCATCATGATCATAAGGTGTTTTGGTAGGAATAACTTAACGAGTTATCTTTATTTTCCCCGAAAGCCCCACCCCAAAACTGTTAAAATTTTGTTTACAAGATCTATTCAGCTGGCAATTTCACAAGGATGTTTATGGGAAATTTTGGTTCAGTTTGGAGGATTCAGAAAGTGGAAAAGCTTTAGGCACAAAATAGCTCTATCGCCACTCAGAAATCAGAGGCAAGGCATTTCTGTGACTTGATCTGCTAACAAATCTAGAACACAAACAATCTCATCACTGCTTATTTCTAGGATTGCCTGCAGCCTTATGATATGGTTCAAATGATATATTTGTTCCAAGCACCACTAATCCTTTCACTGGGGTTCCAGGGTATGTGGACCATAATATTCAATAATTTGTTGGGGAACACCCTCATCCTTTTGCCATTGCTGAGCACTATCCCTTGCAGATGAGTGGAAATGGACCTCTTCTTTCTCCCCTAAATCATCACATACCATGATCTCCCGGCCATTTCCTTTCCCACCTGGGAGTAAGAAAAATAATGGGTGGATTACTCCAACACAGAACACCCCAGTCCAGTTGGGGGCTAATCTTTTACATGCACAGTGGCCACATATCCAGTAATGTTCTTTTAATGCAGCAGTTCCATTCTCAAATAAGCCTGTAGGGGTCATGGGCATCTGGAAATAGGTAGAACTTGACATACACAATGGATTAGGGGAAAAGGATATTGACCCATCTCCCCTGAGGGTATAGGCGACCTGCCATACTACAATATTAAGCTCCTGAGACATTTCTCCACTTGCACATCTGAAAGAGAGTTGGACTATAGCCATCACTAAAATTATATAGACAAGATGCATTCTCTCATGACCAAAGTCCTTGAGAGTCCTTAACTCCCAGGCTCTCTAACTCTTCTCAGAGCAGTTTAAGAAAAACTCCACATAGGACTGAACATAAACACAGAATATTATTGGAAGTTTAAATGGAAGTGCTAGTCATAAACTACATACTACAGTGCAAAGCATATAAAATACAAAGAAGTCCATAGGCTACAGTTGTCCAAGAGCCTTCTTAGGTTCCCCAGCCTCCACCAAACCAGGCCAAAATCAAGGCCTCAGATATCCCTCCACCCTCATCCCCCCATGCCTCTCTACTCCCCCTCATTACCAAACCCATGTGATGTAGTTAAACCTGGGCTAGCCAGCTCCACACCCCAGCCAGTCCACTCCAGACCCAGCTCTCATTCATTAGCAAAGATAAGGGAGCCAGCCAGGAAGGGAGAGAGAAGAAGAAGAGCAGAGGAAGTTTTTGCCATCCCTTTGTTAAGGCTAGATGCAGGCATTATGGTGAAGCCATTATAGCAACCATTCCAAATTTTCTGCTACTTGGTTTTTTTGCGAGGAAATTAGTTGGGCTAGTTCATCTGCTTTGCCATTCCATTAGCCTGCAGGAATACCATCTTCTTGGTGGGAAGCCACCAGGCCCACTGCAAATTCTCTTGACCTAACAATGGTTAGAATACCTTGCCATTTCTCCTTTTGTCATACAAGTAGCCATTCAGTTCAGCCCTTAAATACAGCATAGGTATCAGTATAAATGTGGACAGGAGAAGTAGATTCAGCCTCATGTTGAAAAACATTCCATACTGCAATTAATTCCCTTACTTGAGTGCTACTTTCCCCTTCAGTAATTATTTGTTCATCAGTGTCCACATAGAGTGCCACTGTTTGGTATCTCCAGGTTTTTCTCTTCTGCTTAGAAGTATCCATAAACCAAACATTCAGTAGCTGCCTGGAAAACAGAGGAGTGCCCTGGTTTGAGGCCAGGCAGATCCTCTCTCTTTAAGGGGAGCCATTTTCCTGTTCCTTCCTCTTGCTCCTGTGCAACAGATACTCTGCTGCTCTTGCTGTTGCTGCAAGCACGTAGTGGGGCCTTGTCATTGTTTGAGGTCAGGCAGATCCTCCCTTGCCCCTGAGAGGGGCAAAAGCATGACACACAAATGGATTGCAGAAGTGATGGAAAGTTTAAATGGAAAAACAATTAGTGTTTTACAGAAGCTACAAGCATAGTGACAAAAGAATCCCAAAGTGTAGAGTCCCCTATAGCACACACAAAAGTCTCACAACACTCCCATTTCCCCACCTGAGGGTATACCCAAAACCCGCAGGGCTCTTTATCTCTCCCCCACTGCTAGGCTAGTCTCAGGCTGGCCAGGTCTGAGACTGCACCACCTTCCCCCTCCTTGTCCTCTTTGCATTAGGCCTAGACAGGCCTAAGAGGCCTCCAGATACTCCCCCACCATTACCCAACAGGAAGCATCTCCCACAGGAGCAGAGAGGGAAGAAAGAGGAAGACAATGTCTTTGCAGATGGCTTTATAGGGTGCAGGATGTTATGGGTATGAAATACGCTATTTTCCGTGTTCACCTATTGGGTTGGACACTTGGGACACCGGAAGTGTAACTTATGTGGCAGTAACAGGAGGAACCCAGCCTAAACTGCCACATGCCACCCCTTATTTCATACTATAATTGCTGCACCCAAAACATATCATCAAATTAGAAATCTTCAGATGACGTGTAGCAAAGTCCAAGTCTTCATCTGGGCTTCCTTCCAAAGAGTCTCTCATTCAGTCTCAGGTAAGAGCTTCTTCCAGTTCTTTTCCCTCTTCTGAAGGAACCTCCCAGTGACACAGAGTTCATTCTTCTCCAGTGCAAGCTCTTCATGGACTCGATGGACATCCTGGTCACTTTGAATAAACCTCCTAACTTCTCATCTAAACCTCTACCTCCATACACATCTTCACAAGCGGCATGTTTCCACCCCTTGGGGCAACCAAGTCAGAACAATCGGGCTCTTCAACTCCTTTCCAGCCCTCCAGGAAACAGCACACTGAGACTTCCAAAAGCTGCATGGACCTTTTCCAAGTTCAGTGCTGACCGCTTCCAGCTGCATCCCAAGATACACAGATGCACACCATGTGCAGGCACACCACTCCCCCACTGAGGGTACTGAGGCATGGCCCCATGTGGCTGCACATCCATCCCCTGGATGACCCACCAAGAAGAGAGGTGGCACCAGGTGCCAGGCACCATTTTCAGAATACATCCAAAAATCACGGGAGAGGAAACAACCACAGCCGCCACCACCTGATATATGGAACAGCAGAGCTACCCTCACTTCTGATGCTGCGGTACAGATCAAAGCTACTGCCACCCCTCGGGCCAGACAAGTGTCTTTGCCAGACAAAGCCATCACTCCCTCCCTGGGCTTCAGGAGCAGCTTTCAGCTAAAGCCACTGCTTGCCTTCTGTTGTGGGAGCCACCGCTCACCCACCCACTGCAGCTAGCCCCCACTGCTGTGGGACAAGCTGACTCTGGTCTGTTTGCAACTGCTACTTCCCCTGCTCCATTGCTGCTTGCTGCTCTGCACGGAACAAAGTGGGAAGGGGCAGGCACTGCATTCTTATGCTTTCACCCATGCTGATGGCTACAGAGTCACTGCTACCACTTTGAAACAGCAGAAGAGATTCCACACCACAGCTACACAGCAGGTGTCCCCTTGGAACTCATACAAACAGCCACACAATCAGCTCAACAAAAACCTTGAGCCAACAACCAAAACCTAACAACACCCAGATTTCCATTTCAACTTTTCCATCTCTGCACTTATGCCTGGCAGCTCACTAGCCACTTCTTCCCATGTCCCTCACTTTAAATCAGGGGAGCTCCCTCTTGGTGTTAAGGTTTCCCTTAGATTAGCCTGAACCCTTGAAGCAGGTGGAGTGTCAGATATCTCCTTTTGGAGCTGAATACCTTGTATTTTAAGAGAACTGGGGAGTCCCCTGACCAAAGGGGTCATTCAGTCAGAACCAGCTGGGGGAGAAAGAGGGGAGTCAAAATGATGTTTTAGCTCCCAATCATATAGCAGTTGCAAACATGAAAACTTTTGCACATTTTCCATTAGTTGATTTACCCTGCCCCATAGAACTAAGGGCTCTCCCCATTCCTTTGGATCAAGCCCTTTTGACCAAAGTTCTGCACAGTGTCAAAGACCAGGATCCTTTCCTGTCCCTTGAATTTAGAAAAACATTATCTCCCCAGTACACCAAGGCATCAGCTTCCTGTAACATAATCTGATTTCCCCTTCTACAGTGCACTGGTTAAACCACACCTTGAGTACTGTGTCCAGTTCTGGGACCCGCAGTTTAGGAAGGATGTTGACTTGCTGGAACATGTCCAGAGAAGGACAACAAAGCTGGTGAAGGGTTTGGAACACAAGCCCCATGAGGAAAGGCTGAGGGAGCTGGGATTGCTTAGCCTGGAGAAGAGGAGACTCAGAGGTGACCTTATTGCTCTCTACAACTACCTGGAGGGAGGTTGTAGACAGGCCGAGGATGGTCTCTTCTCCCAGGCAGGCAATACCAGAACAAGAGGACACAGTCTCAGGCTGCACCAGGGGAGGTTTAGGCTGGATGTTAGCAAGAAGTGATTGCCTACTGGAATGGGCTACCCGTGGAGGTGGTGGAGTCACCTTCATTGGAGGTGTTCAGGAGGAGACTTGATGGGGTGCTTGGTGCCATGGTTTAGTTGTTTAGGTGGGTTGGATTGGTTGATGGGTTGGACACGATGATCTTGAAGGTCTCTTTCAACCTGGTGTATTGTATTGTATTGTAAATTCTCCAGATATATTCCACCTCTAATTCCCAGGGAAAGGGTGCGGAGTTTGGCTAACTCCATGGATGAGAAAGGGTCCTCTTTGGTAGAAATGGTGGGGTAGGATCTCCGTCCTTATACAGAACTTCTGTTTTAGTGAGAGTCCTCATATGGGTGGCAGCTACCTTTGCCACTGCCAATTCTTACCGTAGATATATATGCACAAGTTCTGGGTAATTCATAATGATTCAATTTCATTTTGACTCCACTCAGACTTCATCCTCTAAAACTGAATTTCACCTCCTCTTCTTTCCTAACTGAAATTTAAGTTCTGCCACTTCATCTTTTAAGGTAGCAATGTGTCCCTGCAATGGCTCCACTAAGTCCTGTATGAAGGAAATTACTTTACTCTCTCAGGCATGCCAGGTGTGTTTCTCAATGCACTGAAATCAGCAGACAAACAGCTAAGATCACACAGGTAAAAGCCTTGCCATTCCCAATCCTCACTTGTGCATCCTTCTTCAGGGCCACAATTCCAGTTCTCACAAGATCAGTCTATCCCTGGCACTAACCAGTGGGCCTTGTGAGCCTCCAAAAGAGAAAAAAGTTTTTCAGTGTGGTGGGTTGAAAATTCCCCCCAACATTAAATTGTCAGATTAAGTCAGTTGGAAGCAAATGAAGCTATATTTATAAGCAAAACCACAATCTAAAATGAAATGCAATGAATATATACAAAATATACAATATTTACATGTATTTACAATTTATAAACTGCATGAG
>CM026897.1:64546463-64637019 GCA_015227895.2 Colaptes auratus
TTTTCCCACAGTGCACATCATGCACTGGCACACTGCTTCCCCACTGAGAGTTCGCATGCCAGGCATGACAGCATCCAGTTACACAGCCGTCCCCCAAATGAAGGAGTGGCTGCACCACAACCCACTGAGAAGAGAAGTGGAGCCAGGTGCTAGGTGCCTTTTTCAGAACACATCCGAAAACTGGGGAAGAGATTACAGCTGCCACCACTGCCTGAACACACGGCATGGCGGGGCTGCTGCCGCTGCCTGGATGCATGGCACGACAGGGCCACTGCCGTCTCTAATGCCACGGTACAGGATCAAAGTTACCTCCACCCCTCGGGCACACAAGTGGCTTTTCCAGCCAAAGACATGAATGCATTCCCCTAGCCTTTGAAAACAGCTTCTCAGCTGAAGCCACCGCTTGCCTTCTTGGGTTTTAGGAACTATTGCTCACCCGCCTGCCATGGGTAGCCCTTCCCTGCAGTGAGGACGAGCTTGACTCCAGTCTGCTTGCTGCCATCCCTCCGCCAGGGTCTTTGAAACACCCTTCTCTCAGAAAATCAATTCCCAAAATAGTAGGTGCATCAGGTCCTGTCACAACAGTATGCTTCTTCCACTGTTTACCAGTTAAACTTATATCATCTTGTATTTCAGTTAACTCTTGAGATCCACCAGTGACTCCCAGAATAGTTGTAGGCTCAAATCCCTGATAATGTGATGGCATTATGGTCCACTGAGCTCCTGTGTCAACCAAGGCCCTGCACTTCTGAAATTTTGAAGTGTCAGGATGCACACATCCCAATAGATTCTGCTATCTCCATTATCCTTCTGCTTCCCCTGGTGGGAGGCAGGGCACCACTAACTATGGGAAATATGTCTACATGTGCAGTGAGCACACTGTCCAGTGTTAGAATTGGAATCACTGTTGGAGCTATTAGAGTTGTTCTGGGAAACTGAGGAAGTAACAGCTAGTCCTCTGGTATTGCTACCTCTGGCTCTGCCACTTTGCAGTTCCCTTAGTCTCCTGAAGAGATTAAAAGTTAGTTGAGCATCCCATCTGTTCATGTTTTCACCAAACTCATCACACAGATTTATCGAAATACTCCCATGTGATTGCCTTTGTGGTCTGTTTTGGTTTGACCTGTTCTGGAATGACCTTCTTGGAGGATGTCTATTCCTCACAGCTGAAACTTGTATCCATCTGGAGGGAGAATTGGAATTATCTCTTTGTGTCAATTGGGATATGGAATCTTTCAGCTCTTTCATGCAATTCTTTATCTCTCCAGACAGAGTTTCAATGGGTGAAACCAAAGAAACACGTGTGAGACTATCCTCCAATTGTCTCATTTGATCACTGAACTGCCCAACGGTAAGAGGAACTCTTGCCACAATTCTGCTTGCTAGAATAGTAGCATAATTAGGAGGAGCAAGTTTGATGAGCTTTTTAGCAAGACCCATTCCTACAGGAATTTCATCAGGATTGAGAGTTCCATGAATACCATAGAGTACTTCTCTCATGGCAAATCGTCTCAGATGCTTAATTCCCTCATCCATGGTTTTCCAGGGTTTAGGATTCCATGGAAGGTCATCTCTGGATGAGTATCTCATGAAAGCTGCCAATAGAAGGTGTGTCCACAGAGAAACCTTACCAAGACACCTGCCTAGATGTCTATCTGTTCCACTCTCATTGGAGAGAGTTCCTAACTGAGATACTGACTTGTGTCCCACTATTAGAGCTGGTGCACCTGTATTGAATCATCTGCCAAACCAAAGCTAGAACTGGCTCATTCTCTGCTCTGATGTAATCCTTCCTCACATGCCTTATCTCCTGGTGGGAGGCGCTAGTGTGCTGAATATCATCCTCTTCCTCATGTCTCACCTTCCTGAACATGTTGTCCCCATAATCCTGCTGCCACTCTCCTAAGGATCCCTCCTCAGCAGGATCGTTTTTAACAGACGATCCCTCACCAGCAGCAGAATCTTGCTGCTCTCCACCATTGGCTCATGGATCAGCTGTTGGATCAGCTTTGCAACTTCCCCTTCTGTCCAAAGCTGCTACTTGCTTAATTGAAGCTATGCTTGGAATTATAGCCGCCTGTCTCAATCCGGAAAGGGAAGGAGATTCAGGTTTTTAATGAATATTCCTGTGTTGTGAAATTAGAGGCACAAACGAGGCCAAAATATCAACAGCTAGACTATTTATTACATAAATACAGTGGATGGACATAAATAAAGTGGATGGATCAGAAGGGGAGAGAGAGAAAATAGAAGAGAGAAGAGGAAAGGAATTATATTACCATACCCCTCACCCCCCAAGACAGTTTGAGTTTGTGGAGGAAAGGTAAACGGTGCTGTAGGAGATGTTGGGTCTGTAGAGGAAGGGTGCTGAGGCTTTGGCTGTAGAAGGTATGTGGTCCTCTGAGCAGCTTCTTCAGCTCCATGAGTTGCAGCAGGCGGAACTTAGGGCACGGAGAGAGGGTTTTCAGAGTCCAGGATCCGTTGTGTTGGCCCATTATCTTTCCAGCGTGTAGTGCTGCATTTTGCTTCTCCAGTTTTCTTCTCCAATTTTCTTCTACCAAGCCAGTAGTTGCTCCAGTCTTTTCTACAGTTTTTTAGTCCTCAGGCAAGTGCCCAGGTGTTGTTCCCCAGGATATTGTTCTGTAACCCAGTATTGGTTATTGCTGATAAAAAGGCAGGAGTTTTGAAGGGTGAATCTTCTGATGAGGCTGAAGAGTTGCAAGAGGAGGAAATTTCCAACGCTTGGTTTTGTCCTGGAATATTCACTGAAGTGGTCTAGCAAGTGCTCCATCTTACAAACCTATATAGTCAGACTAATGAACCAGAAGTATAAAGCATTGTCAGTCTAAGTCAGCAACAGACTGAAAATAACTTTCAGGTGCTCCCGAGTCACAAATAGATAACACCATAACAAAGCAGAAATCCCTAAAACTCAAGGTTTTTCCCTTGGTCATGTGCATTTGTTATTGCCATTGATTATGAAAAAAAAGTAACCACTCTCTTACAAACTGCAGCACAATGTTGATACCCATTGATGTTATTATTGCATAGACTGTTATTTAAAGGTTATTTAACTACTCATTTCTACTCTACATTCTATATTACATAAATTAACATAATAACTAAATATGTATCTCAGAAATATATGTCCATGCTTACAGTACCTCAAAAATTGGTAAATCATAATTGTTAAGCATCAAAAATGAATGTTCAAGAAACTACAGTAGAAACAGCGCTCCTCAATAACATTCTTAGGAACAGCTCATTTTAGAGATCTGTCAGTGAACTAGTTTTTGTATGATATATATGTTCTTTGTGTCAAAAAATCTAGTGTCAAAAACTACTAGGCAATTGCAATACAATTTCACTACAAGGGTTTTTTCACAGCTGAAAATTTAATTCAACTTCAGTAATATTTTCTTCCCAATGCATCTATTTCTTATATCAAATTAGGGTTTCTTCCATAACTAAACACTCTAAAATTCTTGCCTTCTGCTATTATCTACTTACACCTCTTCCTTCTGCTTGTTTTCTTTTCTTTATTAAATTTCACCATCTGTTCATTTAGTCTTGATGCACTTGAAAGCAGTTTCCTCTCTTCAAAAAATACTTTTAGTTCTCTCACACTTTGACTTCAAAAGAAGGTCTGAGTAGTTCACAGAATTGGCAGTAATTGTTGAATAATCAATCTGTGAAGCAGAGGAAATCTCCCTAAATAAAAATAAAAATAAAAATTTTGAACTTTTTGTTGGTTTTGTTTCTATTCCCCCCCCCCCCAACATTATATTCAAGGATTCAGTTAAAATAGTTGTTGTATTTTAAAATATGAAAAAGTCAGACTTTAGAAACTGAAGAATTGCCTTGGATCACATTGTATTTTCATTACACCAGTAGCATTACCTGAGTCACACCACATTGGTCAATGTAAAATATTTCCTGCTTTCTTGTTAAAAAAAGATACTTTTTGTCCCTTCTGTAATGTCACTGAGGTTAAACAAGTGTCATAGTTGTGGTTATTAATTTATGAAATATTAATAATAGTATTATTTGATAATATAAAATCATTAATAACCTTCTAACAGTGTATATGTGCATTCTAGTATACAGTCATGGATATATCCCATGAACTGGTACTTTTTAAAAATTTTGAACCCAATTTAAAAATGCAGTTATTCAGTAAGAACCAAAGATGCAATTCAGCTGCTTGTCCCCCTGGTGTGGCTAAATACAGCTGTTCAGCTGGGTGTCAGGCACATACAATTTTAAAGGAATCTTTCTTCCTCATGAATTATGACTCTAGGCATACCAGGAGTGGCGGCATTATAAACCACAGACTACAATACCACATGGGCTAAAGCCCAGGGTTTTTAAACCAAACCAAAACTGGTGTTAAATATGGGAACACTAGAATGATACAGTTTCCTAGTGAAGGCTTGTTACTATGCTGGTTGCTACATTGTTTGCTCCCACAGCTGGCTGCCACTGAGCCTTCAGTGGGACTGTGGCAGCTGGCTGCTGGAGCACTCCCCTCCAGACATGGTGGAGGCAGCTTTCTTCCATTGCTGTGTGGGGTGTGGACTCCACTGGGGTGTGATGGAGGCTGGTTCACCTGGAACAGGTGCTAGATCATTTTCCTCAGTGCTGGTGGTCTTGCTGACTCTGCAGGATGCTGGGGGGGAAGCAGTTCCCCTCCCAAAGCAGCTGGATAGCATGGCAAGGGGGAGAGAGGTTGCGGTGCAGCTTTCTGCCTGGCTCAGATCAGAAATGAGTTAGTGTCCAAGAAAATAAAGGGGTCCAGGAGAGCTGGAGCTGCTTCAAAGAAGAACTCTTGAAGGTTCAGGAACAGGCTGTGCCAGTGTCCCAGAAGATGAGCCGCCGGGGCAGACGGCCAGCCTGGTTGGTCAATGAACTCTTAATAGAACTAAGGGAAAAAAAAGAGGGTGTATCATCTCTGGAAGAAAGGGGAGGCAACCTACGAATGTTTAGGGATGTTGCTAGGACATGCAGAAAGAAAATTAGGGAGGCAAAAGCCCATTTAGAACTTAGACTGGCCTCTGCTGTGAAGGACAACAAAAAGTCCTTCTATAAATACATCAATAGCAAGAGGAAGGGCAAGGACAACCTCCACTCCTTGGTTGACACAGAGGGGAACGTTGTAACAAAGGATGAGGAAAAGACAGAGGTACTTAACACCTTCTTTGCTTCAATCTATCCTAGCATGGCAGAACATCTTCCAGACAGCTGGCCTGCAGAGCTGGCAGAAGGAGCCAGGGAGCTGCATGGTTTCCCGCTGCTCCAGGAGGTAGTTAGAGATCTTCTGAGCCGCTTGGACCCCCACAAGGCCATGGGACCAGATGGGATCCATCCTAGGGTGCTGAGAGAGCTGGCAGATGAGCTGGCCAAGCCGCTCTCCATCATTTTTCAGCAGTCCTGGCTCACTGGAGAGGTCCCAGAAGACTGGAAGCTGGCCAACGTGGTGCTCATCCACAAGAAGGGCCGGTTGGATGAGCCAGGGAATTATAGGCCTGTCAGCCTGACCTCAGTGCCAGGCAAGATTATGGAACAGGTCATCTTGAGTGCGATCATGCAGCACTTCCAGGATGGCCAAGGGATCAGGCCTAGCCAGCATGGCTTTAGGAAGGGCAGGTCCTGCTTGACCAACCTGATCTCCTTCTATGATCAGGTGACCCGCCTGGTTGATGTGGGGAGGCCTGTGGATGTGGTCTACCTGGACGTCAGCAAGGCCTTTGACACCGTCCCCCACAGCAAACTCCTGGCCAAGCTGGCAGCCCATGGCTTGGATGGGAGCACACTGCGTTGGGTTAGGAACTGGCTGGAGGGCCGAGCCCAGAGAGTGGTGGTGAATGGTGCCACATCCGGCTGGCGGCCAGTCACTAGTGGTGTGCCCCAGGGATCGGTGCTGGGCCCCATGCTCTTCAACATCTTTATTGATGATCTGGATGAGGGCATAGAGTCCATCATCAGTAAATTTGCGGACGACACCAAGCTGGGGGCAGGAGTTGATCTGCTGGAGGGCAGAGAGGCTTTGCAGAGGGACCTTGACAGGCTGGACAGATGGGCAGAATCCAACGGCATGAGATTTAACATATCCAAGTGCCGGGTTCTGCACAATGGCCACAACAACCCCATGCAGTGCTACAGGCTGGGGTCAGAGTGGTTGGAGAGCGGCCAGGCAGAGAGGGACCTGGGGGTGCTGGTTGATTGTAGGCTGAACATGAGCCTGCAGTGTGCCCAGGCAGCCAAGAAGGCCAATGGCATCCTAGCCTGCATCAGAAACAGTGTGGCCAGCAGGAGCAGGGAGGTCATTCTGCCCCTGTACACTGCACTGGTTAGGCCGCACCTTGAGTACTGTGTCCAGTTCTGGGCCCCTCAGTTTAGGAAAGATGTTGTCTTACTGGAGCGTGTTCAGAGAAGGGCAACAAAGTTGGTGAGGGGTTTGGAAGACAAGCCCTATGAGGAGAGGCTGAGGGAGCTGGGGTTGCTTAGCCTGGAGAAGAGGAGACTGAGGGGTGACCTTATTGCTCTCTACAACTACCTGAAGGGAGGTTGTAGCCAGGCAGAGGTTGGTCTCTTCTCCCAGGCAGCCAGTACCAGAACAAGAGGACACAGTCTCAGGCTGCGCCAGGGCAGGTTTAGACTGGATCTTAGGAAGAAGTTCTATACTGAGAGAGTGATTGCCCACTGGAATCAGCTGCCTGTGGAAGTGGTGGAGTCACCTTCATTGGAGGTGTTCAAGAAGAGGCTTGATGGGGTGCTTGGTGCCAGGGTTTAGTTTTTTAGTTGTTTAGGTGGGTTGTATTGTACTGTATTGTACTGTATTGTACTGTATTGTACTGTTTTGTACTGTATTGTACTGTATTGTATTGTATTTAGGTGGGTTGGATTGGTTGATGGGTTGGACGTGATGATCTTGAAGGTCTCTTCCAACCTGTTGTATTGTATTGTATTGTATTGTAAAACCCAGAATGGCACAGACAATGCTCTGAATTACTCTGACACTTACAGGGCTGTGGAATGGTGGGAGAAGGCTCCTTCTGTGGCTTAGCAGCCGGCACATAGGAGCTGTTGGGTGTGGTTGTAGCTTTGAGAGCAGCACATGAAAGGCAGCTTTTGCTCACAAGTCTGCAGTTTTGTGCTCACACCAGACACTTAGAACTGCTGAAAGGGATTCTGGCAAGCTCTTCTGAGGCTTTGACAACAGGGCTTAGTCCCTTCAGGGCATGGTTGCAGCTTCTTCCTACCAGCAGGTCTGCAGGTATGATGCTAAGCTGTAGTCTCAGTGCATCTTATGTGATGGACTCTTTGCTGGTTTCCAGGTAAACTGAGGCATGCCGGCATTTTCTGTGTGGTACGCTTCTCTCAGGACTGCAGACAAAAACAGAACACATGCATGAGGGCAGAGCACATGCATGGAGCAAGAGTAGAAGCAGAAGAGATTAAGAGCAAAAGAGAAGAGCAGAACAAGTAGTTGCATATAATTTGGGTAAATAATTTGCTTGAGGCTTATATTTAGCCAATAGTCAAACTCCTGGTCAGCACGTCATTAGCCAATAGCAAAGCACATGGTCAGAATATGCCCAAACTTGGAAGAAGCACAAGCACAGCACAAACATCCCACAAGGTGGCCACATGATCTTGCTTATCCCAAGAAGGCAGGTTGGGTTGTTTACCCTGGCTTCTTGACACCTGACCCCTTTGTTTACTCAGCTCTGGCTGAGTACCCACTCCACAAGGAGGGGGAGGGCAGTTCAAGCAAAGCATTTAGGGACATGTTTTGACAATATTTGCACCATAATTCTGGGCATATGCAGTCTTTACCACAGCAAGTTACCAAAACTGCTTTGCATAAGGCATTTCCCAGTCATGCACTTCAGGTGTTTAAGAATGACAAATAAATTTAGTGTTTCGTACAACATACAGAAGCTTTCTCTTTTCATATTGCTTTTTAGTTAGACTTGATTTATTTGTTTTATGGTGTAAGAAACTCCAGA
Organism: Colaptes auratus; assembly: GCA_015227895.2. Lineage (NCBI taxonomy): Eukaryota > Metazoa > Chordata > Aves > Piciformes > Picidae > Colaptes > Colaptes auratus. The sequence continues at coordinate 64,554,476 of CM026897.1, forward strand.
GGAAGTTCAAAACAAAGGAAGAAAATATGCAGTACAGATAGGAAAGAAGAATTTTCTCTTAGAATAATAAAACTAAATAAACAGCTGCACATGTCATATAGAGACACAGAGAACAATTCAGGAATAAAACTTTCTGGGAGCCAAGGAACTATACAAGATCTGACACATCAGATGACTGTTTTGTTTTCTTTTTCTGTAGACCCACTACTGGAAGATCATAGAGGGGTTCTGCCTGCAGGGAAAAAAAAAAGAAAAAAGAAATATTTGAACTATTCAATTAAATGTAAAATAGCCTCTTTTCATCCCAGAATTTTGTATTTTGTATCTCTTTGAACTTGTTTATGTATAACAGCCTTGAAACTCAGTATTCTTCTATATAATTCTTCTATACAATATTTTTTGTTTGCTTTATGTGGCAAGATGTTCTGTATGAAACGGGGCTGAAAATAATCATGTTACAACATATTAAATATTCAAGGAACCATGAATTCATAAGTTTTGGCCTACAGATGCTCTGAAAAATATCCAAGTAATATGTCAGTTTGGTTATTTCAGAGTTTACACAGCAGAAGTCATGATTTAAGCATTTGTCTTTTGTATATAAATGAGTATGGGGCAAGACTGCTGAACATTCATCTTCAAGAGATCAAGGATTCCAAGGTCTAGAGTAGTCAGTTTCTCAGGAGATTACAGTATATATCTTTGTATTTCTCACCTGCCACCATGATAAGATAAACTAAGATTTATTGAATACTGTATAGAACATTGGAAATAAGAACAATAGAAAGCCTTTTAAAATATTTATAATTATTTTTATTTATTTACTTTAGCTGTCAAAGTACTCTTAGAGTATGAGATGCTGAAACTCTCAATGTGTTACACTGAAAGGCTACAGTCAGAAGAGAAGCTACCTGCAGACAAGTCATATATTAAACTTGCAACATAATCTTCTGCTATTTTTGATTACTGACAGACATTCTAAGTCTAGGATAGCTTCCCATGAAAGCCATTAATTTAGAGAACAATTTACTAAGGATGCACTTTGAAACTGTATCTATAGTACTATACCCTTAGCTCACTCACAGCAGGGAATCCCATTGCAAAACAGCAGACAGTGCCTAAAATGGAAAAAGTAATTTTGCATAGAACACTAAAGTAGAAATTAACAGTCTCAGATCATGAACAGTAATTTCATGTTAACAGGTTATTTCTGATGATCAATTAGAAGATGACATTTCAATAAAGAATAATTGCAATCCCACAAAACAAATTAAATTCTTATTTTTACCAACAGGTAGTTATGGTAACTTGGCAGATAAGTTAAAAAAAACTGTTTCTCAGATTCAGAAATTTACCACAGCTCTGTACAATCATGAAAATAGAAAACTTCAAAAGATGCATGTAAGTGTGCTAACTCTTAGTCACATAGTACACATTAGTTTAATCCTGTGAGGTTCTAACTGACATGAGCTAAGGCATCTAGATGTGTATCCTCAACCAACAGTCTCCTGCCTCTATGCATTTTGGTCACATCAGAAGATCCAGGGAAATGACAGATATTCTAGAAAAACAAAAAACAAACTGCACAGTGCTACTCTAAACTGAAATAATTTGGAGTGTTTGTCATGCCCTTTGTGCGTTTCTAATTGTATGCTGGGAATTACTGACCTGTCAGCCTCACCTCTGTGCCTGGGAAGATCATGGAACAGATCATCCTATAAGCTATACTAAAGTGCATGGAGAGCAAGGAGGTGATTCAAGACAGTCAGAATGGCTTCATGTTTTAGTTATATAAATTTATTGGCCCAAAATATGCTAAAATATGAATATTATTTATTAAATATAAAAATTGATTTCCTGAGCCAATTTTATTCAGGTTTGTTTGCCCAGTCAATGACAGGTTGATTACACATAGTAGAAGGCTAATAAACAGTAGAGTAACAGTCTAGAACAATCAGAACTTGGAATACAGAGGAACAATCTGGAATCTCCCTATGCGCACAAAACCAAACAGCAATACTGCCTTGGGTGGCATAGATGGACCACCTCAAAGTTCACAACGGAGTTAACCAATAGGTAACAAGCTATAAACCTCAGAAATAACCAGGTAAAAAGCGTATTTTACTCACGAACTGCCGAGCTGCTAACTACCAAAACCTTTGCTGAATGATGAGAATTTTTGGGGAAAAAAGGAAGGAAGAGAGAGAAGGGGGTTTTGGGGGGGCCCTCCTCACTGGAGGAGGGCAGGTTTAGTGTGTTGCATTCTTTGCTGTGTATTTTTGTATATACTGTAAATACGGTATATATTAATCGCATTTCATCATCCTTGTAAAATATAGCTCTTCTCCATTTTTGCTTCTCCGACTGAGTTAGCTGTGGTTTTATTTTGGGGGGGGGGGGAGAACTGAACTTTCTCTCACCACCACATAAATTAATTGGCAGCCCAACGCCAGGCTTACCTAATTGCTTTCCAGACACAGGGCAAAAAAATTTGCTTGATTTATTGTCTGCTCAGATTGGAAGAGCAACATGAAAGTGATTTGGATTTTTAAACAATTACTCTTCTCAATTTGAAGCATATTGATTTATAAGTATTTTCTAGGACTTATATGTGATCGTTTAGGCAGGTACTTAATGTATAAATTATATTTATTGTTTAAATATAAGATTCATCTTCTCTATGACCGGTTTCTGGGATTCTTTTGGATTAATAAATATGGAAATGTAACTGCTACCACTCTGCCCATCGAGATACAGGAGTTTAAGATTCCAGTAGGTGAAAGAGTAATTTTAAGTGATGGCTGGGAACCAAAGGTGATTTATTTTATGTGTGTAATCGGGCTGCTGGTTGTGATTAATGTGTTCTTATTAGTAGCTCTGATACAGGAGAAGAAGGTATCTAAGACTTGTTTCGTTTTCAAACATAGACCAAAGAGAAGAAAGCATAGTTCAAACTCGACCCCAGAGATTTCTAGTGATGAGGAGAGTGGAGAATCTCAATCAGTCAAAAATAGAGCTAAACAGGCTATCAGGAAGGATGCTTTGAACGTTGTTGCTGGTGATTTTGGCAATCACCCACTGGCAGCGGCAGCTCCTAACATGGCACCTCCTATGTCCTTGGTGGCCATTAGAGGGGCAAAGCCATTTCCTTCTTCTTTGGCAGGACTGGAAGTGTCCTCTGTGGCAGCTGTTCTGTCTCAAAACCTGTCAGCTTCTGTTAAGGCGGCTGTGAATTCAAACACAGCTCAAATTAAGCAAGTAGCAGCTTTAGATAAGAGAGGTGGAAGGCGAAGAGCTGATCCAGCAGCAAGATACTGCTGCTGATAAGGGAACTTCTGCTAAAAAAGAGCCTGCTGAGGAGGAAGAGAAGGTTTGTCTTAAAGGTATAGCTGAGCTATTGTGACCATCACAGGAGGGAGATCCAACAGGGCAAATTGCAGGTCCTGGTAGGAGAAGCAACTAATGGAGGTGCTTCTAAGCTTAAAGAGATACTTAGGAGTGTGGCAGCAGGAGCATGGGGACAACAACTAAAGCAAGATGAGACAGATGAGGAGGAAGATGATATTCAGAACACCTCAGTGCTGAGGCAAGAACTTAGACATGTGCAGAAGGATTACATCAGAGCAGAGAATGAGCCAGTTCTAGCTTGGCTTGGTAGATGTTTCCATACAAGTGCACCAGCTCTAATAGTGGGAGACAAGTCAGCATCTCAGCTAGGCACTCTCTCAAAGGATAATGGAATAGATAGACATTTAGACAGGTGTCTTGGTAAGGTTTCTCTGTGGAAAAGCCTTTTAATGGGAGCTCTCATAAAATACCCATCCTGAGATTATCTTCCATGGAATCCTAAACCCTGGACTACCATGGATGAGGGAATTAAGCACCTGAGAGAATTTGCTGTCAGAGAGGTACTCTATGGTAACCATGAAACTCTGAATCCTGATGAAATTCCTGTAGGAACTGGTCTTGCTAAGAAGCTCATCAAACTTGCTCCTCCTAATTATGCAGTTATTCTGGCAAGCAGGATTTTGGCAAGAAATTATGGTGGAGCTCCTCCTACAGTTGGCCATTTCAGTGATCAAATGAGACAATTAGAGGATATTCTCCCACGTGTTTCTTTGGTTTGAGCCATTAAAACTCTGTATATTGAGAAGAAGAATTGCATGAAAGAGCTGAAGGATGAATTTAAAAATTCAATATCCCAATTGAGACAAGGAAATAATTCCAATTCTTTCTCCAGATGGATACAAGTTTCATCTGTGAGGAATAGACATCCTCCAAGGAGGTCATTCCAAAACAGATCAAAGCAAAACAGACCACAGAGGCAATCACGTGGGAATATTTGGATAACTCTGTGTGATCAGTTTGGTGAGAACATGAACAGATGGGAGGGTCAACCAACTTCTAATCCTTTCAGGAGGCTGAGGGAACTGCAAAGTGGCAGAACCCAAGGTAGCAATACCAGAAGGGCAGCTGTTACTTCCACAGTTTCCCAGGACAACTCTAATAGCTCCAACAGTGGCTTCAGTTCTAACAATGGACATTGTGCTCATTGCACATGTGGGCATATTCCCTATAACTAGGGATGCCCTGCCTCCCACCAAGGGGAGGAGAGGAATAACAGAGATAACAGAATCTATTGGGATGTGTACATCCAATGGCCTAACACTGCGAAATTTCAGAAGTACAGGGCCTTGGTTGACACAGGAGCTCAATGCACCATAATGCCATCAAATTACCAGGGATCAGAGCCTATAATTATTCTGGGAGTCACTTCTGTATCTCAAGAGTTAACTAAGGTAGAGGTTGATATAAGTTTAACTGGTAAACAGTGGAAGAAATATACAGTTGTGACAGGACCTGATGCACCTACTATTTTGGAAATTGATTTTCTGAGAGAAGGGCGTTTCAAAGACCCTAGGGGTTACAAATGGGCTTTTGGAGTAGCATCTCTAGAAGTTGATGGACAAAAACTGAAGCTGTCTGTTAGACCTGAGCTTTCTGATGAATCTGCAGCTGTGGGACAACATAAGATTCAGGACATTAAATTCCCGGTTGCTTCTCAGACTGTGCATCACAGACAATACAGAACCAACTGTGACTCTTTGTTGCCCATTCAGAATCTGATTCGTCAGTTGGAGGGTCAGAAAGTCATCAGCAAAACTCATTCACCTTTCAAGAGTCCACTTGTTCATAGATGCTTCCTGTCATCTTATTGGGAACATGCGGAGATGGAAGTCTGCAGTGTGGAGTCCAACACACTGAGTTGCAGATGCAAAGGATGGAGAAGGAGAATCCAGTCAGTTTGTGGAGGTAAAAGCTGTCCAGCTAGCTCTCAACATAGCTGAATGTGAGAGATGGCCAAAGCTTTATCTCTACACCGACTCATGGATGGTAGCCAATGCTTTGTGGGGTTGGCTAAAGGCCTGGAAAAAGAATGGTTGGCAGAGGAAAAGAAAGCCTATTTGGGCGGCTGACCTGTGGCAGGTCATTGCTGATCAAATCAAGAGAATTCCAGTAAAGGTGAGATACATTGATGCTCACATCCCTAAGAGCAAAGTTACTGAGGAACAGCAACACAACCATCAGGCAGATCTAGCTGCAAGAGTTTCTCATGTAGACACAGACTCTGATCTTGATCTTGACTGGAAACACCGAGGTGAGATATTCTCAGCTCAGAGGGCTCATAATTCATCAGGACATCAAGGCAGAGATGCAACCTACCAATGGGTTTGTGACAGATCCATAGACATTTCCATGGATGCTATCATGCAAGTCATCCATGACTGTGACATATGTGCTTTAATTAAGCAGGCAAAGCAAATTCAGCCCTTGTGTTATGGTGAGAGATGGTCCAAGTACAAGTATGGTGAAGCTTGGCAGATTGACTACATCACTCTACCACGTTCTCATTCTGGTAAGCAATATGTGCTTACTATGGTAGAGGCAAACACTGGATGGTTAGAAACTTATCCAGTTCCATATGCAACTGCACGCAACACCATTCTTGGTCTGGAGAGACAAATCATGTGGAGACACGGAACTCCAGAGAGGATTGAGTTAGACAATGGAACTCATTTCAAAAACAACCTTGTAAAGAACTGGGCCATAGAGCACGGCATTGAGTAGATATTCTACATCCCCTACTATGCACGAGCTGCAGGGAAGATTGAACACTCCAACGGTTTGCTGAAGACCACTCTTAAAGCCATGGGGGTTGAATCTTTGAAAAACTGGGAAAAACATTTAGCACAAGAAACCTGCCTGTAAATAGGGGCAGACTCAGAGCGCCCTGCCATAATGCACCAGGAGCCTGTCTGTTGTTCTGCTGCCATAGGCCGTGTATGCTGTAAAGGTCTAATGTCTCGATCCGGAGAGGGAAAGAGATTCAGGTTTTTAATGAAAATTCCCGTGTTGTGAAATTAGAAGCACAAACGAGGCCAAAATAGCAACAGCTAGACTATTTATTACATAAATACAGTGGATGGACATAAATAAAGTGGATAGATCAGAAGGGGATAGAGAGAAAATAGAGAAGAGAGAAAAGGAAAGGAATTATATTACCACACCCCTCACCCCCCAAGACTGTTTGAGTAGAGGAAGGGTGATGAGGCTTTGGCTGTAGAAGGGATGAGGTCCTCTGGGCAGCTTCTTCAGCTCCATGAGTTGCAGCAGGCGGAACTTAGGGCACGGAGAGAGGGTTTTCAGAGTCCAGGATCCGTTGTGTTGGCCCATTATCTTTCCAGCGTGTGGTGCTGCATTTTGCTTCTCCAGTTTTCTTCTCCAATTTTCTTCTACCAAGCCAGTAGTTGCTCCAGTCTTTTATACAGTTTTTTAGTCCTCAGGCAAGTGTCCAGGTGTTGTTCCCCAGGATATCGTTCTGGGAAATCATCCTTAGGTAAGTGTCCAGGTATCTTCCCCAGGAAATCTTTTTGTGTACTCAAGTGAGTTTGGGCAGCCGTCTGGATGGAGGGGGGAGGAGGCCTCCACCTCCTCCTGCTCCATCTACCTACCCACACACCCTTTACACATCAGGGAATCCATTGTCCTTTCCGGGGGTATCTGATGGCTGGAAATGATCTTGTCCTGAAGGCGTGATGGCTGGGCCCTTGGACCATTGTTGTAGGCCAGCTGCAGTCCCGTGAGCAATGTTATCTTTGCACCTTCCAAGAGTCCTTCCAGTGGCTCTGCCCAACGCACATCAGCTATGGTCTGGGCAAGCAGCAAGTGATTTTATCTTTGTTGAGTCACACCAGGAGAGACAAGCTTTAGACTCTCACGTATGCACAGTGGGCTTCCCATGCTGAGCAGCCCAGTCGGGGCCTGGGTGGCAAGCGGGAGCCCCTCCCCACCTCGAGGCTTGGGACTCGGGGTTCGGGGAAGGCTGGAAGTGGCCAGAGGCGACCAGGTGGACACGCGGGTGGGTGGGGTGCGTGCTGACATGGCAGTGGCCGCACCATGTGGGGTGGTGACAGCTCGGACACCAGGCCTGGACATCACAGGAAACAGATGGTCAAGAGGTCTCTGGGAAAGAAAAAGTCTAAGCAGTTTGAGGAGGTGGAAGCTGCTGTGCTGGGACTGAAGAGTAGCTATGATAAGACAAAGAGCAATGTTTCTTCTGCCTCAGTGAAGGAACGAGTGAACAGGAGCACAGATCCTTGGAGCAAGAGGGCCATTCACAGGCCTGCTTATTCATTGTAAAGGAGAGGAGTGAAAAACAGCATCAAACCTTCAGTTAAAAAAATTTTAAAAAACTCTCTACAACTACCTGAAGGGTGGTTGTAACCAGGAAGGGGTTGTCCTCTTCTCTCTTGCAACCAGCACCAGAACAAGGGGACACAGTCTCAAGTTGTGCCAGCAGAAGTTTAGGCTCGAGGTGAGGAGAAAGTTCTTCACTGAGAGAGTCATTCGCCACTGAAATAGGCTGCCCAGGGAGGTGGTGGAGTCACTGTCCCTGGAGGTGTTCAAGAGGGGATTGGACATGGCACTTGGTGCCATGGTCTAATCATGGGGTCTGTGGTGACATGTTGGACTCGATGATCTTTGAGGTCTCTTCCAACCTTAGTGATACTGTGTGATACTGTGTGAAATAGTAGAGGTTCAATGAATTGAGCTGGACCTGCACGCTCAGATCTGCTACAGAAAGTAGAATGTGATAGAGTTCCCTGTTGTTAGAGAAAAGAATCTGTTAGGGAAAACTGTTTGGGTATTTTCCCTCTCAGGAGAGGCTAAACCTGTCCGAGGGATGGTTTCAGCTGAAAGTCCTGGTCACACTTATTGGGTAATGCAAGAGAATGGTGAAATTCAGTGTATTCCACAAAGAAATCTAACTTTAGCTGAGAAAGTTTCAGATTTGTTGTACAGATACATCGTGCCCAAAGGATGAATCCATGAGGAATCTAGGGTGCACGAACCCTGAGAACCCTGAGACCACTGAGTCAACTGAAAGTCCCTTATTCCCTTTCTTTGCTTCATCTGTGAAGAAACAAACTGGTTTCCATTTTCTGGTTTCCTGATTTTCTTGGACTTCTGAATTGTCTACGTCTGAGGATAGCCAGAATGGACTATGAACTTTACTTGCAAATTGTAGATATTGTATTAGAATGGATGGACAGTACAGTCAATGAAATTGTTTAGAAGGGGTGGATTGTGACCAGTTTAGGCTACACCTTTAAGAAAGGGATAGTTACTGAAACACTCGGCTGAATGTTTTGGTGTGAAAAGGAAAACAAAGATAATTCTAAACGAATTTCATTGGTAGATTGGTAGAATGCAACTTTAAATTTCAGTTTTAGTTCAGTTTGAGTCTCAGTCCTCTCTGTTTCAGTCTGCATGAGTTGCTGCTGTCTTTCTTCTGTGCTGGCTGGAGCTGACGAGATAAGAAACTAATTCTTTTATTCCCTTAGCATACGCTTTGAGGTAACAGAATTTCCTCCTTAATTATTACTTCTCTCTCTCTAACTGTTTTTGGGAAAAAAGGGAGGAAGAGAGAGAAGGGGGCTTGGGGGGGGGTCTCCTCACTGGAGAAGGGCAGGTTTTGTGTGTTACGTTCTTTGCTGTGTATTTTTGTATATATTGTAAATACTGTATATTATGTATGTATATATTCATTGCATTTCATCATCCTTGTATAATATAGCTCTTATCCATTTTTGCTTCTCCGACTGAGTTAGCCATGGTTTTATTTTGTGGGGGGAGAACTGAACTTTCTCTCACCACCACAGTGCCTTAGTGTTCAAATATTTTGAAAATGAATCATGGAATCAAAGAAACAATCGGCTTGGAAAAGACCCTCAGGATCACCAAGTCCAACCTACAAACCTACTCTGCAAAGTTCACTCCTAAACCATGTCCCAAATCACCACATCTAAACAACCTTTAAACACATCCAGGCATGCTGACTCAACCGTCTCCCTGGGCAGCACATTCCAATGCCCGACCACTCTTTCTGTGAAAACAATTTTCCTAATGTCCAGTCTAAACTTACCTGGTTGCGGCTTGAGGCCATTCTGTCTTGTTGTACCTCTAATTACCTGTAAGAGGAGACCAGCACCAGCCTCTCTACAACATCCTTTCAGGTAGTTACAGAGAGCAATGAGGTGTCCCCTCAGCTTCCTCTTTTTTTCAAACAGAACAGCCCCAGCTCCTTCAGTCATTCTTCATAAGATTTGTTTTCCAGGCCCTTCACTGTCTTCATTGCCCTCCTCTGTACTCGCTCCAACACCTCAACATCTTTCTTGTTTTCAGGTGCCCAGAACTGAACACAATACTCAAGGTGTGGCCTCAACAATGCCAAGTACAAGGGGACAATCACCTCCCTACTTCTGCTGGACACAACATTTCTAATACAAGCCATATGCCACTGGTTTTCTTGGCCACCTGGGCACACTTCTGAAGCTCCATTAAAATCTTAACAGTCTTCAAGAATGAAATCCTACTTAACTTCATTCAAGAAAATATTTGCTTAGGTTTTTATTTTTAGTTCTTCAATGTGTGCATGAAGATTTATACACTGACAACCTTCCCCACAAGTGGTACTAATAGAATGTTCAAAAATTCATATTCCAGAGTTACAATGTTTCATAAACATCAGGTTAATAAAGGGCTATAAATTTTCTTCTTTAATCTCCATTACAGCACAAACCATTACATTTCACCCCACTACACGCATATGTCATGGTTTGGGAGAGCAATCCTCCCACCACGGGCAGAAATAACAACTCAAACGGATTGCAAAAGTGATGGAAAGTTTAACTAGAAAAACAAAAAAAAAGGAACAACAATGAAAGTTTTACAGAGAATCACAAGCACCGTAACAAAGAGAGAGTGATCCCATCACCACCTGGGGGTACACCCAAAACCCTCCCAGGGCTCTTTCTTCTCCCCCCCAACCCAGCCTTGGGCCTGGGCAGGCCCAAGGGTGGCAGCTCACGCCATTTTACCTAGGCACCGGTGGGGGACGAAAGAAGAATTGAAGACCCCGCGTGCATGTTTTATAGGGGAGCAGGGCATTATGGGAAATGGAATACCTGGTTTCCTGTGACCACCCCCCTGGGATGGGCCCACCCCTTGGGACCTCCCAGGTGTGGTCTGTGCATTGGCATCTGGGCCAGCTCCCAGCCTAAACCACCACAGCGTATTAGACTCAATAAATTTAGGAAGATGAAGCCATTCCTGTTATAAATACTATAGTTATGAATGGGTGGCAGAGATATTAATAATAATTGATGTCTTCCAAGGAAAATTTTTGGAGGCTTTTGCAGTCTGTGGGGCATGTTGCCTGAGAAAAGGCTTCCTGCTTGGGGGAAAGCCTTGATGACAAGTGTTTGCAGGGCACAGCAAAACACCTCCTCAGCTAGGGATGGAGGACAACTCCCTCTGCAGCTTGCAGGGTTGTGACCAGTTTAGGCTGTGCCTTTAAGAAAAGAGACAATTGCTGAACACTCTGGCTGAATGTATTTGAAATTTAAAACAAAAACAAGATAGTCTAAATTAATTTCATTGGTGGATTGGTGGAGTGCAGCTTTGGGTTTGGGTTCTGTCAATTCAGTCTGTTCTCTCTGTTCCTGTGGGCTGGTCGGCTTCTCTCTCTCTGAAGCAGCAGCTTTGCCAGACAGGAGTGACCTTGAATTAACAAAGCTAACCAGATAAGAAAACTAATTCTTGCATACGCTTTGAGCTAACAGATTTTTTCTCCTTAATTGCCTTTCTCTCTCTCTCTTTAACCCTTTTTGGGTAAAAGGGGAGGTAGGGAGGGAGAGAGGGGGGTTCAGGGAACCCCCCCGGCCGGCTAGAGGGAAAAGGCTTTTCTGCATTACGTTCATTGCTATGCATTTCTGTGTATATTGTAAATACTGTATATTTGTGTACATATTCATTGCATTCCATTTATGCCTGTAAATATAGCTTTCATCTGCTTTTCCGACTGAGTTAGCTGTGGTTTCTTTGTGTGTGCGTGGGGGGAACTTTCTCACCCTACCACAAGGGTTCAGCCAAAATGGCTGCTGACTGAACCAAGTGATGTCCTTAGTTGCGGGGCTGTAGCAGTCTGGGATGAGCAGTGCACAGGGGCTACTGTAGTTCCCTTGCTCAGCAATGAGTCAGGCAATATCTGGCTCTATTTGTGGATTGGATGATGCATTCCATAGACAACGTCGCCGATAGCCATGCAATGGTTAGTGGCAGCTGAGCTTGTGGCTGCCAACAGCACAGCAATGTGCTCAGGCAAGAGGCTGCTTTATGGTCCAAAGTGAAATGCTCAGGACCCTGGTTTGAATCTCAGGGCAAAGCAGACTTTCCAGCAACATGGAGTGTGGGGTAAACAGCACAAGCATGAGCACTTGTTTACAAAAACATCCCCAATTTAACATTTGCCAAAATGAACACTAGACCAACACAGAATAATTAACCAATAATGTGTTTTACTAAATAAAGTGTATGCATATGCAGTGCACAAGGCAAGCACAAGTAAATCTCATGAAACTTGTTTACCACAAAGGTGAAAAACAAAAGTCCAGTCAGGTTGTTTACTGTGACTCACTCATGCCTCATTACTTTATTTGGCATCAAAATTCCCTCTACTCCAGATAGGAAGGGGAAGAGGTGATTCGACCAAAACATGTAGGGACATGTTTGGGCAATATTTGGGACATAATTCCAGACATTTGCATTCTTCACCACAATTCCACACCTTGCTTATGGGCAAGTATGTTTGGGCAAATGTTAGTCTATAGTTAGGTTTACCCCAAATGGTTTACCTTAACTTATACATAGTTATTTATAACATACTATGAGCATTGTATGAACATACATAACAATATAAACCATAAAACCATACTCAAAATAGAATGCAATGTAGAGCAATTTTGCTCTGAGTCTAGTCCTTAGTATTTCAATTTTCCACTCCTTGAACAGTGACGGACCTCTGTTGCTTATAGGAAACATCTTCACTTCCTGTGTAGGCTGCTTGCTGGAACACAGTCTTCACCCTGTGGGAAATAAAAAATTTGCCACTGTGTGTAGAAGCCTGGCCTGACAGTAATCAAGAACAATCCATCATTCAACAAGTTCAAGTGCCAGGTGCTGCACTTTGGCCACAACAACCCCATGCAGAGCTACAGGCTGGGGTCGGAGTGGCTGGAGAGCTCCCAAACAGAGAGGGACCTGGGGGGTGCTGATTGACAGCTGCTTGAACATGAGCCAGCAGTGTGCCCAGGTGGCCAAGAAGGCCAATGGCACCTGGTCTGCATCAGAAATAGCGTGGCCAGCAGGAGCAGGGAGTCATTGTGCCCCTGTACTCTGCATTTGGTTAGGCCACACCTTGAGTCCTGTGTCCAGTTCTGGGTCCCTCAGTTTAAGAAGGACATCGAGACACTTGAGCGTGTCCAGAGAAGGGCAACAAGGCTGGTGAGAGGCCTTGAGCACAAGCCCTATGAGGAGAGGCTGAGGGAGCTGGGATTGTTTAGCCTGGAGAAGAGGAGGCTCAGAGGAGACCTCATTGCTCTCTACAACTACCTGAAAGGTGGTTGTAGCCAGGGAGGGGTTGGCCTCTTCTCTCTAGCAACCAGCACCAGAACAAGGGGACACAGTCTCAGGCTGCGCCAGGGGAAGTTTAGGCTGGAGGTGAGGAGAAAGTTCTTCACTGAGAGAGTTGTTCACCATTGGAATGGGCTACCCGGGGAGGTGGTGGAGTCACTGTCCCTGGAGGTGTTCAAGAAGGGATTGGACGTGGCACTTGGTGCCATGGTCTAGTCATGGGGTCTGTGGTGACACGTTGGACTCGATGGTCTTCGAGGTCTCTTCCAACCTTAGTGATACTGTGGAAAAAAAAATTATCAAGGGTCAGAGCCTATAACTATTTTTGGAATCACTGTTGGATCTCAAAAGTTGACTAAGGTGCAGGTTGACATAAGTTTAACTGGGAAAGACTGGAAGAAACACAGTATTGTAATGGGACCACATGTACCTTCTATTTTGGGAATTCACTTTCTGAGAGAAGGGCATTTCAAAGACCCTAGGGATTACAAATGTACTTCTGTAATATCAATTGTAGAAACTGATGGAGGAAAATTGAGGTTGTCTGTTAAGCCTGAACATTCAGATGAATCCGTAGTTGTGGGACAATATGAAATAGAGGATGCCAGTTGCCTCTCAAACTGTGCATCACAGGCAATACAGAATCAACTGTGATTCTTTAGTGCCCATTCATAACTTGATTTATCAGTTGGATGGTCAAAATGTCATCAGCAAAACTCATTCACCTTTCAACAGTCTGATTTGCCCTGTTGTGACAGTTTAGGCTGTGCCTTTAAGAAAGCAGCTGCAGAATTCTCTAGATGAATGTTTGGGTATAAAAAGGAAAACAATTATTAATTCTAAACGAATTTCATTGGTCAGATATGAGATGTACCATAGCAAGTATCTCTAACATTCTTTCACTCACTCCAGCTTCAGTCTGTCAGTCTTTTGTTTCTTGGTGAGCATGCATGCCGCTGACCCAGGACTGAAACTGGTAAGATAAGAAAATGAGTTTTTTAACAACTGCTTTGAGCTAATGAATTTCCCTTAATATCCTTTTCTCTCTCTTTCTCCTTTTTTGTCTAATTAACTGGAGATGAAAGGGAAAGGGGAAAGAGGTTGAGAGGAACCCAAGGTGGGATCCTCCTGCAAGGGGGATTTTCTCCTGTGTTGTGTTCTTTCCTATAAACTCTTGTATGATATTGTAAATACTGTATATTTTGTATATATTCATTGTATTTCATTATTGCTTGTAAAAATACAGCCTTCATTCACTTCTTCGACTGGGTTAGCTGTGCTTTATGTGGGTGCAGGTGGATTAAACCATCTCACCACTACACCTGTGCAAAAGCAAAATGAAGAATGGCATCTGACAGTTGACTTCCATGCCCTGAACAAAGTGAATCCACCCATGAGTGCAGCTGTACTGGACATGATGGAACTCCAATATGAGCTGGAATCCAAAGAGACCAAATGGTATGCTACCATAAACATTGCTAATGCTTTCTTCTCTATTCCCATAGCAGAGGAATGCAGGCCTCAGTTTGCTTTCACCTGGAGCGGGGTACAGTATACATTCAATCGTTTGCCCTTGGGGTGGAAACACAGTTCAACAATTTGTCATGCAGTGATCCATGAAGCTTTGGAGAAAGGCAGAGCTCCAGAACACATTCAGTTCATTGATGACATCATTGTGTGGTGTAAAACTTCTGAAAAATTCTTCAAGAAAGGTAAGAAAAATAATTGACATTCTCTTGAAAGCTGGTTTTGCCATTAAGCGAGACAAGATAAAAGGACCTGCCAGAGAAATCCAGTTTCTGGGACTGTGGTGGCAAGATAGTCACCTTCACGTTCCAATGGATGTGATAAATGAAGTCTCTACCATGGCAAATCCCATCAATAAGAAGGAAACCTTATGTTTCTTAGGTGCAGTGGGATTTTGGAGACTGCACATTCCTGGATATATATAGAGAGAGATTATTAAACCTCTTTATGATGTGACTCCAAAGAGAAACAGTTTCCAGTGGGGTCCTAAGCAACAAGCAGCCTTTGATCAGATAAAGCAAGAAGTAGACCATGCCGTGGGTTTGGGACCTGTCTGAACTGCTCCATACATTAAGAACATTTTATACATGGCTACAAGTGACAGTGGTCCAGTCTGGTGCTTGTGGCAAAGAGCTCCATGTGAGACATGTGGATGTCCACTTGGTTTCTGGGCTCATGGCTACAGAGGCTCAGAGGCAAATTATACTCCAACAGAGAAAGAGATTCTAGCTGCTTATGAAGGAGAAGTTGGTTCTGAAGTAATTGGAACTGAATCACCACTACTTTAAGCTCCTGGATTACCAGTTTTAAATTGAATGTTCAAAGGTAAAGGTTCTTCACCAGATTGTATGACACACACCACATGGTCCAAGGGATGGCTCTGATAACACAGAGAGCTCGAATGGGAAATCCTGAAAGGCCTGGATTTGTGGAAGTGATCATAGATTGGCCAGAAAACACTGACTGCACAAAACCTCCAGGGGATAGAGTAACTTGTTCTGAGGAAGCTCCTCCTTACAGTGATCTTTCTGATGATGAAAAGAAATATGCTTTGTTCACAGACAGTTCCTGTTAACTTGTTGGAAATAAGTGGAGATGGAAGTCTGCAGTGTGAAGTCCAACATGCAGAGCTACAGAGGCAAGAGATGGAGAAGGTGAATCCAGTCAATTTGCGGAGGTAAAAGCTGTCCAGCTAGCTCTCCATGTAGCTGACCATGAGAGATGGCCAAAGCTTTATTCCTACAGTGATTCATGGGTGGTAGCCAATGCTCTATGGGGTTGGCTAAAGGACTGGAAAAAGAATAGTTGGCAGAGGAAACAAAAGCCTATTTGGGCTGCTGATCTGTGGCAGGACATTTCTGCTTGCATTGAGAAAATTCCAGTGGAAGTGAGACACATTGATGCTCACATACCTAAGAGCAAAGCTACTGAGGAACAGCAACAAAACTATCAGGCAGATTTAGGTGCAAAAGTTTCTCAAGGAGATATGAACTGTGATCTTGACCTTGAATTGAAACATGGAGGTGAACTCTTTCTAGCCTGCTGAGGTCATGATGCATCTGGACAACAAGGCAGAGATGCAACCTAACAGTGGGCTCGTGACAGATCCATAGACATTTCCATGGATGCTATTACACAAGTCATCCATGACTGTGACAATTCTGCTGCTGTTAAGCAAGCTAAGTGAATCAAGCCTTTGTGGTATGGTGACCAATGGTCCAAGTACAAGTATGGTGAAGCGTGGCAGACTGATTACATCACTCTACCTCATTCTCAATCTGGTAAACAATATGTGCTGACTCTGGTAGAGACAAACACTGGATGTTTGGAAACTTACCCAGTACCTCACACTACTGTACATAGCACCATTCTCTGTCAGGAAAGACAAATCCTGTGGAGACATGGTACTCTGGAGAGGATTGAGTCAGACAATGGAACTCATTTCAAAAACAGTCTTGTAAAAAACTGGTCCAAAGAGCATGGCATCAAGTGGATATGCCACATTCCCTACTATGCACCAGTTTCAGGAAAAATTGAACTTTAAAAATGTTTGCTGAAAACCACCCTGAAAGCCATAGGGGATGGAACTTTGAAAAACTGGGAGAAACATCTGGCACAAGAAAGTTAGTTGGTAAATCATAGAGGTTCAGTAAATCAAGATGGACCTGCACAATCAGATTTTTTATGAAAGATAGAAGATGATAAATTTCCTGTTAGTCAAGAAAAGAATCTGTTAGGGAAAACTGTTTGGGTATTTTCTCTTTCAGGAGAGACCAAGCCTATCCAAGGAAGGTTTCTGTTGAAGGTCCTGGTCGCACTTACTGGGTAATGCAAAAGAATGGTGAAATTCAGTGTATTCCACAAAGAAATCTAACTGTAATTGAGAAAGTTTAAATTCAGAGTGTATAATACCAGCTATTTTGAGTTTCTGTTTCAGGCACAACATCACCCTCAAAAGAAGGATCTATGAGGAATCTACACTGCACAAGCAAGAACCCTGAGTCACCTGGCAGACACTGTCCTTTTCTTCATCTCATGTGTGAAGAGACAAACTATTTTCATATTTCCTGGTTTTTGAACTTTTGAATTATCTACATCTGAGATAGCTGAAACTGAAAATAGGAACTTTATTAGTCATTATTGTAGATACTGTTTTAGACTGTGCCTTAAATCTTTCCACAGATCTTGAACAGAAAGTAGTAGACTGTAAATAAATGTCTGGAAATTTTATGTTGGGGGGAATTTTCAACCCACAACACCAGGCCTAGAAGCCATCTTCATTTCAGGTAGCACCTGAAGCGACTACAGACTCCAATACAAAAGGAGTATGGTTTACAGACACATTCTCTCATAGGATAGGATCGCACCAACATTATAAGGCTACAGCTCTGGAGACTGGCACAGGCAGAACTGTCACTAAAGAGGGTGAAGGCAGTGTCCAAGTAGGGGAACTGCATGCTCTTATGCTGGCTGCAGAAAACAATGCAAAGACCACGTACACTGATTCATATGCCACCTTCAAAAGTGCCACTGAGTGGATTTCTCAGTATCAGTGGGTGATTGGAAACACCAGAGTTTGGAGAACAACTGATTGGCAGAGGCTAATAGAGAAAAGCAGATCCAGCACCATTAAAGTAGATTGCATAAAGGGACACTCCCAGAAGGGACACTCCTGCTGCTACTTGAAATGAACAAGTAGATTACCTGGCAAAAATCAATGTGGTTAACTACAAGGCAGAGGTCTGGGAGAAGTTAGCTGAGTGGCTACATATTAAAAGATGATATTCAGGGAAATCAGACCTTGATTATGAATGCAGGTCCAGAGGATGGCCAGTTTTTCTGACCACATAAGAAACAATTGTTTCAGCCTATCGTCAGTACCAGATCAGTCCATCTTGACCTGGCTCCAGCCCAACATATCAAAAAGATAAAGTACTAGGGAGTACATGGCAAATTGATTATGTTGCCCCGCTAATACCCTCACATGGGAAAAAAATGCATACTGTTGGGGGCAGAAGTGGTCTCAGGCCTAGTCATGGCCAGAGCCACCATTATTGCTTCAGGAGCCCAAACCATTGAGGTCTTAAAACATGGGTTCAGCATCCTGCCTATGTTGGAACATATTCAAAGTGACAACGATTCACATTTTACCTCAGCCTCAGTACAAGACTAGGCTCAAGGAGAAGGGGTCAAATGTGTGTTTCATACACTGTATTATCCCCAGGCAAACAGCGTGGTAGAAAGGGCAAATGTTCTTATTGGAAAGCACACAAATGTCTCAAAAGGCAGTTGGCACAAGCCCTATGAAGAGAGGCTGAGGGAGCTGGGGTTGCTTAGCCTGGAGAAGAGGAGGCTCAGGGGAGACCTTCTTGCTCTCTGCCACTACCTCAAGGGAGGTTGTAGACAGGTGGAGGCTGGTCTCTTCTCTCAGGAAACCAGCACCAGAGCAAGAGGACACAGTCTCAAGGTGCACCAGGGGAGGTTCAGACTGGATGTTAGGAAGAAATTCTTCACAGAGAGAGTGATTGCCCATTGGAATGTGCTGCCTGGGGAAGTTGTAGAGTCACCGTCATTGGAGGTGTTTAGAAGGGGACTTGATGGGGTGCTTGCTTTAGTTGATTAGATGGTGTTGGTGATGGGTTGGACATGATGATCTTGAAGGTCTCTTCCAATCTGGTCTATTCTATTCTATTCTATTCTATTCTATTCTATTCTATTCTATTCTATTCTATTCTATTCTATTCCACAAGCATCTGCCTCATGCAGTTTTTACTGTAAACAACAAGTGGGGAAATCATGGTAGCCCCAAACTCAAGGTTTTCTGTCCTGTTGAAACAGTGAAGGATGTTAATCACATGCCAGGGAGTATAAAGAACAAATCCCCATGTTCACTAACACAGATGAGGGTGGGCCAACCCCTAATAGTGAACCTAGCCTCAATAGGGGTTGTGCCTATGAGACTGCCTAAACCCAGACCTTTAGATGCTTGGGAAGACATCAATGGGAAAACACATTGAATAAGGTCAGATCACAGTATCACAGTATCACAGTATCACAGTATCACCCTCTTGGCCACCTGGGCACATTGCTGGCTCATGTTTAAGTGGCTGTCAATCCGCACCCCCAGGTCCCTCTCTGTTTGGCAGCTCTCCAACCAATCTGACCCCAGCCTGTAGCTCTGCATGGGGTTGTTGTGGCCAAAGTGCAGCACCCGGCACTTGGACTTGTTGAATATCATCCCATTGGACTCTGCCCATCTGTCCAGTCAGTCGAGGTCCCTCTGCAGAGCCCTTCAGCCCTCTAAGTGACCAACATCTGCTCCCAACTTGGTGTCATCTGAAAATTTGCTGATGACTGCCTCAATCCGCTCATCCAGATCACCAATGAAGATATTAAAGAGGATGGGGCCCAGCACTGATCCCTGGGGGATGCCACTGGTGACTGGCCTGCATCTGGAGGTGGCAGCATTCACCACCAATCTCTGGGCTCAGCCCTCTAGCCAGTTCCTAACCCAGTGCAGAGTGTTGCTGTCCAAGCCACGAGCTGACAGCTTAGCCAGCAGTTTACTGTGGGGGACGGTGTCAAAGACCTTGCTGAAGTCCAGAGAGACCACATCCACAGGCCTCCCCACATCCACCAGGCAGGTCACCTGATCCTAGAAGGAGATCAGGTTGGAGAGGCAGGACCTGCCCTTCTGAAATCCATGTTGGCTGGACCTGAGCCCTTGACCATCCTGCAGGTGCACAGTTATTGGCAAGACCGGTTCCCACAGGAAGTTCATCAGGATTCAGTGTACTATGATTTCCATAAATGATTTCTCTCGCAGCAAACTCTCTCAAATGATTAATTCCCTCATCTGTTGTAGTTCATCTCTGTGGGTTCCAGGGTTGGTTTTCCCTGGATGGATACCGCATCAGCACAGCAAATAAAAGGCACGCTCACAGAGAAACTTTACCAACACAACTGCCTATATACTTGTAAATTCCAGAATGTTTTGCCAGGGTCCCCAGCTGCTTTGCAGAATTGTCACGGTGGCAGTTTAGGCTATACCTTTAAGCTAGGAGCTACAGTTGGTGTAAAAAGGAAAACAAAGGTTGTTCTAAATGAATGTTCATTGGTAGATGAGTGGGATGTACTTTTATGACCTTACATTCCTCTCTTTCCAGTCTCTTCTGCCTTTCTACTGGCATGCTGGCTGATTCGCTGAAGGACTCTTATCAGCAAAACTAGAGATGAGCATTACTAACTTTCTAACAATGCTTTTGAACTAACTAAAAATCCTTCTAAGATTTCTATTTTTCTCTTTTCTTCTAATTAACTAGAGGGAAAAGGGAGGAAGAGGTTGGGGAGAAGGTGAGGTGGAAGCCTCCTGTCCAAGGAAAATTTCTGTGCTGCTTGCTTTTTGTAAATACTTGTATAATATTGTAAATACTGTAATATTTTTTGGTACATGCTCATTGCATTCCATTATTGCTTGTAAAATACAGCTTTATTTGCTTCTCCAACTGGCTTCAGCCAAGCTTTCACTTGATATGGATGGGTTAAACCATCACAGTCACCTACTACTGAAGCGGGAACACCTATGTCATAACATCAGTTTAGGAAAGATGTTGACTTGCCAGAGCATGTCCAGAGGAAGGCAACAAAGCTGGTGAGGGGTTTGGAGCACAAGCCCTATGAGGAGAGGCTGAGGGAGCTAGGTTTGCTTAGCCTGGAGAAGAGGAGGCTCAGGGGAGACCTTCTTGCTCTCTACAACTACCTGATGGGAGGTTGTAGACAGGCAGAATCTGGTCTCTTCTCCCAGACAACCAGCACCAGAACAAGAGGACACAGTCTCAAGGTGCGCCAGGGAAGGTTCAGACTGGATGTTAGGAAGAAATTCTTCATAGAGTGATTGCCTATTGGAATGGGCTGCCTGGGGAGGTGGTGGAGTCGCCATCACTGGAGGTGTTTAGGAAGAGGCTTGGTGCCATGGTTTAGTTGATTAGGTAGTGTTGGATGATGTGTTGGACATGCTCTTGAAGGTCTCTTCCAACTGGGTTTATTCTGTTCTATTCTATTCTATTCTATTCTATTCTATTCTATTCTATTCTATTCTATTCTATTCTATTCTGTTCTATCTTACCAAGCAACTCATTATTGCTTCAGTGTCTCCTCTGTGATAATATTTTCTTACACGTCTGATTTCTTGCCTGGGTGCATTAGCTGACTATATATCATCCTTATCTCTATCATGATTCTCATCCTCATCATCCTTACAGTCCTCATCTTGCTGGCTCCTAGGACTCCCTGTTGGATCCAACAAGCCTCTGTTGGATCACCTTAAGTTCAGAAGCATTTCCCTTGCTTCCTGATCTCCTAGAATACTTACCTTCGTTTGTATCTCAGTCATCTATTGGTGGTGTCATTAATTCAGACAAACTTTCTTCTCCTCCTCGTCACTTTGATCACTATCACCTTGATCACCTTGGGCTTGAGTTTTTGTCTGCATTTGAGCAAAAGTACCCTGAGATGTACCCTCAAAGGGGTCATGCAAGACTGGTCTGTCTGCGCCTTTGGTTTACATAGAGGAATATTTGGAACTGGATCAGAAGGATCCTTTTCCACAGTAGCAACCAGCTTTACAGACAGTGCTGCTGCTTGAAAAGACTCAGCTGGTTCAGCAGAAGCAGAAGTGGTTGGCATAGGCACAGCATTACTGGACACTGTTTCGGACCTTGCCTCTCCTGCTGGACTGACTGCTGTTCCAGCCACTGCAGGTGGAAGTCTCCCTGCCTTGGTAATGGCTGCCGCTGCCTTTGTTGACATTTATGCAAGGTCTGCCAGCAAAACTGTAGGTCCTGTTGCCTTTATGGGGGCAGCTGGGTGTATCACCACTGCCAGCACAGGGGCTCCAGGCCCAGCTTGTACAGGGCTTACCAGTGCTGGGGTCACCACCACCAGCACCATTTGAGCTACTGGCTGCCCCCCCACTGGCTCATCACCAGCTTTGCCATGGCTTTTGCTGTGGTTCCAAGCAGTTTTCCCATTAACTTCTGCCTGCTACTATTTGTTGTTGCAGCTTCTCCTGCCTCTCTGTTTTCCTCACTACTAGAGTTGACAGCATTAGATCCAGATCTCTTACATCTTTTCCTTAGTTCAGAGCCAGAGCAATTAGCAGTACATCTCTCAGCATAATGCTGTTAACAGACCTATTATTACCACCACAAATAGCAAATATAGGTGTAATGAATAGAGCATCTTAAGATTCAAATCACCTCCATAACTCTCAGTTACAGGAATGCTAAATTCAAGAAACTCAGGAAGAACTGTAATTCAGTGACTCACAGTCACATTGCTATATCCTCCCACACCAACAAATCCAAGTCTGTAATGACCAAACCTTCTTAACTTGCATCTAAACCAAAAGAATAGCTTATATACAATGTACCGGCTGTGGAAGCCGTGCGCAAACCAAACAGACCCCAGCGCGTGGCTGGGAGAGCAGGCAGCGGCAAGGAACTCGGCTCTGAGAGCCCGCCTTGTCACTGAGGGAGGGGAAGGGGAAAAAAAAAAAAAAAAAAAAAAAGGGGCACCGGGTGGAGAGGGTGGTTAAGAGGGTGGTTACAGCAGCATTACAGCAACATGGTTACTACTAGAAGTAAGGCTAGTAGAAGAACAGTGGGCACCCAAACAGAGGCCACTCACAAGCATGCAGGTGTTCAGGTGGGTGGCTGCAGTGAGTGCTGGGATCTGGCACTCGACATGGAGGATGGAAGGAACAACTCCTGTGTCAGATGTGAGCAGATCAGTGATCTGATGATCATGGTGGCTGAACTAAAAGAAGAGGTAGAAAGGCTAAGAGCTGTAAGAGACAGCAAAAGGAACATTGACTTCTTCCAAAATCTAACCTCTACTAAACTAGAACAGGGGGTGACTCTTAGTGGAACAGGGAGTTTGGTACCTTCTCATCAGCAAGCCTCTCAGCCTCCGTGCAGTAACCCACAAGGGCAGGGCCAATGGGAGCAGGTCTCTGCCCGACGGAAGAAATGCAGACGGAGCAAGCCTGCTACTTTGAGCAACACACTGCCTACAGTGCAGGTACAGAATAGGTATGAGGCTCTGCAGGAGGAACAGGTCATAGGTGAGGACGAGGACTCAAGGAAGGCAGAAGCTGCACCAATGACAGGTTGCCTCAGGCCAGCTATCAAAACTAGACCAGAAAAGAAACCTCGCAGGGTCATCGTTATAGGAGACTCCCTAGTGAAGGGAGCAGAGGGTCCAATATGCAGACCAGACCCATTTCATAGGGAGATCTGCTGCCTCCCTGGTGCCCAAGTAAAGGACATTATAGGCAAAATTCCCAAACTCGTAAGTCCTTCAGACTACTACCCACTGCTGGTCTTTCAGGTGGGTAGTGACGATGCAACAACAAGAGGCTCACAATCAATTAAAAGAGATTTCAGAACCTTGGGGCACCTGCTAAAGGGATCAGGAGCTCAGGTTGTGTTCTCTGCTATCCCTCTAATGTCAGCGATGGATGAGGGAACACTGAGGAAGAGCCAACAGGTCAATTCATGGCTCCGGGGCTGGTGCCATCGACAGGGATTTGGGTTCCAAAATCATGGCTTGGTTTACAAGGCACCAGAGCTGCAAACAACTAATGGGGCACACTTGTCCCAGAGGGGGAAAAGGATCCTGGGGCAGGAATTGGCAGGGCTTATTGATAGGGCTTTAAACTAGATTTGAAGGGGGAAGGGGTTAATAGTCTCCTGCTGGCCTGTGAGAAGCAGAGGGGCAGCTCACCAGAGGCAGTGGGATGGAGAGCTGCTAAGGGCTCTCAACTTGCTGCCCTGAGGCAAGACACAGATGACACACCAGGACACCCTGTGAAAACCAAGGGGAAATGGCACAAGAGGACGACAGGGCCAGCCCAGCTGAAGTGCTTCTATGCAAATGCACGCAGCTTGGGCAACAAACAGGATGAATTAATGGCCACCGTGCTGCTGGGAGGCCATGACATAGTCGGCATTACTGAAATTGGTGGGATGATTCCCATGATTGGAATGTAGGGATAGACGGGTACAAGCTTTTTAGGAAGGATAAGCAGGGAAGGAGAGGAGGAGGTGTTGCCCTCTATGTCAATAACCAGCTGGAATCAGCAGAACTCCACCTGGGGAGGGATGATGAGATGGTTGAGAGTATATGGGTTAGAATTAAAGGCAAGACAGGGGAAGGAGATATTACTGTGGGGGTCTCCTACAGGCCACCTGACCAGCAGAACCAAGCAGATGAGGCCCTCCACAGGCAAATAGAAGCGGCTTCCAGGTCACAAGCCCTGGTCCTCATGGGTGATTTCAACCACCCTGACATCTGCTGGAGGGACAACACAGCAAGGCACCAGCAATCCAGGATGTTCCTGGACTGCATAGAAGACAACTTCCTCCTCCAAATGGTAGAGGAACCAACAAGAAAAGGTGCTCTGCTGGACCTTGTTCTCACCAACAGGGAAGGGCTGGTAACCAATGTGAGGCTCAGAGACTGCCTTGGCTGCAGTGACCATGAAGCAGTGGAATTTAATATCCTCAGGGCTATCAGGAGGACCTATTCTAAGCTTATGACCCTAGACGTTAGGCATGCAGACTTCGATCGCTTCAGGAACCTGCTAGCCACAGTGTCATGGGACAAAGCCTTAGAGGGAAGAGGGACCCAGGACAGCTGGTTACTATTCAAGGACCACCTCCTCTGTGTCCAGGAGCTATGTATACCAACAAAGAGAAAAACAGGGAAGAACGCTAGGAGGCCTGCCTGGATGAACAAGGAGCTCCTGGACACACTATTACTTAAAAAGAAACTCTACAGGAAGTGGAGGGAAGGACAGATAGAACAGGGGGTATATAAGGAAGCTGCCCGAGCAGCAAGAGGCCTGGTTAGGAAAGCCAAAGCAGAGTTTGAATTGAATCTAGCCAGGGAGGTTAAAGGGAGCACTAAGAACTTCTACAGGTATATTAATGGTAAGAAGAAGAGTAGGGAAGGTGTGGGCCCCCTCAGAAAGGAAACTGGTGAATTGGTCACAAGTGATGTGGAAAAGGCTGAGCTACTCAATAACTTCTTTACCTCAGTCTTCACTGCAAGGGCCTCCAGCCACACTCCTGGAGTCATGGCAGATGATGCCAGGGACGGGGAGGAAGAACTGCCCTTCATAAGTGAAGGGTCAGGTTGGTGATCACCTGAAGAACCTGAAAGTGTTCAAGTCCATGGGACCCGACGGGATACACCCACGGGTGCTGAAAGAACTGGCAGATGAGGTTGCTAAGCCCCTCTCTATTCTATTCCAAAAGTCATGGCAGACTGGGGAAGTCCCCACAGATTGGAAAAGGGCAAATATTGCTCCCATTTTCAAAAAGGGTAAGAAGGAGGAAGCAGGGAACTACAGGGCAGTCAGTCTCACCTCTGTGCCTGGAAAGATCATGGAGCAGATCCTCCTGGAGGCACTAGTGACTCGGAAGAGTAGTGAAGAGGTGATTGGGAGCAGTCAGCATGGCTTTGCCAAGGGCAAATCCTGCCTGACAAACCTGGTGGCCTTCTATGAACAAGTGACAGCATTAATAGATGAGGGGCGAGCAACTGATGTCATTTACCTGGACCTGAGCAAAGCCTTTGACACTGCCCCCACACCACATCCTGGTCTCCAAGCTGGTGACACACGGGTTTGATGGATGGACACCAGATGGATAAAGAACTGGCTTGATGGCCGCACCCAAAGAGTGGCTGTCAATGGGTCCATGTCCCAGTGGAGGCCAGTGACAAGCGGAGTCCCTCAGGGATCAGTCCTGGGACCAGTCTTGTTCAACATCTTTGTGGGTGACATGGACAGTGGCATTGAGTGCACCCTCAGCAAGTTTGCTGATGACACCAAGCTGTGTGGTGCAGCGGACACGCTGGAGGGAAGGGATGCCATCCAGAGGGACCTTGACAGGCTGGAGAGGTGGGCACAGGCCAACCTCATGAGCTTCAACACAACCAAGTGCAGGGTCCTGCATCTGGGTCGAGGCAATCCCAGGCACAAATCCAGGCTGGGCAGTGACTGGCTGGGGAGCAGCCCAGAGGAGAGAGACTTGGGGGTGCTGGTGGACGAGAAGCTCAACAGGAGCTCTCAATGTGCACTTGCAGCCCGGAAAGCCAATCAGATCCTGGGCTGCATCAGGAGAAGTGTGGCCAGCAGGTCAAGGGAGGTGATTCTCCCCCTCTATTCAGCTCTGGTGAGACCCCACCTGCACTTCTGTGTCCAGTTCTGGAGCCCCTATTACAAGAGGGATCTGGAGGTGCTGGAAGGTGTCCAGAGAAGGGCCACGAGGATGATCAGAGGGCTGGAGCACCTCTCCTATGAGGACAGACTGAAGGAGTTGGGGCTGTTCAGTCTGGAGAAGAGAAAGGCTCTGAGGTGACCTCATTGTGGCCTTCCAGTATCTGAAGGGGGCCTACAGGAAGGCTGGGGAGGGACTTTTCAGACTATCAGGGAGTGATAGGACTAGGGGGAATGGGATGAAGCTGGAGGTGCGAAGATTCAGGCTGGACATGAGGAGGAAGTTCTTCACCGTGAGGGTGGTGAAGGCCTGGAATGGGTTGTCGAGGGAGGTGGTTGAGGCCCTGTCCCTTGAGGTGTTTAAGACCAGGCTGGCTGAGGCTGTGGCCAGTCTGATCTAGTGTAGGGTGTCCCTGCCCATGGCAGGGGGGTTGGAACTAGATGATCCTTGTGGTCCCTTCCAACCCTAACTGAAACTATGAAACTATGAAACTACCTGCCAACTTGTTCAATCAGTACAGAAACAAACTGTTTATAAAACATCACACTTAAGACAGAGTATATCAAATGCCACAAAACCCAAGGCAGCTTCATTTTTTTCTTCCTTGCCTCGTATTGGGCAGCCAATTAGTTATAATGTGGTGGATTGAAAATTCCCCCCAACATAAAATGGCCAGACCAGCTCAGCTGTAAGTGAATGAAGACGTATTTACAAGTAAGACTATAATCCAAAACGAAATGCAATGAATATGTACAAAATACACAATATTTGCACACATTCATGATTTATAAACAACACAGGAAACCCCTTGGCAAAAAACATGGGCCTACTAATAGCTTCCCCTACCCTGCTCCCTTTTCTATGGCTCTGCACACAGGGAACAAGAGAAGGAGCATAGTAGCTGTTTGTGAAAACTTAGCAACAACAAAGCAATACAGCCAAGGTCAGCAAGGCCAGCAGAAGCACAAGTTAGTATCTCCCAGAGCAAGGGAGCCAAGAAGAGAGAGAGTCAGTTTACAGACCTAAGTTTTACATCAAGTAACTGTCCAGTGGGATTATTTAGAATTTATCATTATTTTCCTTTTTACATACAACGGTAATTCATTTACATTCTTCTACTTTCTGTTCAAGATCTGTGGAAAATTTTCAAGGCACAGCCTAAAACTACCATAGCTGGCATAGCAGTACAGCATCTGGATTCATGGCCTGTTACAACATGGATTCTTTTGTGGGTCCTTCCCTTAGAGGCATAAGCTATCCAATCCCTTCCAGATAGGCATACTATTTTCTCATGGTAGCCTTCTGAACAGTTTCCTCCAAGGGAGGAAATCCTTCGAATATTGCTTTTAGCAGAGAGAAAGGGCCTTGCATTACAATATCCTGTGTAGTGTAAAGCTTCTCTGCCTCCTTGACATCTTGGGTTAGGGACAGGAGTCCCTTTTCCTGATCAGAATACCTCCTTTCAGTATTGAAATGCTGTCAAAGAGAATAAGAGGGCTCTGTTAGGGACTTTAGGTGTCTTTTGGAAAATCCCACAATAAGAGGCTTGTTCAAAAAAGTCCCATTCTGTTCTTAAGGCATCTTGTGGGTACAAAGGACCCAGTTTCTGATAAGCCTTAATTTGTCTTTCAAGACTTTAGGCTTTCAGTGTACCTTGGGGTCTAGTACCAGACTGTGCATTCTAACTAGGTCATAGAGGGGACAAGCACTTACAGAGAAACCTGGAATATGTTTTCTCCCGTAACTCAAGGTGCCCAGGAGCTGTTGAATCTCTTTTTTATTGTCGGGACTTTGGCCCTTCTCAATGGCTTCCAGAGCATTCTCTGGCACTGATATTGTCCCTGCTACCCACCAAGATCCAAGAAATATGATCTCTGGACTCAGGCCTTGACACTTGGCTTGTGGAATGTGTAACCCATTATCAGTCAGCAGTTCCCAGATGGCTCCACCTACTGAGCCTACCTGGTCTTTGTTACTCCCTCCAACAAGAATGTCATCTGTATATTGATAAAACACTGACACATTTTGGGACCTTGACAGTGTCTAGCAATGGTAAGTGGTTGAGTGCTATAGTTGGTGAATGTGTGTAACCTTGTGGAAGGCAATTAAATGTAAATTGTGTTCCTTGCCATGTGAATGCAAACTGAGGCTTATACTCCTGCAAAGGAATCATAAAAAACATATATCTCACTTCGAGGGAGGCTACCCACATGTGTGACACAGCTTGGATTGCTGTCACAGTTGATATCAGGCCTGGAACTGCAGCTGTGAGAGGGGATGTGTTACTGAGTCTCCTGTATTTGATAATGAGTCTCCACTGTCTGTCAGGTTTATGTACTGGCCAAACTTGTGAGTTGTATGGTGAGTGTTTCCTAGTGATGGTATGTCTTTTTTCCAGGTCCGCAATCACTTCAGTAATGCCAAAGCTCCACAGTGTACCACTAGGGAGGTGCCATCGCTTACTGGCCAGGACATCAAATCCTAGGATGTTTTCTTTGGTAAGGGCTAATTTGTTCAAATTAGTTATATCTATATGTTCTGTAAAGATGGCTCTTTCAACTGAATACCTGTACCTGTAAATATTAACTGTAAATGTTTTTGTCATAATTTGTACATTTATAAATTATTACTATTTTTATTTATATTTCTGCTTCTCATTCATAATATTTACAATATTATGGCACAGGGAGAGGGTTATTTTACACAATGGAATATGTAATAAAAAGATCCAATATAAAATGGGATATAGAAAATTTGAAAAATCCAGACCAAGTTACTGGAAATTTGACTGAGTGTGTGATCAAGCTATGTTTTAATCCAAAAAGCAATAACCAAGGAGAGGGATGCTGCGATGGGGTCCTGAATAAACTAGAAAATTTAGAAAAATTTGGAAACAGCACTTAGTTTGAAAGAGAGAACCAGCCAGTGACCAGCAAGTCCACAAAACAGAGAGGCTTGACACAAATCTTGACCGAAACCTTTATAAGAAAATATTTAGTTTATTCACAAATTAGGGGTTTCATGGAATCTTTCTCAGGTACTGCATTTGTAATACAGAAATTACACCATGAATGTGCTGTAATAAGCAAAGCCAAATGGCACCAACTGCATGGAACACAGTGCCACATGGCTGCTGCCTTTGCCAGAGTAAAAGTTCTTGATGCCTTCAGGAGAAAACTTTTGGAGGCTTTTGCATCTTAGTCTGTGGGAATTGTTGCCTGAGAAAGGGCTTCCTGCTTGGGGGAAAGCTTTGATGATGAGAGTTTGCAAGGGGCAACAGAATATCTTCTCAGTGAGGGGCAGGGGTTGACTCCCTCCACAGCTCACAGAGTTCAGCTGGAACAGCTGCCAACTGGACAAAGTGATGTCCCTGCTTGCAGTATGGGTTAAGCAGGGTGGAATGAGCAGGGCACACAGGGCCACCACTGTTCCCTTCCTCAACAATGAGTTGGGCAATGCCTGGCTCCATTCGTAGATTGCATGTGGCTACTGCAGTTCCCTTCCTCAGCAATAAGTTTGGCAATGGCTGGCTCCATTTGTAGATTGCATGACATGGTCTGTTAAAGCCTGCACCCAGTACAGCATCACCCATAGCCACGCAACAGCTACTGGCGGCTGGGCCGTGTACTCAGGAAAGCGGCTGCTTTATGGTCCAAAGCAAAGGGGTTGGGATGCTGGTTTGAATCTCGGGATGAACAGTTCACAGACTTTCTAGCAACATGGAGTGTAGGGAAAACGCAACACAAGCACGAGCACTTGTTTACCAAAACAGTCTCAATCTAACATTTGCCAAAATGAATATTAGACCAATAGCAAAAATTCTAGACAAAATAATTAATCAATAATGTGGTATTTTACCAAATATATTATATGCATACACAGTGCACAAGGCAAGCATGAGTAAATTGCATGAACCTTGTTTACCACAAACATGAAAAACTTGTCCAGGCAGGTTGTTTACCTAGACTCACTGATGCCTCATTAATTTGTCTATTTGACACCAAAATTCCCCCCACTCCTGTTGGGGATGGGAAGAGGTGGTTGGAGCAAAACATGTAGGGACATGTTTGGCAATATTTAGGGCATAATTCCATGCACATCCTTCACCACAATTCCTCAGAATATAACTGATTATCAGAATTTTTATTCTCATAATTGGACTAAAAGAGAGGTGCTTGAAGGTCTTTGTAGATTCATTGGTTTCTACAAAAGGAATTGCAAAACCTGTTTTCCCAGATCAGCCCCGTTGAATGTAATTTTTTTTACATATGACTTATGATAACTATGACCATAAATACCTGAAAAGACCTAGTAGTGGGGCATCTAAAAGGATGATTTGCACCATCTTTGAGTATGAGTCTTTTGGTTTGCTGTCTTTTGTATTGGAAAATCCCAAAATACTTCAAAGCAAATATGAGAGACAGAATAAGGGAGAGAACGATAAAAAAGTGAAGGTATATTGCATGAAATGTTTTCCTACATCATGTTTTAAACTAGTTTCTACATGGCCTTCATGAGGAACGTATGATCAAGTAGAATTTCTTGGCAAACTCTGGTTTACCTAGGACAAGAAAGAAAGCATTAAATCTAGAGAGACCTAAGTCTGACCAAGCTTAATTATTTCAGCACGTGTATTCTACCTATCTAGAATAATTTATTTCCTTAAACATTCCTTTGCCATCATATATTATACATTAAATTAAGTCTTTAGTTGTGGATTAATCTTTAGAAGACTTCATAAATAAAGAACTATGGTTTATATGGTTTATATCAGTTAGACAATTTTATTTCATGTGAACAAAGCTCATAATTCAATGCATAAAATAAAAATTAACAGTTTTCATCATAACAGAGTGCCAACCCAGAAGCATTAAAAATAAAGATGCTTCAATGAATAATATGATCAAACACATAATTTAACTTCAAATATAAATGACAATGGGAAAACCAAAATTGACAATGCAAGACAAACATGCATGATATATCTTGTGCATTTTATCCTCGGTTGTCTTTAATATTCTGAATAAAAGCATAATAATCTGCTAAGAACAGAATCAAGAGATGCCTGAAAAAGCCATAAATAGAAACTAAAAAAAAATAATTAAATGTTTTCTCTCACAAACATCATCCTTTAATCAAAATTTTGTGTAGATCAGTAAGGAAAACAATTGCACAAGCTTTATTTTTAATACTGTTATGAACAGGCTGCACAAGAAAATGTCTAAGTTTCTTGTGAGAGTTGTTTTATTAAAAAAGAAGAAGCAAGGGAAAGAAGCAACGTGCCAGGCTGCAGACACTCCCCCCACAGACACCTTCAGTGTCTGCCAAAGAGCACCAGGACATTCTGTGGAAACCAAGGGGAACTGGCACAAGAGGATGACACGGCCAGCCCAGCTGAAGTGCCTCTATGCAAATGCATGCAGCTTGGGCAACAAACAGGATGAATTAAGGGCCACTGTGCTGCTGGGGTGCCATGACATAGTGGCTATTACTGAAACTTGGTGGGATGATTCCCATGACTGGAATGTAGGGTATAAGCTCCTTAGGAAGGATAGGCAGGGAAGGAGAGGAGGAGGTGTTGCCCTCTATGTCAATAACCAGCTGGAATCAGTGGAGCTCCACCTGGGGAGGGATGATGAGCTGGTTGAGAGTGTGTGGGTTAAAATTTAAGGCAAGACAGGGGAAGGTAATATTACTGTGGGGGTCTCCTACAGGCCACCTGACCAGCAGAACCAAGCAGATGAGGCCCTCCACAGGCAAATAGAAGCGGCTTCCAGGTCACAAGCCCTGGTCCTCATGGGTGATTTCAACCACCCTGACATCTGCTGGAGGGACAACACAGCAAGGCACCAGCAATCCAGGATGTTCCTGGACTGCATAGAAGACAACTTCCTCCTCCAAATGGCAGAGGAACCAACAAGAAAAGGTGCTCTGCTGGACCTTGTTCTCACCAACAGGGAAGGGCTGGTAATCAATGTGAGGCTCAGAGACTGCCTTGGCTGCAGTGACCATGAAGCAGTTGAATTTAATATCCTCAGGGCAATCAGGAGGACATATTCTAAGCTTACGACCCTAGACTTTAGGCATGCAGACTTTTGATCACTTCAGGGATCTGCTAGCCAAAGTGTCATGGGACGAAGCCTTAGAGGGAAGAGGGACCCAGGACAGCTGGTTACTATTCAAGGACTACCTCCTCTGTGTCCAGGAGCTATGTATACCAACAAAGAGAAAAGCAGGAAAGAATGCTAGGAAGCCTGTCTGGATGAACAAGGAGCTCCTGGACACACTATTACTTAAAAAGAAACTCTACAGGAAGTGGAGGAAAGGACAGATAGAACAGGGGGTATATAAGGAAGCTGCCTGAGCAGAAGGTGACCTGGTTAGGAAAGCCAAAGCAGAGTTTGAATTGAATCTAGCCAGGGAGGTTAAAGGGAACACTAAGAATTTCTACAGGTATATTAAGGGCAAGAAGGAGACTAGGGAAGGTGTGGGCCCCCCTCAGAAAGGAAAGTGATGAATTGGTCACAAGTGATGTGGAAAAGGCTGAGGTACTCAATAACTTCTTTACCTCAGTCTTCATTGCAAGGGCCTCTAGCCACACTCCTGGCGTCATGGAAGACAATGCCAGGGACGGGGAGGATGCCCATCGTAAGTGAAGGTCAGGTTGGTGATCACCTGAAGAACCTGAAAGTGTTCAAGTCCATGGGACCCGATGGGATACACCCACAGGTCCTAAAAGAACTGGCAGATGAAGTTGCTAAGCCCCTCTCTATTCTGTTCCAAAAGTCATGGCAGACTGGGGAAGTCCCCACAGACTGGAAAAGGGCAAACATTACTCCCATTTTCAAAAAAAGGTAAGAAGGAGGAAGCAGGGAACTACAGGCCAGTCAGTCTCACCTCTGTGCCTGGAAAGATCATGGAGCAGATCCTCCTGGAGGCACTACTGACTCAGAAGAGTAGTGAAGAGGTGATTGGGAACAGTCATCATGGCTTTGCCAAGGGGCAAATCCTGCCTGACAAACCTGGTGGCCTTCTATGAACAGGTCACAACATTAATAGATGAGGGGCAAGCAACTGATGTCATTTACCTGGACCTGAGCAAAGCCTTTGACACTGTCCCGCACCACATCCTGGTCTCCAAACCAGTGAAACTGGGTTTGATGGGTGGACCACTAGATGGATGAAGAACTGGCTTGATGGCCACACCCAAAGAGTGGCTGTCAACGGGTCCGTGTCCCAGTGGAGGCCAGTGACAAGCAGAGTCCCTCAGGGATCAGTCCTGGGACTAGGCTTGTTCAACATCTTTGTGGGTGACATGGACAGTGGCATTGAGTGCACCCTCAGCAAGTTTGCTGATGACACCAAGCTGTGTGGCACCTTGACAGGCTGGAGAGGTGGGCACAAGCCAACCTCATGAGCTTCAACACAACCAAGTGCAGAGTCCTGCATCTGGGTGGAGGCAATCCCAGGCACAAATCCAGGCTGGGCAGGGACTGGCTGGAAAGCAGCCCAGAGGAGAGAGACTTGGGGGTGCTGGTGGACGAGAAGCTCAACAGGAGCTCTCAATGTGCACTTGCAGCCCGGAAAGCCAATCAGATCCTGGGCTGCATCAGGAGAAGTGTGGCCAGCAGGTCAAGGGAGGTGATTCTCCCCCTCTACTCAGCTCTGCTGAGACCCCACCTGGAGTACTGCCTCCAGTTCTGGAGCCCCTATTACAAGAGGGATCTGGAGGTGCTGGAAGGTGTCCAGAGAAGGGCCACGAGGATGATCAGAGGGCTGGAGCACCTCTCCTATGAGGACAGACTGAAGGAGTTGGGGCTGTTCAGTCTGGAGAAGAGAAGGCTCTGAGGTGACCTCATTGTGGCCTTCCAGTATCTGAAGGGGGCCTACAGGAAGGCTGGGGAGGGACTTTTCAGGCTATCAGGTAGTGATAGGACTAGGGGAAATGGAATGAAGCTGGAGGTGGGGAGATTCAGACTGGATGTGAGGAGGAACTTCTTCCTCATGAGAGTGATGAAGCCCTGGAATGGGTTGTCGAGGGAGGTGGTTGGTGTCCCATCCCTGGAGGTATTTAAGACCAGGCTGGCTGAGGCTGTGGCCAGTCTGATCTAGTGTAGGGT
Source organism: Colaptes auratus (assembly GCA_015227895.2). NCBI lineage: Eukaryota > Metazoa > Chordata > Aves > Piciformes > Picidae > Colaptes > Colaptes auratus. The sequence goes on from CM026897.1 coordinate 64,588,944, forward strand.
GTCCCTGCCCATGGCAGGGGGGTTGGAACTGGATGATCCTTGTGGTCCCTTCCAACACTGATATCATGATACTATGATTACCATATTTTCTTTATATAGCTACATATCTACATATGCATGCTTATGCCTAATAGAAGGCAGGGATATGATAATGAGTGATAGCAAATTCCTGGGCTTCTTGAGTATGCACTTTCCTTGGTGTGGGGGGGTACTTCTGAGGTGGTCACAGATGAAGTAGGAGAGGTCTTTCTCATGCATCCTTGGAATGACTCATCTTCTCACACAGACACAGCTGCTCAGGACTTATCTAAGGTAAACATTCCGTGGTCCTGAGAAAGTTGGTGTTTATCATCTCTTTGAACCCAAAACAGTCTTAACATTTTAGCCTCTGTTCTCAAAACAAGCCAACAGTCCTACCATCCTGAATATTGTATTTTGTAACACAAATCACAAACCACTATTGCATTTATAACAGAACCCCATTTTTCATTTTTGTACCATTGATTTGTGTTATTGCTTCCAGATTTTTCAGATTTTTCTTAATTAGATCATAATTAGATTCCTCTGTCCTAATCACTTCCAAATTATAACCATCTACTTTGTGATGGGTTGAGGCAGACCCCATCCCCACCACGGGCAAAAGTAATGACTTAGACAAACGGATTGCGAAAGTGCTGGAAAGTTTAAATGAGAAGCAGTGAATGTTTACAGAGAGCCAGAAGCGCAGTGACAAAAGAAATCCCAGAAGCACAATCAGAAATATCCCATCCCCACCTGAGGGTACACCCAAGACTCCCAGGGCTCCTTCTTCCCCTCCTCCTATTCCACTGCTAGGCTAGTCTCAGCTGGCCAGATCTGAGACTGCCCTTCCCTCTGGCCTTGGGCCTAGCCAAGCCCACAGCCAGGAGACATCTCCCCCAAGTTACCGGGTGGCAGTGAGGGAAGAAAAGAGAAAAGTGCCAGACACTGCACTGGGATCTTATAATGGTGCAGGGAATTATGGGATGAAATACCTGGGTTCCTGTGTCCACCCATCTGGGCTGGACTTTTGGACACAGGATGTACCCCTCATATGAACACAGCAGAGGGCACCCAGCCCAAACTGCTACATACTTGCAACTTATTAATACCAAACAACAATTACAGAATTTGATACAGATCAGTGTTACAATTATTCCAACAAGCCAATTTACATTTACTAATCAAGAAGTTAAAATTCTTGAATCCACAGGAAACATCATCAAAAAAGCCTAATTACATAATGTGGCCGGTTGAGGCTATACCTTTAAGAAAGAGACAGTTGCTGAACACTTTGGCTGAATGTTTTTGATATTTGAACAAAAACAAGATAGTCTAAACTAATTTCATTGGTGCTTGTAGGGTGCAGTTTGGAGTTTGGGTTCTGTTGGTTCAGTCTGTGTCTGGTCTGGGTTCAGGCTGGGTGCAGTCTGTGCTTCTCTGTCCTGTGGGCTGGACGGCTTTCTCTCTTGCTGAAGCGGGAACGGCCTTGAGTTAACAGCTAACCAGATAAGAACACTAATTCTTGCATGCACTTTCTGAGCTAACAGAATTTTTCTTCTTAATTGCCTTTCTCTCTCTCTCTAACCCTTTTTGGGAAAAAAGGGGAGGTGGGGAGGGAGAGAGGGGGGTTCAGGGAACCCCCTGGCTGGCTGGAGGGAAAAGTTTTTCTGCATTGTGTTCATTGTTATATTTTCCTGTATATATTGTAAATATTGTATATTTGTGTATATATTCATTGCATTCCATTTATGCCTGTAAATAGAGCTTCATCTGCTTTTCCGACTGAGCTAGCTGTGGTTTCTTTCCCTGTGTGTGGGGAGGGAACTTTCTCACCCCACCACATATTTTTAATTGGCGGCCAACGCGCGGCTTGTGGATAGTTGCTGTCCAGAAGCAGAGCAAAAGTTGCTTGATTTATTGTCTGCTCAGGTCGGAGTTGCAAAGATGAAAGTGTTTTGGCTTTCAGAGCGTTTGGTCTTTTCAATTTGTTCGGTACTGGTCTACAAGTACCTCTTGGGATTGATTTCGATCGCTTAAGCAGATACTTGATGTATAAATTGTATTTATGGTTTAAGTATAAGATTCAGCTTCTCTATGACCGGTGCCTGGGATTCTTTTGGCTTAATAGATACAGGAATGTGACCTCAACCACTCTGCCCATAGAGATAAAGAAGTTTAAGATCCCAGTTGGTGAAAGGGTTGTTTTAGGTGATGGCTGGGATCCGAAGGTGATTTATTTGATGTGTGCAATCCTGCTGTTGGTGATAAGCAATGCGTACTTGTTATATACGCTGTACCGGGAGAGAAAAGTTTCTAAGACCTGTTTTGTAATTAGGCGTAGACCCAAGAGGAGAAGGAACAGCTCTAACTCGACCCCAGAAATATCTAGTGATGAGGAGAATGGAGGATCTGTATCAGTTAAAAAGAAAGCTAAAAATTCCATCGGAAAGGCTGCTCTGAACGGTGCTGTTAGTGGTTCTGGCAATCAGCCAGCTGCAGCAGCAGCGGCAGTGCCTAACATGGCGGCTCCCCCGTCCTCAGCAGCCATTAGCAAGGCACAGCCATTTCCTCCTTCTTCTTCAGCGGGACCGGAAGTGTCCTCCACAGCAGCTGATCCGTCTCAAAACCTGTCAGCTTCTGTTAAGCCAGCTGTAAATTCAAACACTGCTCCAGTTAAGCAGGTAGCTGTTTTAGAGACGAGAGGTGGAAAGACCAAAGCTGATTCAGATGCTGATGCTGGTGAGGGACCCTCTGCTTTAAGAGACCCTGCTGAGGAAGAGGAGAAGATTTGTCTTAAAGATATAGCTGAGTTATTGAGAACATCACTGGATGGAGATGCAGGGCAAATTGCTGATAGCAGGACAACAAGAGGTGGTACACCTGACCTTAAAGAGATTCTTAGGAGAGTGACAATGAGATTAATGGGGCAACAAGTTCAGGAAGAGGAGGAAGAGGAGGAGTCAGATGATATTTTGGACTGTTCTTCACCAAGGGAAGAGATAAGGAATGTGCGTAAAGATTATATCAGAGCAGATAAGGAGCCAATCCTAGCTTGGCTTGGTAGATGCTACGATACAGGTGCTCCAGCTCTAATGGTTGGAGACAAGTCAGCAGCTCAACTAGGAACTCTCTCAAAGGATAATGGAATAGATAGACATCTAGGCAGGACTCTTGGTAAGGTTACTCTGTGGATACGCCTTTTAATGGCAACTCTCATGAGATATCCTTCCCGAGATGATCTCCCATGGAATCCTAAGCCCTGGACTACCATAGAGGAAGGAATTAAGCGTCTGAGAGAATTTGCTGTTAGAGAGGTACTCTATGGTGACCATGAGACTCTGAATCCTGATGAAATTCCTGTAGGAACTGGTCTTGCTAAAAAGCTCATCAAACTTGCTCCTCCTAATTATGCAAATATTCTGGCAAGCAGAATTGTGGCAAGAAATTATGGTGGAGCTTCTCCTACGGTTGGCCAATTCACTGATCAGATGAGACAATTGGAGGATAGCATGACACGTGTTTCGTTGGTTTCAGCCATTGAAACTCTGTCTGGAAAAATTGAGAATTGCATGAAAGAGATGAAGGATGAAATTATAAATTCCATCTCCCAATTGACACAAGGAAATAATTCAAATTCTTCCTCCGGATGGATACAGGTTTCCTCTGTGAGGAATAGGCGTCCTCCAAGGATGTCATTCCAAAACAGGTCATTCCAAAACAGATCCAACCAAAGCAGACCACCAAGGCAGTCACGTGGAAGTATTTGGATAACTCTGCGTGATCAGTTTGGTGAGAACATGAACAGATGGGATGGTCAACCAACTGCTAATCTTCTCAGGAGACTGAGGGAACTGCAAAGTGGCAGAGCCCGAGGTAGCAATACCAGAAGGGTAGCTGTTACTTCCACAGTTCCCCAGGACAACTGTAATAGCTCCAACAGTGGCTCCAGTTCTAACACTGCACACTGTGCTCATTGCACATGTGGGCATGCTCCCCATAACTAGGGGTGCCCTGCCTCCGCCAGGGGGAGGAGAGGGGTAACAGAGATAACAGAATCTATTGGGATGTGTACATCCAGTGGCCTGGCACTTCACAATTTCAGAAGTACAGGGCCTTGGTTGACACAGGGGCTCAGTGCACCATAATGCCATCAAATTATCAGGGATCAGAAGCTATAACTATTCTGGGAGTCACTGGTGGATCTCAAGAGTTAACTAAGGTGGAGGTTGATATAAGTTTAACTGGTAAACAGTGGAGGAAGCATACAGTTGTGACCGGACCTGACGCACCTTGTATTTTGGGAATTGATTGTCTGAGAGAAGGGCGTTTCAAAGACCCTAGAGGTTACAAATGGGCTTTTGGAGTAGCATCTGTAGAAATGATGGACAAAACTGAAGTTGTCTGTTAGACCGATCTTTCTGATGAATCTGCAGTTGTGGGACAACACAAGATTGAGGACATTAAATTGCCGGTTGCTTCTCAGACTGTGCATCACAGACAATACAGAACCAACTGTGACTCTTTGTTGCCCATTCAGAATCTGATTCGTCAGTTGGAGAGTCAGAAAGTCATCAGCAAAACTCATTCCCCTTTCAACAGTCCAGTGTGGCCTGTGCGAAAGCAGAATGGAGACTGGCGTCTGACAGTCGACTACCGAGCCCTGAATGAAGTAACTCCACCTATGAGTGCAGCAGTACCAGACATGATGGAACTCCAATATGAGCTGGAATCCAAAGAGGCCAAATGGTATGCTACCATAGACATTGCTAATGCCTTCTTCTCTATTCCCATAGCAGAGGAATGCAGGCCTCAGTTTGTCTTCACCTGGAGAGGAATCCAGTACACTTTCAACAGATTGCCAATGGGCTGGATCCACAGCTCCAGCATCTGTCATGCGGTGATCCACGATGCTCTGGAGAAAGGTGGTGCTCCAGAACACATCCAGTTCATCGATGATATCATTGTCTGGGGTAAAACTGCTGAGGAAGTCTTCGAGAAAGGTAACAAAGTCATTGACATTCTTCTGAGCGCAGGTTTCGCCATCAAGCGAGACAAGGTGAAAGGACCTACCAGAGAGATCCAGTTTCTGGGAGTGCGGTGGCAGGATGGACGCCGACACATTCCAGTGGATGTGGTAAATAGAGTCTCTACCATGGCCAATCCCATGAACAAGCAAGAAACTCTACGTTTCTTGGGGATAATGGGATTTTGGAGACTGCACATTCCTGGATACAGTCAGATTGTGAAACCTCTGTATGATGTGACTCGAAAGAGAAACAATTTCCACTGGGGACCTGAACAACAAGCAGCTTTTGACCAGATAAAGCAAGAGGTGGTTCAAGCAATGGGTCTGGGACCTGTCCGAGATGGTCCAGACATTAAAAACATTTGTACACGGCTGCAAGTGACAATGGTCCAACCTGGTGCTTGTGGCAAAGAGCTCCAGGTGAGACACGTGGACGACCTCTTGGTTTCTGGAGTAGAGGTTACAGAGGTTCAGAGGCTAATTATACTCGAACAGAGAAAGAGATTCTAGCTGCCTATGAAGGAGTAAAAGCAGCTTCTGAAGTGATTGGAACTGAATCACAACTTCTCTTAGCTCCCAGATTACCAGTTTTGAATTGGATGTTCAAAGGCAAGGGTTCCACACCACATCATGCAACAGATTCCACCTGGTCTAAGTGGATGGCTCTGATAACACAGAGAGCTCGAATGGGAAATCTTGAAAGACCTGGTCTGGTGGAGGTGATCTCAAGTTGGCCTGAAGGTACCAACTGCACTAAACCTCCAGAGGAGAGAGTAACTCGTGCTGAGGAAGCTCCTCCTTACAATGACCTTTCTGATGATGAAAAGAAGTATGCTCTGTTCACAGACGGTTCCTGTCGTCTTGTCGGGAACAAGCGAAGGTGGAAGGCTGCAGTGTGGAGTCCAACACGCCGAGTTGCAGAGGCAAAGGATGGAGAAGGAGAATCCAGTCAGTTCGCAGAGGTAAAAGCTGTCCAGCTAGCTCTCGATGTAGCTGAACGTGAGAGGTGGCCAAAGCTTTATCTCTACACCGACTCATGGATGGTAGCCAATGCTCTGTGGGGTTGGCTAAAGAACTGGAAGAAGAGTGGTTGGCAGAGAAAAGGAAAGCCTATTTGGGCAGCTGAGCTGTGGCAGGACATTGCTGATCGAATCGAGAGAATTCCAGTGAAGGTGAGACACATTGATGCTCACATCCCTAAGAGCAAAGCTACTGAGGAACAGCAACACAACCATCAGGCAGATCTAGCTGCAAGAGTTTCTCAAGTAGACATGGACTCTGATCTTGATCTCGACTGGAAACACCGAGGTGAGATATTCTTAGCTCGGTGGGCTCACGATTCGTCAGGACATCAAGGCAGAGATGCAACCTACCAGTGGGCTCGTGACAGATCCATAGACATTTCCATGGATGCTATCACACAAGTCATCCATGACTGTGATATTTGTGCTGCTATTAAGCAGGCAAAGCGACTTAAGCCCTTATGGTATGGTGACAGATGGTCCAAGTACAAGTATGGTGAAGCTTGGCAGATTGACTACATCACTCTACCACGTTCTCGTTCTGGTAAGCAGTATGTGCTTACTATGGTAGAGGCAAACACTGGATGGTTGGAAACTTATCCAGTTCCACATGCAACTGCACGCAACACCATTCTTGGTCTGGAGAGACAAATCATGTGGAGACACGGAACTCCAGAGAGGATTGAGTTAGACAACGGAACTCATTTCAAAAACAACCTTGTAAAGAGCTGGGCCAAAGAGCACGGCATTGAGTGGATATTCCACATTCCCTACTATGCACCAGCTGCAGGGAAGATTGAACGCTACAATGGTTTGCTGAAGACCACTCTTAAAGCCATGGGGAGTGGATCTTTGAAAAACTGGGAAAAGCATTTAGCACAAGCAACCTGGCTGGTAAATAGTAGAGGTTCAGTGAACCGAGCTGGACTGGCACACTCAGATCTGCTACAGAAAGTAGAAGGTGATAGAGTTCCTGTTGTTAGAGAAAAGAATCTGTCAGGTAAAACTGTTTGGGTGTTTTCTCCCTCAGGAGAGGCTAAACCTGTCCGAGGGGTTTTCAGCTGAAGGTCCGGGTCACACTTACTGGGTAATGCAAGAGAATGGTGAAATTCAGTGTATCCCACAAAGAAATTTAACTTTAGCTGAAAGAGTTTAATTTCAGAGTGTTGTACATCTACATCGCGCCCAAAGGAAGAATCCATGAGGAATCCACGGTGCACGAACCCTGAGAACCCTGAGAGCCCTGAGTCAACTGAGAGTCCCTGCTTCCCTGTTTCCCTGTTTCCCTTTTCTTCGCTTCATCTGCGAAGAGACAGACTGCTTTCCATTTTTCTTGTTTCTTGGACTTCTGAATCATCTACACCTGAGGATAGCCGGAATGGACTATGAACTTCACTTACAAATTGTAGCTATTGCTTCAGATTGGATGGACAGTATGAACAGCCAATGAAATTGTTTAGAAGAGGTGGATTGTGGCCGGTTGAGGCTATACCTTTAAGAAAGAGACAGTTGCTGAACACTTTGGCTGAATGTTTTTGATATTTGAACAAAAACAAGATAGTCTAAACTAATTTCATTGGTGCTTGTAGGGTGCAGTTTGGAGTTTGGGTTCTGTTGGTTCAGTCTGTGTCTGGTCTGGGTTCAGGCTGGGTGCAGTCTGTGCTTCTCTGTCCTGTGGGCTGGACGGCTTTCTCTCTTGCTGAAGCGGGAACGGCCTTGAGTTAACAGCTAACCAGATAAGAACACTAATTCTTGCATGCACTTTCTGAGCTAACAGAATTTTCTTTCTTAATTGCCTTTCTCTCTCTCTCTAACCCTTTTTGGGAAAAAAGGGGAGGTGGGGAGGGAGAGAGGGGGGTTCAGGGAACCCCCCTGGCTGGCTGGAGGGAAAAGGTTTTTCTGCATTGTGTTCTTTGTTATATTTTCCTGTATGTATTGTAAATATTGTATATTTGTGTATATATTCATTGCATTCCATTTATGCTTGTAAATATAGCTTTCATCTGCTTTTCCGACTGAGCTAGCTGTGGTTTCTTTCCCTGTGTGTGGGGAGGGAACTTTCTCACCCCACCACACATAACTAAAATATCTTACATTTATGACCACACACACTCTCAGCATATAAGAAATCTAAAGCTAACTCATTTTGAGTGAATATTTGTTAAGCTTTTATCTCATCTATGCTTACATTCATTATAATCTAGCAAAATATATAGCAGAATGTCATAGTGCAGCAGAAAAAATTTACCATCACTTTTCTAAGTTTTAGTGGGCCTAATTACTAATTCAACCTGTTTACCATTGCTGATGTTGGAGGAGAATTTATCCACACATGGGAACACGGTCTTTGATTTGGTTGGACTCCTTATACAAAAATAGGGTTAGGATCAAGATTAGGCTCCGCCAGTATATGTTAACTCTGCCTCCTTAGCCTACTGGGGTGCAACCAGCAGCCAGGTATGGTATCTTCTTGGCAGCGGTTACATTCTTCAGGAACCCTCCAGATCCCTTTAAGATTTCAGATTTCAGTTGGAGTCTCTTCCCGGCAGTCAGGATAAAACACTCCTAGATTATAACAAATGCCATTTCTTACAACATTCTAAAACATTCACTAGTTACCCATCCCCAATGACATTAAGTCCCAGGATGCTTTATACACAGAATGAAATGGGGGCATTCCTTGATGTTTTCTTGCAATGAAGATTCAATGTCACACAATGTTAGATATTTGAAAAGGTGGGTTTGTCTCGTGAGCTCCAGAGCCTTCAGACTGAGGTGTTGTATTTATTCGAGTACTTACTTGATCTGTCAGCACTAACTGCAGTCATGGGGGTACTTCAAACCATCTGCATAAGTAGTGTGGAATTCGTGCTGAAGCAAGTTTTGCTTTTAATGTGAGTCAGTCAGGTTCAGAGGCACATTGCTGAAGTGGTCCTTTTACTTGTGAAACGTGTCCACCCTTTTTATGCAGTACAGACAGCTGCATCTGTTGTTAACAAAAAAAGAAAAGATCCCTCTCAGAGGGGAATTAGTGACTGTTCTTCCCAAGTTTTTATTAACATTTTACCCCCAGCTTTAATTTTATGTATCAGGAATCCCAAAGGTGGGATCTGAGACAAAATGAAAAGTTTCTCTCTGGGCCTCTTCTACAAATAATGCCGTTGCTACTAAAGCTTATAAACAAATTGGTCATCCCATACTTACAGGGTCTAATAACTTGGGAAAATGCCCTACAGGATTTTTACTTCCAGCCCAGTCCTGGGTTAACACCCCATATGCTCTATAGTTGGATCAAATGGTTTGTCCACATGAGGCAAATTTAAAACAAGGACCTCAACCAACATTCTTTTTATTTTATCCAATCACTCATCATCTTCTGGAGTCCATTTAATACTATTAAGGGCTAATTTCTCATATAAGTATTTTACCTTTTCACTATACCCCTCTATCTATGATTGACAGTACCACGGAACTCAAAGCAGCTGCCTGATTTCTGACCTTCCCTTACAGCAGTTGCCAACAATTTAACCTTTGCTTTTTGTTTCTCTTCATCCCTCCTTACAAATACCTTCTGAGCTTCCCACAGTAATTCCTCTAAATCCCTGTCTTGCCAATCCTCAAACATTTCCAACTTCTTTCTAATATCTCCCCATGATTTTGTCACAAACTCTGTCCTGAGAATTATCACTCCAGCTGCAGAATTGGGATCTATTCCAGAATACATCTGTAAGCTTCTCTTTAATCTTACCATCTACTCCATAGGAAGCTTCCTCTGATGCTCACTACAGGCTTTATCAAAATTTTGTCCTCTGGGCACACCTTCTCTGATTCCCTGTATTAATATAATCCTCAGGTCTCCCATATTCTGTCTAACAAGGTACCCATCTCTTTCTTGAAACTGCAGACATCTGATGTATTAAGAGGGACAGTGCCCAAATCCTATTCCTCCCTGATGCCCCCCATAGGCAGTTCCCTAAGTGGATGTAAACCTATATTACCTTCCTCTTGGTCAATCCTAACCCTGCTTCTTTGGGGTGGTGAATGAGCAGGAAGGGGGGCTCTCGGTTGCAGGGGACCCCTGTTCGGGTTCTGGTAAGGTGGTGGTGAGTTATCCAAAGGTTCCCATTTCTCCTTTTCCTTGTCTTTGTCCTTATCCTCAGTTGTTAATGTAAATATGGGAACAGGGGTAGGGCGTAAAGCCCTAATCCAAATAGCAGCATATTCAACTTCTTCCCTACTAAAACACTTTTTAGAATTAACATGATGGTTCAAAACTTGTCAAATCCAATCATCAAAAGATCCAAATATGGGCCAAAACATATATGGTCTTAATGTTTGGATTTTTTTTCATACTTGCATACAGTAGTAAACCATTTTTTTCCTTTTATTTTCCTTTTCTCAACTCATCATCATTCCAATATCACAGTATCACAGTATCACTAAGGTTGGAAGAGACCTCAAAGATTATCGAGTCCAACCTGTCACCACAGACCTCATGACTAGACCATGGCACCAAGTGCCACGTCCAATCCCCTCTTGAACACCTCCAGGGACAGTGACTCCACCACCTCCCTGGGCAGCACATTCCAATGGCGAATGACTCCCTCCGTGAAGAACTTTCTCCTCACCTCAAGCCTAAACTTCCCCTGGCACAGCTTGAGACTGTGTCCCCTTGTTCTGGTGCTGGTTGCTAGAGAGGAGAGGCCAACCCCTTCCTGGCTACAACCACCTTTCAGGTAGTTGTAGAGAGCAATGAGGTCTCCTCTGAGCCTCCTCTTCTCCAGGCTAAACAATCCCAGCTCCCTCAGCCTCTCCTCACAGGGCTTGTGCTCAAGGGCTCTCACCAGTCTTGTTGTCCTTCTCTGGACATGTTCAAGTGTCTCGATGTCCTTCTTAAACTGAGGGGCCCAGAACTGGACACACGACTCAAGGTGTGGCCTAACCAATGCAGAGTACAGGGGCACAATGACCTCCCTGCTCCTGCTGGCCACACTATTTCTAATGCAGGCCAGGGTGCCATTGGCCTTCTTGGCCACCTGGGCACACTGCTGGCTCATGTTCAGATGGCTGTCAACCAGCACCCCCAAATACACCCCCAATACTGTAACATGATCCCTAACATGCTCTCTGGGGGAATGGGGAGGAGTTCTGATGACTTGCTTTTCTTTTGTCCCATTCTCCTAATCACTAATCACTGACTGGGCTGCGGCAGTTAGAGTACTGACTCCTAACTACTAGATGCTAAACCACCAGGATCTCCGGGTTACCACAATACAAATGCTATGTTCTTTCACAGTGCCGGTCCCACTCCCTAAGAACAAGTGATTCCTCACTATGCCGATCCCTCGTGAAAGTTGAAATTGTAGGAAAAATACCTCACAAACGCCACCACCCAGATCCCTCCGCCCTCTTGCAGAAGTCCGAGACTGCGGAAGCCAAAAACTCCAGAACTGGGTCCCTCAAACCAAGGTCACTCCAGAAACCGGGATGACAAACCCGCAAAAGTAATCGTGCCACAGGCCACCACCGTTCAGGCTCCTCAAGAAACCAAACTGCAGGATACCAAATACTCCCGAACCGGGTCCCCCACTACCGGGACAGTGGAAACCGGGACACAGTGCTGGTTGCCCGATCCCTATGGAGGACCAGTCTCCACAGCCCCGAGACTGTAGAAACCACGCTGCACCTCACAGCCTGAATCCTACAGGACTGTGAAGACCTAGTGGCTACCACCCAGAATCCTGGAATCCCCACCCACAGTGAAATTCTGGGACCCCTGTAGCCAGGACCCCTACCCAGACTCACCAGATGGCCTGGATCCTATGCACAGGGACTGACAATTAGACTATGACAAAAAGAAGAAAAAGAAGAAAAAAAAGAGAGAAAAAATTAAGAAGATTTAAAAAAGGAAAAAATTCCCTTGCTCAATTTTGAGTTTGGAAAGCGCTGCCTCCTGATCTTCCTCTGATCACCAATGAAGCCACCAAATGGTGGGGGCCCTCTTCATTGGGAGTTCGGAGAACAGAAGGTCAAGCAGCTTTTCTGGTCAATGAACCAGAATTGTTATGAATGGTCCACACAAGAAAATTTCTAAGTTCCTTGTGAGAGTTGTTTTATTAAAAAATTGAGAAGCAAGGGAAAGAAGCGATGCACCAGGCGGCAAAGACTCCCCCCACAGACACCTCCAGCCTCTGCCAAAGAGCACCTTATAACTACCATCTTTTCTTTATATAGTTACATCATCTACATATGCATGCATGTGCTTAATAGAAGGCAGGGATATTGTGACCGGTTTAGGCTATGCCTCTAAAGAAAGAGACAGTTGCTGAACACTCTGGCTGAACGTTTTTGATATTTAAACAAAAACAAGATAGTATAAGCTAATTTCATTGGTAGATTGTAGAATGCAATTTTAAGTTTGGGTTACGTTAGTTCAGTCTGGTCTGGGTTCAGGCTGTGTGCAGTCTGTGCTTCTCTGTCCTGTGGGCTGGACGGCTTCTCTCTTTCTGAAGCAGGAGTGACCTTGGTTAACAAAGCTAACCAGATAAGAAAACTAATTCTTGCATTTGCTTTGAACTAACAGAATTTTCCTCCTTAATTGCCTTTCTCTCTCTCTCTAACCCTTTTTGGGAAAAGGGGAGGTAGAGAGGGAGAGAGGGGGATTCAGGGAACCCCCCTGGCTGGCTGGAGGGAAAAAGCTTTTCTGCACTGTGTTCATTGCTGTGTATTTCTGTATATATTGTAAATATTGATATTTGTGTACATATTCATTGCATTCCATTTCTGCCTGTAAATATAGCTTTCATCTGCTTTTTCCGACTGAGCTAGCTGTGGTTTCTTTCTTTGTATGTGAGGAGGGAACATTCTCACCCCACCACAGATATGATAATGAGTGATAGCAAATTCCTGGGCTTCTTGAGTATGCACTTTCCTTGGTGGGGGGGGTACTTCTGAGGTGGTCACAGATGAAGTAGGAGAGGTCTTTCTCATGCATCCTTGGAATGACTCATCTTCTCACACAGACACAGCTGCTCAGGACTTATCTAAGGTAAACATTCCGTGATCCTGAGGAAGCTGGCATTTATCATCTCTTTGAACCCAAAACAGTCTGAACATTTTTAGCCCCTGTTCTCAAAACAAGCCAACCGTCCTACCATCCTGAATATTGTATTTTGTAACACAAATCACAAACCACTATTGCATTTATAACAAATACTAATTATTCTGTACCTGAGGTCAAATCTTGCACTTTTTATTTCATTCTGTGTTAGTCTAGACTTCCACTGACTTGCACATAATCCTATCTATCCACTCCTACCTTTCAATCAGCACTCCATTGTTTGGCTTGCAAAGAATGTTAAAGGCCAGAATCAGAGAATACCAAGGGTTTTTTCCTATATATTTACCTGAAGTAAAGACTCTGCTCAACAAATTATCTAGGTTTTATCTTACTGAAGCAAAGCTATGAGCCTAAAAATCAACATAGGATAGTGGTCATTGTGCAAAGGCAAATCCATATGTTTTTTACATTAGAAAGGTTTTGTCAGCTGAAACATCAAGGTTATAAAGGTGAAATAAACTACTGTTATGAATAATCCCAAGTGAAACAAAATTATTGAAAACAAAATCAAACAAAACCTGTTGATAAATTTACACCGCACAACCTTAATGTCTCACTGATGAGAAAAAAATTCTTCATATCATGATGGGTTTTATGTTTTGGGGCAGGTAAATTTAAATTGGGATATACACACTGACAAGAGGAAAGGCAGGAAGTTTAAGTAGTTACAAATCAACATAGAAGTATTGAAAATATATTCCCTCATTACCCTGAAATGATGTTAAGTCTCAATTGTAATGAAAATGCAGTGAGAGGTTTGGAGCACAAGCCCTATGGGGAGAGGCTGAAGGAGCCAGGGTTTCCTAGCCTGGAGAAGAAGAGGGTCAGAGGAGACCTTATTGCTGTCTACAACTGCCTGAAGGGAGGTTGTAGCCAGGTGGGGGTTGGTCTCTTCTCCCAGGCAACCAGCACCAGAACAAGAGGACACAGACTCAAGCTGCACCAGGGGAGGTTTGGCCTTGAGTTATAAGGTCTGTGGTGACAGGTTAGACTTGATGATCTTTGAGGTCTCTTCCAACCTTGGTGATTCTGTGATTCTGTGAGGAGAAAGTTCTTCACAGAAAGAGTGATTGGCCACTGGAATGTGCTGCCCAGGGAGGTGGTGGAGTCTCTGTGTTCAAAAAGGGATTGGACGTGGCACTTGAAGCCATGGTTCAGTTAGACATAAGGTATTGGGTGATAGGTTGGACTTGATGATCTCTGAGGTCTTTTCCAACCTTATTGATTCTATGATTTACTGGAGGTGTCTAAGAAGAGACTGGATGAGGCACTTGGTGGCATGGTTTAGTTGATTAGATGATGTTGTGATGGGTTGGACTTGATGATCTTGAAGGTCTTTTCCAACCTGGTTAATTCTATTCTATTCACTTGCGAGTTTGTCACTTATGTGAAATCATAGAAGACTCTCTTGCAATGTTAAACAAAATATTTTAACATATCTAATGCCTGCACAGTCATCTGCCATATCTTCAGGGCCAGGACACAAAACACATTATAATTAAAGGTATGTTCACAGTACATTGGAATTCAAGGTATCAAGATTATGAGATCATGTACAGCACTTCTATTTCACTGTGGAATCCATACCTCCAATACACTATGAAACACTTTTCTGTTTTAATCAGCAAAAACTGCAACATACATAGCTGTTTATAATACCTTCATTCAAATTGTTTTGTTCTGGAACAATGACCAAAGCACAATAAAAAAAAGTAAAACTCCCAGAATTTTTTTCTTGTATATAGAACTCAGTCAGTTACATAAAGCCATAGAATAGTGGTTATTTCCCTGTAACTACTGAAGTTGTCACTGCTTAAGCAAGAAAGCAATGTTAAAAATTAAGTGATTGAGACATATCTGAGCGACACCCACTCTGACAGAGTAATGGAGACATAGACTTTCTGTATTTGTGATCACCAGCAAGGGTACTTGCCAGAATCATGCAAAAACAGATCATACATTTATTTGTTGTGCCCTCATTCCATAAGCTGCCATTTCAATGACATTTAACACTTCATTCTAGAAGGCAGCTGTAAAGACATTTAACTGATGTTTGATGGCATGGAGGGCAACCGGGCCCAGAGAAATGTTTTGATCTCAAGAAAGGAGTCATCATCTCACCAGCAACCACTGTAAAATGAAGGAAATTGTTGAAAATACTTTAGAGGGTATCTAACTATCAAAAACTAGAGACAAAAATATAATCAAGCTTTAAAAAAGAGACAAAGGCAGAATGATGTAGGTAGCTTTTCTCTCAGAGTTGGAGAAAAATCCAGCAGTTGGCCAGCTCTGCTCTTTAAATAAGTGCCCTGGTTTAAGACAGCCCACTCTCACAAGCAAGCCCCCAACACACAGGCAGAAGGGGAATTAACACCAAAAAAACCTTTGTTGCAATAAGGAATGTTTAATGAGATGACACAATGTACAGTTCCCTTAGCCTATTTCTCAGAAAAGCAAAAGCAGAAACAACAGTGATTAAATTAATCCCCAATTCCCAAGCACACAGCCATCCCAGTGGAAAAAGACTAGCCCCCCAAAACCTGAAACCAGAAGCAGCAACCTGAAATAGGAAGCTTCTCATGGTACAATTTGAACTACAAGCCCCATGATACTTTGCTCCAGCCAGAGCTTTTATTTAAAAGCTGTGTCCTGGGTTAACGCAGCTTGCTCTCACACCAACACAGAAGTGAGGGAAAGGAACACAAAAAAATACCCTCCGGGTTAAGAAAAAGAGTTAAAAGAGTTTTACTATACATGAGAGACTATAAAGCACAATTATTTTAGACAATTTGTAGGAAAGTGCAGTGAAATGCAGAAGCTAGAACTTACCCCCCACTCCTCCCCATTCTACAGCTCACCCAGCAGAAAAGCCAAAAATACCAAACCTGGAAACCAAAAGCAGCAGCTGGAACAGGAAGTCTCTCCTGTTGCAATCTGAACATCAAGGCCCATAATACTATGTTTTCATGTAGAATCCAGCAGGAGTCAGAACGGTATTGAACATCAGCAGGAGGTTCAACTCGACCCATGATGAGCTGGCATAATGTTATCATGGTATTGATTACTCACCAGCAGATGTAAATGGCTAAACTCATGACAATGGGGCATGAAGCTAACATGCTTACAGATCTGGGGTTGCACTCAGAGATGTTGTTTAAACAGAGAAAGAATCTAAAATAGAAAATTTTTAAAAAAATAGAAAAGTTAAAAAAAAAAAAAAGATACTTCAGAACAAATTAGACCTCAGGCTTACAAATGAAGGAATAAAGTTCCCTCAGTGCAACTTGCAAGCTACAGCTGTGATCTTTCAACTCTCTTTCATATTGTGACTAGATGACAAAAGTGAAACTCAGTTTATAATAACTACCCTTAGTAGATTAAGTATCATTTCAAGCTGCTGAACTATGAGATACAATTCCTTTAAGGACTTCAGGTCATCTTAACTCTTTGAACTATGTTAATAGATGAGTTAACAGTATTTTTTTAAATGCTTCATTTTTAAAGGATAAACTCATATCTGCAATTCCCACTGATTTCAACAAATATAAACCATCAGAATTGAAGTCTATAAACCTACTCACAAATTCTTATTTTTCATGAGAATAAAAAAATTTCCTTGAGCCTCTTTATTAAAATTATTTATTAAAACTATTTATTAAAATTATTTCAAAGTTCAGAGCCCATAGGTGTGGATAACCTGAACCCATTCTAAGTAGATATCCTATATAGGAACTATAATGGGAATATCTCCTTTAAATGCTTTAAAACTTGTTTGTTGGCCAAATGGGAGCAATTATTATGTTAAATTCAGATTTCTTTTAAAAAGACATAGTAGAAAATTTCTTCAAATGCATCAGATATGGGTATGACTTGTCAAGGTCTAAGCTTTGGTGATATTGTTAGTATTTCCATCTTCTAGATACAGATTTCTGCATTCTGAAATTAAAGCCCAGTCACACCCACCCCCCAAAAACCAAACCAAACCAAACAACGACAACAACAAATCACAAAAATACAACACACTACTGTGGATTTATATAGCAGTTAAGCTCAAGAAACTGTCTGAACAACTCCCATGAAGAGATCAGACAGTCTGCCAGGACTATACCTTTTAAAAACTTTATCAAAACGGGGTAGGAAGGGAATGTTCAAATATACTGGTTTACTATTATCTAAATTTCTTACTGTCTTGACACATGAGGCAAGACATACTGTGACTGTGGTGGTTTAGGCTGGGTGCTGGCCTGGATGCCACTGCACAGACCACACCTGGGAGGTCCCAAAGGGTGAGCCCAGCCCAGGGGGGTGGTCACAGGAAACCAGGTATTCCATTTCCCATAATGCCCTGCTCCCCTATAAAACATCCATGCAGGGTCTTCACTTCCTCTTTCGTCCTCTGCCGCTGCCTAGGTAAAATGGCATGAGCTGCATCCCTTGGGCCTGCCCAGGCCCAAGGATGGGTTGGGGGGGAGGAAAGAGCACTGGGGGGGTGGGGTTGGGTGTATCCCCAGGTGGGGATGGGACATTCTTGGGTATGTTCTGGGATCTCTCTCTCTTTGTCACGGTGCTTGTGGTTCTCCGTAAAACTTTCATTGTTGCTTTTTTTGTTTTTCTTTTTCGCAGTTAAACTTTCCATCACTTCTGCAGTCCATTTGTCTGAGTTGTTATTTCTGCCTGTGGTGGGAGGATTGCTTTCTCAAACCATGACAGTGACATAGCCTCACAGGTTCTCACAATGCATGGCTAATATACAAGAGAGGGTGAGATGGAAGTAAAACAAATTTTTATGATTTCTCCACTTGTTTTCCTCTCAGTGTTTCCCATGCAAATGAGAAACTCAAAGCTTACCCAGATAAAACACCCACCCCAAATACCAAAAAAACAAAATTTCATCCACCATGATTCTCACAGCAGGCATTTAAAATGAATTAAAATATATTTGCTCTGCATGAAAATTCAAAGAGATCATAATAGGGACTCTGCTCTGTTAGTTGCTGTTGAACATATAAACTTTTAAAGATTTTGTGAGTATATATTATGGTACCCTATTAAATTAACAGCCATGTTTTTCCTTCCTTACATAACTTTTACTCATTTAGTATACAGACTGGATCATTCTCATTTAGCAAGCACTTATTTGATATGTCATTCTTTCTTCATCATTAGTTGAATAGCCCTAGGCCTTAGATATCACATATTATTCAAGTGTTGTTCTGATGACAAAGCTATTAATTTCCTTGTGTGAATTTCTATTCCACTTAGTATTAGAAAATCCAGCAGATTTTCTATTGAATTCAGTTGCAACTAAGTATGAGTCTTGAGATCATCGTCATGCTGGCACCCAGGAAGAAAAAGGAATACATGAATGGCATTCAGGACTTGTTGTTTTGGGGGTGGTTGGTTTAAGCAGCACTCAAAATAATCAAAATCACAAAGCAGCTGCCCAGGTAAATTGTTTTTGTCCTGGCTACTGTTACATCTCACTATGAGACTGTTTCTTCTTTCTTTTAATTCTTGCCTAGCACAACTAGCAGATTCATGGATACAAGCCACTTAACATGAATCTGAAGTGGAAAAATACTTCCTTTATTTAGAATTGATTCACATTACTTTGCAACTCCTATCCACAAAAAGGAGCCTTACTTTTCACAGTGATTGCATCAAAAAAGCCAAGAGCTTAAGTACTGTGAAACAATAGCAAGGCTGAGTTATTTTATCTTATCTTTACTTTCTTCTTGCCTTGTAGGATAAAATTGCAAGATGTTAAATGCTACTTATAGTCACAAATACAAATAATAACAAAGGATAAATGTAGCATAGCAAAAGGATACTAGGTACGCTTACAAAATTCACATTTGATAGAAAGAGAAAGAGATGTAAGTTTAAAAAAAAAATTCTGACAGTTCTAGTAAGCAGTAAAATCAGTATAAAAAAAAAAGCAGTAAAATCAGTATAAAAAAATAAGCAGTAAAATCAGTATAAAAAAATAACCAGTAGGAACCTTTCCATCCTTATTCTGTAAGGACATTTTTGTATAATACCTGAGGTATCCGAATTTAAAAAGTAGACAAAATATGCATGAATTGAGTTATTGGTTATTCAAATTAAGTATATGCTTAAATTGCACTTAAGAAATGTTAGAAATTATATGAAGGGTGTTTCTCTTGCCTTGTTCATTTAGATTTGATTGGTTGATTCTGAAGGTCATTGATATCATGAACTTCTAGACAACTGCATTCTGCATAGCTTTGACAAATGCTGTGATACTTCATGGGCAACCATGAGAAGCTCAAAGGATAAACAGGCTTCATTAAAAGGATTTTAACAGTACTAATTATGGTCTTGGTTGTTTAAGGAAGGTTTTAACTGTCTCACTTCTAAAGAGGCATCAGTAAAGAGCATTAATGAGAAGTTTCCTCTCTTTAGCATATAAATGTCATCATACTTCTGCCAACAATCATTTTAATTAATTACAAATCAATATTTAGTGAACATTATGCTATTACTAGTGTGGCAATACTTTTGCTTAAGTTATTACATCATATTTATTATTTCTTCCCCAATGCCAGCCATCTTTCCAATTCAGGTAAAGCTCTCCAATGCAGTTTCAGTATCCAGGAACTAAATCACCGATTTCAAAAACAATAGTTGCAATTCTAAAGGAAAAGCAGGTCTCTGTCATTGTCTGGAGACAGTGGAAGAAAAATTTATCCTCAAATTTACTCTTCCAGTTTGATATGCTGTTTAATTTATGGGACCGCTTCACTAGCTTATTAATTTTACACTGACCTCTTTGCCAAGAGCAGTGGTCATAAAGCTGTACCGTTACCTTGGTTTAGCTGCTACCCTCTCCCTGTTTCTAGTCAGAATTCCAGGGCTCTGTGACTGCTGTCATGCTGCACAGCTGCAGGCATTTTCAACACTATTTCATTTGTTTAAACAAAATAGTCTGGCAGAGTTAACTGACAATTCTATTTCTTTCTTTGAAGACTTGACACTCCATGAAATAAAGATTGATTTGCAAGATATGAAGATATCGTCCTGCAAAATAAGAAATGAAAAGAGTTATTGGAGTAAGACTTACTTCAGAAATTGTCAGAGGACAGAAGAAAAACAGTTCTTCAGTAACTTAATTTTTGAAATTCATTCCATTAATATTAGAACTGACATTGCGTATCATTCAAATTGGTTTGTTTGGTTTAATCCTATAGATTTATCTTTTACTACAAATGCTTTCAAGAAGAAATCAAATTTAATTTCAAGAATGAAGATTTCTGAAAAGTGTTGTTACTATTATTTGTCTTTAAAGAAGGAACTTTTAATTTTCTTAGTTAATTTCAATATATTGTACTTGAAGAATTACTTGAAAGAAGTTTTAAGATTGATGTGGAAATTGTTTTCTCAATTAACTTCAATCATCATTCTGGGGGTGGGGGAGGACACACCAGAGTAAGAGGTATTCAAATGTTCAAAGATGCTGGTTCCATTTTTTGCTGAATGGAAATATTTAGCAAGTTCCATATTACAGTCTTCCTCTTATGTTTTCTTCTTCAGTTGCTCTTCTTTGTTCAATATTAGATAGTATTATGTGCAACATATTGCTCAAAGCTAATGTTTGAGGATCACATAGTTCTTTCATTTATTTACCATAGTTAATGGTCAGTATATTCCCTAGAGAGATTACAGAAGACCAAAATAGCTTTTCCAACATATTAACATATTTCTGAGAGATCTGATCATTACGATATTCATTAATTCACAACACTGCTTTCATAAAGAATATTTTTATTTATTTTTTATTTTATTTTATTTATTCTTTCTATATTTTTATACAATGCTTGCTTGAGGGTTGCCACAGGAAATTGCTAATGAATAACAGAGCACTCCAATACAGCAGGAAATGTTTGAGTGAAATTTAAGATGTTGTCAGAGATTTCTCTTTCAGGATTTTCTCACGAAGTTTAGAATCATCTTAAACTGTTAATAGTCATGCTCTCCAGCATGAGCATGTCTGCTGCCTTGAAGTCCTAAAGAGCAAAGGAGAAAGATAAAGGGTATCACGGTATCACAGTATCACTAAGGTTGGAAGAGGCCTCGAAGATCATCGAGTCCAACCTGTCACCACAGACCTCATGACTAGACCATGGCACCAAGTGCCACGTCCAATCCCCTCTTGAACACCTCCAGGGACAGTGACTCCACCACCCCCCTGGGCAGCCCATTCCAATGGCGAACAACTCTCTCAGTGAAGAACTTTCTCCTCACCTCAAGCCTAAACTTCCCCTGGCACAGCTTGAGACTGTGTCCCCTTGTTCTGGTGCTGGTTGCTAGAGAGGAGAGGCCAACCCCTTCCTGGCTACAACCACCTTTCAGGTAGTTGTAGAGAGCAATGAGGTCTCCTCTGAGCCTCCTCTTCTCCAGGCTAAACAGCCCCAGCTCCCTCAGCCTCTCCTCATAGGGCTTGTGCTCAAGGGCTCTCACCAGCCTTGTTGCCCTTCACTGGACACGTTCAAGTGTCTCGATGTCCTTCTTAAACTGAGGGGCCCAGAACTGGACACACGACTCAAGGTGTGGCCTAACCAGTGCAGAGTACAGTACACAATGACTTCCCTGCTCCTGCTGGCCACACTATTCCTAATGCAGGCCAGGATGCTGTTGGCCTTCTTGGCCACCTGGGCACACTGCTGGCTCATGTTCAGATGGCTGTCAATCAGCACCCCCAGGTCCCTCTCTGTTTGGGAGCTCTCCAGCCACTCCAACCCCAGCCTGTAGCACTGCATGGGGTTGTTGTGGTCAAAGTGCAGCACCCAGCACTTGGACTTGTTGAATGTCAATGATATTCTAGAAACAAACAGTTCCACCATTTGTCAGGAGAAAAAGCAAAATAATATTAAAATACAGAAGCTATTGGAAAGTCTGTTTCTCACATATAAGTTTATAGTAGCAATATTCAGTTTGGGCAAAGTAGACCAAATTAAGAAAACTGAAAATGTGTTTAGAATCTCCAGTAGAATCTCCAATGTGTCTGCAGCATAAAACTACTATTTCATAAAATTTAGCATGTCTAGCAAGCATCTTGGCTCAAGAGCAGCCTTAGCATAAACTACACAGCTGTTATTACAGTACAGGATTGAAGAGCTGTGTGGAAGATGTTTGCTGTTTTGACTTGTCCAAATCAATGCCATTTACTTTTTGCAAAACCAGCCAGTGGACCCCTGTAAACATTTGGAGCATGAGAATCAGAAGGAAAGTAGAAGTGCCTTGTGTATGAGCTTAGTACAATTCATAATTGCTGAATATTTTTTTGATGAATCTTAGCTTAAAATTCACAACATTCTTGAACATATTCAGGTGTCAAAACAAACAGTTAAGCAAGCATGTAGCCCCTTTATCACACACTGACAAATTCAAATACTAATTTTGGATATCTCACAATTCCATTATTTTTAACCTATTCCCTTGAGACAAGACAGGGTGTTTATGGGTTGCATTATGTATGTGGCCTCTGACATGCCATGGGAGATGGTGTTCCTCAGACTGTCACTCAAGAGTGAAGCAAGTCTCCCAGAAATACAGAGTCATTCCTACAGGTCTTCAGCTGTACTGGGAACAGGGTGGCTCTAGGCACCTACATATAAGTAACATAATGCCACCAGTAGAGTACATCTGGTGAAGTGTATCTCTTTGAGATCAAGGTTTACCAATTCTACTTGGCAATCATGGAAGTGGATGGATACTGACAGACTCTGTGTGTGTGTCTATGTACCTCCCATAAGGGAAAAATCTTAAAAATTTGGGAAAACAACTGTGAGAAACGAGCTCACTGCTGAAATTTATAACCAGTTTATTATAAAATAAAGGGAACACAGCGCTGGGTACATAGCGAATGTGCTAGAGGCGCACCTTAACAACACAGTTGAACTTATATAGGCGGCAAACATACATATTCCCCAGAATGCTCCCACCCCTCTCCATCAGGGCTGAGACAAAACCTGCACTTTTGACCTGGCCAGTCTTTAGACCTGTTGGCGCCTCACCTTTCTCTCCCAATACCCCACACAATACAGACCATAACCAACCAATCGGCCCAACGATCGAACCCCAGGGTCCCCAGTAATTCCCCTTGCGAAAGCCAAATATTAAAAACAGTTTCTCACACTTACAAAGAAAGACCTTAGTAGAGTTCCAGTCAAAATGCATTTGATGGAATTTTTGCACAAATTTGGTGAGTTTTGACCTCGCTAATGGCAACAACTAATTAAAAATGTATTTCTGAGGTAAATGTATTTTTACCTCAGAAATTACTTTGTGGAAGCAAAGATGAGTATGACACAGAACAAACGCTGCTAACTCAGTGCAATTTATGCACAGTATTTGAGATTTAATTGCAGTCTCATGTATCTCAGTTATACTTAAAATTTTTGAGTCAGGAAATGAACAATCTAAATGACAATAATAGCTTTCTGTGTTCCTGAGGAAATTATGCAAGCTAGTTTAAATAAGGAAATGGTTTACCCAAAAAAACAAACAAACAAAAACTTAAAAAAAAAAAAAACACAACCCAACAAAAAATAGGAGAAAGAAAACTGTTAATAGTGAAAATTTGGATGACAGCACTAAACAACACTTTGAAGCCTCAGTCATTGTTCAGAATGTATCTATATTGTGAATAAATTTTAAGCAGGAGCAGAATTTATTATGGACATGACATAAGATTTCATAATCACAATGTCGTACAGTGCTCTTAATCAAAATGTGCTTCTAATAGTATATACAAGAAAAATTAACCCAAGCAAAGAAAATAAAACCAAAACCATAAACCCAGCAAACCAAAACAAACCAAACAAAAACCCCCCAAACAAACCAATACACAAGAGCCATTGTATGGCCTCACAGATGCTCTTTAAGCAGTCATTTAGTTTATTTGGAGAAAGAAGTGACTACGTGCATGCTCAAGCAGCCTCTCCAATTGTTTTTCAGACATTATCCACTCACAGCACAATTTTCTAGTAGGTTAAATAAAATTAAAAGTGGATTCCATGTTTTATTCACATGTTTTTTAGAACACTTCATAAGATTGTTTTTTTTGGATTTTTTTTGTGCTGCAGAGATCCACTTCAGTGCAGGTAAGGCTGTGCTGAACAGGGGATCTGTAGCCAAAAGAACCATCAAAAAGGTCTTTGTAGGGACTTTTGAAGCTGGCAAAAGCAGCTTCACTGTGCCAGGGGATGGCAGCTTGTTGGTGGGCTGCTGAGCTAGATTGGGCTGAACCAGCGCCTCCCAGTAAATCTAAATGAGGCATTAACAAACCAAAGGGACGTTTGCTACAGAGATCAGCACCACCCACCGGTACCACGCATCGTTGATCAAGCGATAAGAAGCTTCTGGGAGGGGAGGCACCAGTCCCTGCCCACACAGCACAGGGTAAGCAAATGGTGATTGTGGGGGCCTCAGGGGGTGCTGCAGCTCTTTGCAGCTCATTGGGATCTGTGACCGCTGCACACTGAGCAAAGTGAGTCAACCAGGTGTGTCCTGTGTGAAGTCAGTCAGTGATAGAGATCCAGCCATGGTTACAACCAGGATGAGGGCTGTTGTCAGTAGAACTGTGGGTGCCTGGACAGAGGTTCTGCATAGTCATGTAGGTGTCCAGGACACTTGCTGTAGAGAATGCCTGAGCCTGGTGCTTGCAATGGAGGGCTGCAGAGACAACGCATGTAATAGATGTCAACAGGTGAATGATCTGCTCAGCCCAGGGCCTGAGCTGCAGGAAGAAGTTGTGAGGCTAAGGACTATAAGGAGATATGAAGAGGAGATAGACTTGTGGAGTTGGGCTCTGCTATCCCTGGGGGAGGGGCAGGAGGTGTGGGTGGCACAAGAAGCAGGGTAACCGATGCCCTCTTGTCACCCAGAAAGAGAACTAAGGGATGGGGAAGAATAGAGGCAGGTCCCTCTCTGGTGAGGAAGGAGAGGCAGGTGAGTCCCCTCATCCTTCCTAAGGGAAGTAAAGGTTGGAGAGCATCTAGAGCTCAGTGTTCTTGAAATCATAGTATCAGTCAGGGTTGGAAGGGACCACAAGGATCATCCAGTTCCAACTCCCCTGCCATGGGCAGGGACACCTCACACTAGATCAGGCTGGCCACAGCCTCAGCCAACCTGGTCTTAAATACCTCCAGGGATGGGACACCAACCACCTCCCTGGACAACCCATTCCAGGGCTTCATCACTCTCATGAGGAACAAGTTCCTCCTCACGTCCAGCCTGAATCTCCCCACCTCCAGCTTCATTCCATTTCCCCTAGTCCTATCACTACCTGATAGCCTGAAAAGTCCCTCCCCAGCCTTCTTGTAGGCCCCCTTCAGATACTGGAAGGCCACAATGAGATCACCTCGGAGCCTTCTCTTCTCCAAACTGAACAGCCCCAACTCCTTCAGTCTGTCCTCATAGGAGAGGTGCTCCAGCCCTCTGATCATCCTCATGGCCCTTCTCTGGACACCTTCCAGCACCTCCAGATCCCTCTTGTAATAGGGGCTCCAGAACTAGAGGCAGTACTCCAGAGCTGAGTAGAGGGGGAGAATCACCTCCCTTGACTGCTGGCCACACTTCTCCTGATGCAGCCCAGGATCTGATTGGCTTTCCGGGCTGCAAGTGCACATTGAGAGCTCCTGTTGAGCTTCTCGTCCACCAGCACCCCCCAAGTCTCTCTCCTCAGGGCTCCTCTCCAGCCAGTCCCTGCCCAGCCTGGATTTGTGCCTGGGATTGCCTCCACCCAGATGCAGGACTCTGCACTTGGTCGTGTTGAACCTCATGAGGTTGGCTTGTGCCCACCTCTCCAGCCTGTCAAGGTCCCTCTGGATGGCATCCCTTCCCTCCAGCGTGTCTGCTGCACCACACAGCTTGGTGTCATCAGCAAACTTGCTGAGGGTGCACTCAATGCCACTGTCCATGTCACCCACAAAGATGTTGAACAAGCCTGGTCCCAGGACTGATCCCTGAGGGACTCTGCTTGTCACTGGCCTCCACTGGGACATGGACATGGACAGCCATTCTTTGGGTGCCTCCATCAAGCCAGTTCTTTATCCATCTAGTGGTCCAGATTGAGATGATTGAGTTCCAGATGATTGAGTTCTCTATCCTTGGGGAAACAAGGAGAGGGGTTAGTAAAACTGCCACCTTGAACTTCCAGAGGGTAAACTTTGGCCTTTCAGGAGACTGATGGACAAAGACCCTTTGGGACACCACCCTGAGGGATAAAGGAATCCAGGAAGGTCGGGCATACTTCAAGAGGGAAGTCTTAAAGGCATAAGAGCAGGCTGTCCCTCTGTGCTGAAAAACAAGTTGGTGGGGAAGGAACTGGCCTGGCTGAATAAGGACCTTTGGCTGGACTTCAAGAACAAAAGGGAAGTCTATGGCCTCTGGAAGAGGGAACAGGTCTCTCATCAGAACTGTAAAGATGCAGTAAAGCTATGCAGGGAGAAAATTAGGAGAGCCAAAGCACAGCTAGAGCTCAACCTAGATACAGCCATTAAGGATAATAAAAAATGTTTCTATAAATTCATTAGCAACAAAAGGAAGACTGGGGGAAATCTCCATCCTTTGTTCGGCACAGAGGTTAAAATAGTGACTAAGGAAGAGGAGAAGGCTGAGGTGCTCAATGCCTACCTTGCTGCAGTCTTCAGCACTGGAACCGGCAGTTCCCTGGACACTTAGCCTCATGTACTAGGAGTCAGGGATGGCAGTTAGAATGAGGTCATCACAATAAATGAGGAAGTGGTCCCTGATCTACTGTGCCACTTAGACACACACAAGTCTGTGGGGCTGGATGGGACGGTGAGGGAGTTGGCAGATGTGCTCACCAAGCTACTTTCCATTATTTACCTGACGTTCTGGCTAACTGGGGAAGTCCCAGTGGACAGGAATGTAGCAAATATAACACCTATCTACAAGAAAGGAAGACAGGAACGTCTGGGGAACTATGGACCTGTCAGTCTGACCTCAGTACCAGGGAAGGTTATAGAGCATGTCACCTCAAGTGCCATTACACACCATATAGAGAACAACCAGGGGATCAGGCCCAGTCAGCATGGGTTTATGAAGGGCAGGTCCTGCCTGACCAGCCTGATCTCCTTCTATGACAGGATGACCTGACTGTTGGATGAGTGAAAGGCTGTGGATAATGTCTACCTTGACTTTTTAAATGCCTTTGACACTGTTTCCTACAGAATTCTCGTGGACAAAATGACTTCTCATGGCTTGGATGAGCACAGACTCTGCTGGTTAAAGCACTGGATGGATGAACAGGCCCAAAGAATGCTGGTCAGTGGCATTAAACCACCTGGCAGCCAGTCACAAGTGGTCTTCAGGGCTCAGTGTTGGGACCACTTCCATTTAACATCTTTATTGATGACCTTGATGAAGATATAGAGTGTGTCATCAGTAAGTTCACAAGTGACACCAAGTTAGGTGGGAGTCTTGATATTCCTGAGGGTAGGGAGGCTCTACAGAGGCACTTGGATAGATTGGATTGATGGGACAATGTTATCAAGATGAGCCAAATGCCAGGCTCATCTGGACAATTTTATCAAGATGAGCCACAAAGCCAAATGCCAGGTCCTGCACTTGGGTCACATCAACCCCAAGCAACACTACAGGCCTGGGGAAGTGTGGCTGGAAAGCTGTCTGGCAGAAAGGGACCTGGGGTTCTAATTGACAAGCAACCAAATATGAGCAAGCAGTGTGCCCAGGTGGCCAAGAAAGCCAATGGCATCCTGGCTTATATTAGAAATACTGTGTCCAGCAGGAGTAGGGAGATGATTGTCGCCTTGTACTCAACTCTGGTGAGGCCACACCTCAAGTGGTGTGTTCAGCTCTGGGCACCTCAATACAGGAGAGATGTGGAGGTGCTGGAGCGAGTGCAGAGGAGGGCAACAAAGCTGGTGAAGAGCCTGGAAAATAAATCTTATGGATAGTGACTGAAGGAGCTGGGGCTGTTTAGTTTGGAAAAGAGGAGGCTGAGGGGAGATCTCATTGCTCTCTACACTGCCTGAAAGGACATTATGGGGAGGCTGGTGTTGGTCTCTTCTCACAGGTAATTAGTGATAAAAGAGGGAATGATCTCAAGCTCTGACTGGGCAGGTTTAGGCTGGACATTAGGAAAAAAAAAATTCACAGAAAGTGGTCAGGCATTGGGATGTGATGCCTAGGGAGGTGGTTGACTCACCAACACTGGATGTGTTTAAAGGTCATGTGGATGTGGTACTTGGGGATACGGTTTAGGGGTGAACCTTGTATAGTAGGGTTATTGGTTGGATTTGGTGATCCTGAGGGTCTTTTCCAACCTGAATGTGTCTGTGATTCTGTGATTTTTTTTTTCTGCTGTATTCAACAAAGGGGATAGACTGTCCAATGAATCCTATTACTTCTTGATTGAGGAAGAAGAGCTTTATTAGAGCTAAATGTTTCAAGTAAAAACTCAACAAATGCACAAAATTTTCAAACCTTATGTTAAAAGATGAATGAAATGAAAAATAAAATTAAATGCTAAATACAAATTAAATTTGACTGTATACATGGTCTAACAGGGGTGTGTGAAAATGTTTCTACCTTTTAATGGAAGCTGCTCCCTATATTATATTTTTATATTCTCAGTTGGGTTGCATATATTGTTTAACAGTTGTTCTTCAAGAGACTTATAGGTACATTTGCCTAACAGGCAGCCCTTGACTGAAGTGACTTAGAGAAAGACACAAGAGACTCAGTAAGTTTCTTGTATTATGCTTCTATTTTCTTTCTCCCTGGATCACAAAACTGCTTCCATCAGTGTACCAGTTATGGTCTGCCTTTTCCAGGGGTTCTTCCTTCAGGTCAGGTCTGCTGGAATAAGTGGCCTCAATTGTTTCCAAACAATCGTGGATAACTGGTTCTCCATCACCTCCCTGGAGGAAAGAGGCTGGATTGACAAAATTAGCAACTTTAATTTCTACATCATCCTGTTCCACTAGGATGTCTTGGTATTTAAGAAATCGTTGTGGAGACAGCCAGTGTCCTCCCTTGGCTTCTAAAACAGCAGAGATGGTGTGTGATACCAGGACTGTGATCTTCTGTCCCATTGTGAATTTGCAATACTCTTGAATGTTAATTGCAACTGCTGCCACAGCCCTTAGGCATCCTGGCCATCCCCTGCTTACCTCATCCAGTTGGTTAGAGAGGTATGCCACCGCCCTTCGGTAGGGTCCTAAGGTTTGTGCTAGGACTCCGAGTGCTATTCCTTGGCTTTCATGGGAATACAATAAAAAAGGTTTAGTGACATCAGGTAGGCCTAGTGCTGGTGCCCTCATCAATTCTTTTTTTAAGGTATGAAAAGCTTGTTCAGCTTCTCCATTCCATTGCAAGTCCTTATCAGTCTCTTTCAATAATTCATAGAGGGGTTTCACAAGCAGGCCATAATTATAAATCCACAACTGGCACCACCCTGTCATTCCCAAAAAGGTTCGGAGTGCCTTTACTGTCTTTGGAAGTGGAATAGAACAGATGGCCTCCTTTCTTTCAGGGCCCAGCACTCATCCTGCTGTTAATTCATATCCCAAGTAGATTACTTGCTGTTGTACTATTTGGGCCTTCTGTGGGGAAACTGGATACCCATTAAGTCCCAGGAAATTCAGCATACTCACAGTCCATCTTTCACATTCCATCCTGGTCTGGGTGGCCAGCAGGATGTCATCTGCATAGTGTAGCAGAACTCTGTTTCCTTCTGGCTTGTCCCACTTTCTAATTCTTTTGCAAGCTGATTTCCAAAGATAGTAGGGCTGTTCTTAAATCCTTGGGGCAAGACGGTCCAAGTTAATTGACACTTTTAGTTCCTGGGTTCTCCCATTCAAAGGCAAACAGTGGCTGGCTCTCAGGGGCCAGGGGTAAACAGAAAAAGACATCTTTTAGATCCAAGACGGTAAACCATTCTAATTCTGTTCTTAATTGAGTCAAGAGGGTATACGGGTTTGCCACCACCAGATGGATATCCTTTGTTATTTTATTTATAGCTCTTAGGTCCTGCACTAACCGATACCTTCCATCTGGTTTCCTTACAGGTAAGATTGGAGTATTGTAAGCTGATTAACACTCTGTTAGCAGCCCATACTTTAAGAATTTTTCTACAATAGACAAAACTCCTTCCCTATCTTCTTTCCTTAAAGGATATTGTTTTAATCTAACTGGTTGAACTCCAGGCTTAAGATCTATTATCACAGGTAGGGCATTTTTAGCCCTCCCAGGCTGCTCAGTGTCCCAAACCCCAGGATATACTTGATCTTTTATGCTTTCTATTATTCTGTTTTTCTCTCGTTGAGGGCCCATTAATGCAAGACTTAAAACCTCAATCAACTGTTCCTCCCTTACTCTAAATTCCACCTTCCCCTTTATTACATTTAATTTCAGCTCCCAATGCTTCCAACAAATCCCTTCCCAGCAATTACTTTGGGGCATTTGGCATATATAAAAACTTATGTAAGCCCCAAGTTTTACCATATTTATATTTAAGAGGTTTAAAAAAATACGCCTTCTCAGTTTGACCTGTAGCCCCTACCACAGAAACATAGCTCTCATCCAAAGGCAACAGTGCTTGATTTAAGACTGAAAAGGTTGCTCCTGTGTCCACTAGAAATTCCAATTTATTTTCTTGTTCCCCTAGCTTCATTATAACCAGAGGATCTGCTAGGGTATTTATAGTCTCCTCCGGTCCTCCCTAATCATCCTTTTCTAATTGTGCCTGTATCCTATTTTTCTTTTTCCTCTCTCTGGGCGTTCCCTTTTCCAGTGTCCCTTCTTTTTGCAGATAGCACACTGATCTTTTTCCAACCGTACTCTATTAGTCCTTTTAGTCTCCTTATTTTCCTGTAATGCTGCTACCAACATTCTCTTCTCTTTTTTCCTATTTTCTTCTTCCCTGTTAGAGAATACTCTCCACGCTACATCCAAAAGTGCCTCTAAATCCCTTCCCTGCGGGGGTGACAACTTTTGCAACTTCTTTCTGATATCACTAGCAGATTGCCCAATAAATAGGGATAGCAGTTGTTGTATACCTACTTCTGATCCGGGGTCAAGAGAGGTGTTTTTCCTCATGACTTCCCTCAGCTTATCTAAGAATTCTGAGGGTGATTCACCAGGTCCTTGTCTGACTGAGTATAACACAGACCAGTTAATTGCTTTTGGAATGGCTTCTTCTATTCCCCTGGCTACAAACTCCCGGTATTCCTCCAGTCTGGTCCTTTGCAGGGCATTATTTGTATTCCATTCTGGATTTTGAAGTGGAAATACATCTCCAATGTTTGCCCCCCCTCCCCGGGTTTGAATTATCTCTGTTGCTAGTTCCAATCCATGTTTTTCAATTAATTGTTTCTCTGTTTCAGTCATTTGTTCTAATAATAACTGGATATCATCCCAGTCTGGATTGTGCTGCCTAATCATGAATTGAAAATGTGTAGCCCTCCCTGTAGGATCATTATGATAATTTTTACCCTTTTCTCTCCAACTATCCAAATCATGACTTGTAAAAGGCACCTTAATCCAGACTGGGTCCCCTTCAGGCCCTACTGCTTGTCGCAGGGGGGCCTGAATAAATGCCTGGGAAGCTGGGGCATTTGCTTGCTGCCCTCAGGTCCTTCTTGCCACTGGGCTTCCCTGAGCATAGGTCTGGGGACTGACTCCAGTATCACTCTCTGAATTGCTGCTACTCCCAGAACTTCCTACGTTATTTTCTGAACCCTCTGTCACTACCTCTTGCAATTTTCCTGGAAATTGATAAAATTCAGGCAGGTCTTTTAATTCCTCATGTTTAAGACACCTCTGCCCTATGCTACACGCAGAGCAACATCTTTTCAATTGTGTCTGCCTCTTATTCTTGGCCTTATTCTCTTTTTCAAGAGCCAATACCATTGGATCAGAGGGAGCTCTGATACCACAGTCCCTTTGAAACTCAGGATGCTCTTGGAGATAGAAAAACATAGCATATATTGTCTCATCCCATTTCCTTTCTCTTCTTAAAAATAACATCAATTGCAGTAAAGTATCATACTCCAGACTCCCATTTACAGGCCATTTCTCTCCACCATCTAATTTATATAATGGCCACCACCGGGTACAAAATTTAATTAAAGTATTTTGATTTGTTGACCCTCCTGGGGGGCCTCCAATTTCCTTCTAGTGGGCAATTATACAACCAAGTGGGCTATGTGTTGAGATCTCACTACTTTGTCTCCCTCCCATTTTACACAATACAACACAGTACTGTCTTTTACAGCACACAGAACACACAAAAAAATACAAATACAAATACAACTATAACAATAATGACCGGTCCTTAACACACAGTTATTGGCCACCACACTCAACCACACATTCAAAACATAACCAATATTTCCAGAACTTTATGTTTTCTAGGGACCCTCTTGGCCCCTCACAGACCTAAACAATACTTATAATTCCCTTTGGGACCCCACTGGTCCCAGCCCAAGAGCTCTTTTACCTAGGGGTGCAATAAATGCCTCTCTCCCGCGCAGGGTGTCCCCTCACGACTTATGGAGTTACCCCTTTCATAGAAGCATACCTTCTCTTTGCTGGCAGTCTTGTCTGTCCCTGCAGCGATCTGATGAGTAGTGGCGCTCTCCTCGAGAAGAGGACCTCTCGGAGGGCCCTGAGAGGTCCTGCTGCTCAGCAGGTCCTGCAGCCAAACAGAGTCGTCCTGCCGCAGTCGCCAAATTGACATAGAGAAAGACACAAGAGACTCAGTAAGTTTCTTGTATTATGCTTCTATTTAGGCACCTGACACAGGTAGAATCATTTCAAAAGACCTGTGTGTCTTCAGAGGGTTTGGGGCAACTTTTATACAAAATATTATCTGTCTGAAGTGACAGAGGTATGTTAATATTTCACAGAAAGAGTCCAGATGCTTCCTATCTATACAAAGGTTATCTACCTAAAAATAACAGAAACATACATATCATTCAGATGTCCTTTATCTTATACAAAAAGATCATCTTGTCTAAGACTAACAGAAGTAAATTACTGAAAAATCCTGTTATTCCTTATCTATGCAAAAGGCTGTCTGCCAACTCCTTTCCCCCTTCCTGCATTCCAGCATTTCAGCTAACAAGAGGAAGTTTATTGACGCTGTTATTCTGTTAAAAGAAGAATTTTCAGTTTATCATAAGCACTCATCTTTTTCCATGTGGAAATAGGCATATGTTGTTAAAAGAAGTGTAGGCTACACATGTGAATATTTTACAGGCAAATAATAATAAAATAAACTTTCTATATAAAATGTATAATTCATGTTTATATGTGTCATAGATTGAGTTGAACCTGCTGCTTTTATTCGTACCATGCCGTAGTCATGCCAGCTTAAAAAAAAAAAAAAAGGAAGAGCTAACTGGAACAAAGTATTACAGGGCTTGAAGTCCAGACTGCAACATGAGAGGCTTCTGGTTACAGTTGCTGCCTCTGGGTTCTTGGGTGGTCTTTTCCACTGGGTTGGCAGGGGGACAAGAAGTTATTTTCTGGCTTGGGCTTTTAGCTCACTTGCTTCCGCTTGCTGCTGCTTTGCGCCATGCTTCTTCTGTAAACAGGCTAAGGTAATTACGCATTTTGTACTATGTTTATCTGATATTGATCATTAAATTATTCTTATCTCACTTTTGGTTTTGCCTCAACCCAAAATTTTTTACGTGTTCTGGGTTTAAGACTGAATGTCTTAACCATGGAGTTGAAAAGTCCTCCAAGGGACTAGATAGGCACAGGAAATTGTAATCTTGTTATTTATCCCATAAGCCCTGCATCTGTTATATAAATGGGTTACAGTGTCAATTCATCCCTTTTATGCTTCTCTCTTGCTCCAGAGAGGATCCCTCTTTCACTTCCAGTGTTGTGTATTTATTAATCTAAAATTGAAGAATATTACTATATTTTACAATGGAAGATGCTCCAATGCAGGCAACATTGATTGGTTTTAATAAACCAATAATAATAAATTTTCTAAAGAAAATACAGCTCAAATTAAGAACCCACTTTATTTTGCAGGTGTGGTGTGTTGATCCTGGCTGGACACCAAGTGCACAAAAAGGCTGCTCTATCTCTCCCCCATCCTCAACTAGACAGAGGAGGAAAAATAAGATCAAAGGCTTGTGGATCAAGAAAAAACAGGGATAAATCACTCACTAATTATTGTCACAGGCAAACCAGATTTGATTTGAGGAATTTAGTTTAATTTACTCCCAATTAAATCAGTTTAGGATAATGAGAAATAAAAAGCAAATATTAAAAACACCTGTTCCCTCCCCTCCTTTTCTTCTGGGTTTAATTTTGCTCCAGATTTTTCTGCCACCTTTCCCCAAGCAGTACATGGGAAGGGGGACTGCCATCACTTCATAACACATTGTTTCTGCTGCTCCTTCCTTCTCAGAGGAAGTACCTTTCTCACTCTTCCCCTGCTGCAACATGGGGTCATCCCATGGGACAGAGTCCTCCACAAACCTCTCTAACATGAGCCCTTCTCACAGGCTGCAGTTCTTCACAAAATGCTCCAGAATGGGTCTCCTCCATATAGTGTAGTCCTTTAGGAAAAAAACTGCTCCAGTGTGGGTCCTGATGAGGTCATGAGTCCTGTTGGAAAACCTGCTCCAACATGCACTCTTCACCAGGGGACCACAAACCCTGCAAGGAGCTTGCTTTGGCTAGAGCTTCCCATGGGGTCACAGCCTCCTTCAGGCACATCCACCTGCTGACATGGGCTCCTCCACAGGCTGCAGGAGAAGCTCTGTTTCAGCAATTGGAGTACCTCATTCCTCATCTTCTTCACTGATCTTTGTTTCTGCAGAGGTTTGTCTTTCATGTATTTTCACTCTTCTTTTCTGGCTGCTACTTCTGTCATGTGGCAATTGTTTTCCTTTCTTAAAGTTACTATCTCAGAGGTGTTTTTCCTTCGTCACTGATAAGCTTAGCCTTGACCAGCAACAGATCTGATTGACAGCCAGTTGGCATTTGCTCTGTTTGATAAGGACAGCTTCCAACAGCTCACACAGAAGCCATGATTGTAGCTTCCTGATTACCAAAAGCTTGACATGTAAAACCAATGCAGCAGATTCTAGGGCAGAAATTGGCAGGGATCATTGATAGGGCTTTAAACTAGATTTGAAGGGGAAGGGGATGTTAATCTCATGCTTGCCTGTGACAAGCATTGGGGCAGCTCACCAGTGGCAGAGGAATGGAATGCTAGCAAGGGCTCTCCACTTGTTGCCCTGAAGCAAGCCAAGGACAAAGCCCTGGGACACCCCAAGGGAATCAAGAGGAATTCACCTAAGAGGGTGGCATGGATAGCACAGCTGAAGTGCCTCTATGCAAATGCACACAGCTTGGGCAATATGCAGGATGAATTAAAGGCCACTGAGCTGCTAGGATGCTATGACATAGTGACTATTACTGAAACTTGGTGGGCTGATTCCCATGACTGGAATGGAGGGGTAGATGGGTACAAGCTCTTTAGGAAGGAAGGACAGGGGAGGAGGTATTGCTCTCTATATCAGTGACCAGCTGGAATCAGTGGAGCTCCACCTGGGCAAGGATGATGAGCTGGTTGAGAGCATATGGGTGAAGATGGAAGAGAAGACAGGGGAAGGTGATGTTACTGTAGGGATCTGCTACAGGCCACCTGCACAGCAGAACCAAGCAGATGAGGCCCTCCACAGACAAATAGAAGTGGCTTCACATTCACAAGCCCTGGGATTTCAACCACCCTGCTGGAGGGACAACACAGCTAGGTACCAACATTCCAGGATGTTCCTGGAATGCATAGAGGACAACTTCCTCCTCCAAATGGTAGAGGAACCAAGAAGAAAAGTTATTATGCTGGACCTTGTTCTCACCAATAGGGAAGGGCTGGTCACCAATGAGAGGCTCAGGGATAACCTTGGCTGCAGTCACTATGAAGCAATAGAATTTAAGAGGAGGATGTATCCCAAATTTACAACCCTGGGCTTTAGGCATGCAGACTTTGATCAATTCAGGGATCTGCTAGCCAAAGCATCATAGGACAAAGTCCTAGAGGGAAGAGGAACCCAGGACGGCTTGTTAGTATTCAAGGATCACCTTCTCCATGCCCAGGAGCAAAGAACACCCACAAAGAAGAAAGCAGGAAAGAATGGTACGAGACCTGCCTGGATGAGCAAGGAGCTCCTGGACATGCTGGCACACAAAAAGAAATTCTACAAGGAGTGGAAGAAAGGACAGCTGGAGTGGGGGACATATAAGGAAGCTGCCCGAGCAGTAAGAGACCTGGTTAGAAACTCTAAAGCTCAGTCAGAATTAAATCTAGCCAGGGAGATCAAAGGGATCAGGAAAAGTTTCTATAGGTATATTAATGGTAAAAAGAAGACTAGGGAAGGTGTGGGCCCCCTCAGACAGGACACAGGTGAACAAGTGGTGACAAGTGCCATGAAGAAGGCTGAGGTTCTCAATGACTTCTTTACCTCAGTCTTCACTAGCAAGGGTTCCTGCCTCACTCCCAGAATACTGGAAGATAATGGCAGGGACTGGAAGAAGGAACTGACCATTGTGAGTGAAGATCAGGTTCATGACCATCTGAAGAACCTGAAAGTGTTCAAGTCCATGGGACCCAATGGGATATACCCACAGGTGCTGAGGGAACTGGCAGATGAGTTTGCTGAACTGTTCTCTACTATATTCCAAAAGTAATGGCAGTCTGGGGAGGCCCCCACTGACTGGAAAAGGGGAAATATAACACCCATTTTCAAGAAGAGGAAGAGGGATGAACCAGGGAACTATAGGCCAGTCAGTCTCACCTCTGTGCCCGGTAAGATCATGGAGCAGATCTTTCTGGAGGCACTGCTGAGGCAGATGTGATTGGGCACAATCAGCACAGCTTCACCAAGGGCAAATCCTGCCTGACAAACCTGGTGACCTTCTATGACAAGGTGTCTCGATCCGGAGAGGGAAAGAGATTCAGGTTTTTAATGAATATTCCCATGTTGTGAAATTAGAGGAACAAACAAGGCCAAAATATCAACAGCTAGACTATTTATTACATAAATAGAATGGATGGACATAAATAAAGTGGATGGATCTGAAGGGGAGAGAGAGAAAATAGAGAGAGAGGAGAGAAGAGGAAAGGAATTATATTACCACACCCCTCACCCCCCAAGACAGTTTGAGTCTGTGGAGGAAAGGTGCTGCAGGAGATGTTGGGTCTGTAGAGAAACGGTGCTGAGGCTTTGGCTGTAGAAGGGATGTGGTCCTCTGACCAGCTTCTTCAGCTCCATGAGTTGCAGCAGGCAGAACTTAGGGCACGGAGAGAGGGTTTTCAGAGTCCAGGATCCATTGTGTTGGCCCGTGATCTTTCCAGCTTGTGGTGCTGCATTTTTCTTCTCCAGTTTTCTTCTCTAATTTTCTTCTAAGCCAGTAGTTGCTCTAGTCTTTTATACAGTTTTTTAGTCCTTAGGCAAGTGTCCAGGTGTTGTTCCCCAGGATATCGTTCTGGGAAATCATCCTTAGGTAAGTGTCCAGGTATCTTTCCCCAGGAAATCTTTCTGTGTACTAAGGTGAGTTTGGGCAGGGTCTGGATGGAGCGGGGAGGCCTCCGCCTCCTCCTGCTCCATCTACCTACCCACACACTCTTTACACATCAGGAAACAGGTGGTGATTCCATTGTCCTTTCCTGGGGTATCTGATGGCTGGAAATGATCCTGTCCTGAAGGCGTGATGGCTGGGCCCTTGGGCCATTGTTGTAGGCCAGCTGCAGTCCCGTGAGCAATGTTATCTTTGCACCTTCCAAGAGTCCTTCCAGTGGCTCTGCCCAACGCACATCAGCTATGGTCTGGGCAAGCAGCAAGTGATTTTATCTTTGTTGAGTCACACCAAGAGAGACAAGCTTTAGTCTCTCACACAAGGTCACAACATTAACAGATGAAGGCTAAGCACCTGACATCATTTACCTGGACCTGAGCAAAGCCTTCAACACTGTCCCTCGCCACACCCTGACCTCCAAGCTGGTAAAATATGGGTTTGATGGATAGATCATTCAGTGGATAAAGAACTGGCTTGACAGCCACACCCAAATGGTGGCTGTCAATAGGTCCATGTCCAAGTGGAGGCCAGTGACAAGTGAAGTCCCTCAGGGGTCAGTACTGGGACCTGTCTTATTTAATATGTTGGCAACATGGACAGTGACATTGAATGTACCCTCAGTGGCTTTGCTGGGTGACACCAAGCTGTGTGGTGCAGCAGACACACTGGAGGGAAGAGATAGCATCCAGAGGGTCCTTGACAAGCTGGAGAGGTGAGCCTATGACAATCTCATGAAGTTCAACAAGACTAAATGCAAGGTCCTGCATCTGGGTCAGGCAATCCCAAGCACCAATATAGGCTGGGCAGGGACTGGCTTGAGTGCAGTCCTGAAGAAAAGGACTTGGGGTTGCTAGTGGATGAGAAGCTTGACATGAGCTAGCAGTGTGCACTCAGCACAGAAAGCCAGTCACATCCTGGGCTGCATTAAGAGAAGGATAGCCAGCAGGTCAAGGGAGGTGATTCTTCCCCTCTGCTATGGTGAGACCCCACCTGGAGTACTGCATCCGGTTCTGGAGTCCCTATTGCAGGAAGGATCTGGATGTGCTAGAGCATGTTCAGAGAACAGCCATGAAGATGATTAGAGGGCTGGAGCACCTCTCCTATAAGGACAGAATGAGGGAGTTGGGGCTGTTCAGTCTGGAGAAGTCTCCAAGGAGACCTAATTGTGGCCTTCCAATATCTTAAGAGGGCCTACAAAAAAGCTAGTGAGGGACTTTTGAGGGTGTCAGATAATGATAGGACTAGGGGGAATGGAACAAAACTAGAAATAGGTAGATTCAGATTGGATGTTAGGAAGAAGTTCCTCACCATGAGGGTGGTGAGACACTGGAACAGGTTGCCCAGGGAGGCGGTAGAAACCCCATCCCCGGATGTTTTTAAGGCCAAGCTGGATGTGGCTCTGAGCAACCTGATGTAGCTCTGAATAACCTGATGTAGCATGAGGGGTCCCTGCCTATGGCGGGTTGTTGGAACTAGATGATCCTTGAGGTCCCTTGCAACCCTAACAATTCTATGTTTCTATGAATAACAAAGAGTCGAACAAGGCTGTGAATTTATGGTCAATTCCAGGTGAAAACCACATCACTAGAAGTTAAACTGAAATTGCTCTGAGAAACACACTAATTTTTTTCACTTACAAACTCAGTGAATACTGGTTGGTTTATTTTAGAAAAATCGATATTGTTATTGAAAGAGAGAAAGACAAAATAGTTGTCCATTTAAACAAGTTAATAAAAGTAGAAACCCTTAAGGAGGAATAATTACATTGAGAGGATTTCATTAGTGTGGAGATTATCTTGAAGTAAATTGCAGCATCAGAAGTCAATAGCTACCCTGAGAGTTTTGTCATTATTTTGCCAGTTTCCACTAGAGACATACTTCTGTGGGAAAGACAAGATAAATAACTAAAATCTGTTAGAGTATTCTGAATAGAAAAATAATTCTCTTTCTAAATAGCCATGAGGGTTTTTTTATTTGTTTACAGTCCATCTTACCTTGACAGTCAACACAAGGAATGATTTTTCATGCTGACAAATAGTTCTGTCCTATACTCAACACTGTAATATGTTGTTAAACATCAACCATTATATCTTGAGCACATGCTTATAGTTGTTCAAATATCTTTAAAGCCTGAAGAGGCTTAATCATACAGTGAAATGGATTCAGAAGGACTGGTCTCTGACTGAATTTTTGGTCTGATAAAAACCTGTGGTCTTAATTTTCATATTTAATACTTGGCTGTATTTCAAGTGTTTTTTCAATGTTTCATCACTTTTATCTTATGTCTTACTATGTCCATTATGGACAAAGATAAAGGGGCTATAGCTGAGGAAAAGCAAGTCTGTCTGTTTTGTAATTTGCTACCTGTGAATTATCATGGTTTACCAGTGCTCTACGTATGTGCTGGTTTTCATTCAGACCTGTTTTTCTGGTCTTAAAAACATTTGGTTAAATTTATCACACATATTCTTCATAAAGGCAGACAGAAATATATGAAAAATTCACTGTAAGCTACTCCTACATTTTAATATTCCATTCAGTTATGCTTAGAAATAAAGTTAGTAAACATGTATGTTTATAACACTGCTCCATGCAGTATCTCTAAGCTACATGTAGAAATTCATGTGGTTTAAGACCAGCATATGTTCTTGAAAACATGAATAATTGCTTCTTCATCCAGGATTGGAACAGCTTTTAAATGTAAAAACATCAGTAGCGCTCATAAGAATTAGAGATTAGTACGTCTAACTGAAGCAGATAGTTTAGTTAGTATGCTAGGGGGGTTCATATACTAGTGAGAGTTTTCCTATGTAAATCAGGCAGAGTTCATTTTATACACGTTGCCCAAAATAATCATTGGTTTTGAGGCAATTACATCTGGGATTAAATACATCCCCGTCTACCCCAAAATAAGAGTGTCTATTTGGGTATTTAACATAATTTCACTAATCTAGTAAAATAATAGCCTTGCAGTTAAAATGTGTGAATTTTTATACCCTTCAATCTCCACAGACTGGGATTCAAATTATTCCATGAAATCACAAGGAAAATATGAAGTTCTGTACACTGAAGTCAGACAGTAAGCAGGATGTTTACTCCTCTACCCAGTCATTAAGGAACATTACTAGAATCTTTTTAATTTTACAAAATTGATATTATACATTCCTTTATTTCCAACAAGAATTCAGAAGTCCATGACTCAGCTCTTATTTTAGAGCCAGATTTGTACTGACAGAATTGAAAGATTACATTGTTTGGGCTCAATGTTCAACAGTAATTACCCTGCCCATACTTTTCTGTAAGTATGGGCACTTGCCCTGTAAATCTCTTTGAATGACATACCCGAATTCAACACTGAAAGTGGTAACTAGCAAATATACTCCAGCAAATTGAGTATTTTCATAAAACGGTTTTCTCATTCACTATCCTTTTTTTTAGCAGCTCATTGATGTCAAGATGGTTTGTTTTCTTTTAAAATCTAATATTTGCACACAATGACAACAACAAATCTTTATGAGACTAAAAGATAATTATAGATGACCTGTCAGACTATTCCTGCAGATATGATTTTGGAGAAAGGACACTCAAAAGTCCTTTTTTTTTAGTGACTGCTGTTGTTTCAAAACTCAGAAACAATTTGATCATTACTGGATCTCGATTTATACCAGATCTCTTCAGAGTTCCTCTTAAAAATGAATCGGATTATATTGTGTACCTTCAAGTCCAAGAGCCACTTTCACCTCGTCAAATTCAGAAATCACTCCACTTCAGCGGATAAAAGATATTGTAAAAGCAGATGAGTTGTTTTCTACTCAG
Source organism: Colaptes auratus (assembly GCA_015227895.2). Classification (NCBI taxonomy): domain Eukaryota; kingdom Metazoa; phylum Chordata; class Aves; order Piciformes; family Picidae; genus Colaptes; species Colaptes auratus. The sequence continues at coordinate 64,630,570 of CM026897.1, forward strand.
GAAAGACAGCTTTTCTTGTGGCTTAAACTTTCCCAGTGTCCAAAAGCCCAAATGGAAAGAGATTTAGATTTGCCTTCCCTCTCCCTTTTTTCCCCAGTAGGGTAAAAGCAAATTAGGCAGGAGAAAGAGAGGCAAAATTATGAAAGAAACAGTCTGGAATTGATTTGGAAGTTAAAAAAAAAAAAAAGTAATTTTAACAAAACATAGGTGGTATTTGAATGAAAAGGAAAGTTACAAAGGGGTAAGGAAAAGGGTAAATAGGAAAAAAAAAACCAACAAAAACACCAAAACCAGGCATAGCTGACAATGGATTCCCTTGATGTAAATGTGGATTCTCTTTTGATGCAGTCCTTAGGTGTATGGATGCAGCATGAGGCAGACCACATGGTAACTGGGAGAGCAGGGGCAGCAGGAACCAGGAGGAAAAGCCAAGAAAGATGGCTCCCTTTAAATAGGCTTGCTGGACAGTTAGCAGGAGTGGAATAGACCTTGACCTGGGGACCCCTTCCACTGGGAGTGGGAACCTAGTCTCTCTGCCCACCTGGGTCCGGTTTCTTTGTCCACCTGGGGGCTGGATTCTTTTCAGCCTCTCCATGGATGGTGGTAACCTGACACAGCTTTGTGTCTCAAAATTTCATTTAGCAAGGCTGGTAAGGGGTTTGGAGCACAAGCCCTGTGAGGAGAGGCTGAGGGAGATGGGGTTGCTTAGCCTGGAGAAGAGGAGGCTTAGGGGAGACCTTATCGCTCTCTACAACTGCCTGAAGGGAGGTTGTAGCCAGGTGGGGGTTAGTCTCTTCTTCCAGGCAACCAGCACCAGAACAAGAGGACACAGTCTCAAGCTGTGCCAGGGGAGGTTTTGGCTGGATGTTAGGAAGAAGTTCTTCATAGAAAGAGTTATTGGCCTTTGGAATGGGCTTCCCAGGGAGGTGGTGGAGTCACTATCACTGGAGGTGTTCAGGAAGAGACTTGATGGGGTGCCTGGTGCCATGGTTTAGTTGATTAGCTAGTGTTGGATGATAGGTTGGACTCAATGATCTCAAAGGTCTCATCCAACCTGGTTACTTCTACTCCTATTGTATTGTATTGTATTCTATTCTATTCTATTCTATTCTATTCTATTCTATTCTATTCTATTCTCTCATCTATACTCCTTCTCATTAAAGAAGGCGTCAATTAACAAAGGCTAATTACCAATGCCCTTCATTGACTCTTCATTTAAATTATCCTTTTGTGGTATTTAATTCTTTTTCTCTTACTTATAAAGGTAGTTAGAGGGGAGGGTGGGGGGAAATGCTATCTAGGCAGAATAAATTTATTGCATACTGGACAGCAGAGCAACAAACTACTATTCCTTTTATTTCTCCATTCCTAGTTGCTGTTGTGGCCATAACACTATCCTCTAGATCAATTTATTTTTTGTTACACAAACATAGTGATACGAAATTTGGTAGCTTACTTTTAACTGACGTCTTCCTGAATGCAGACAATATTCTTTTGAAGAGATGAAGGATTCACTAATGCTTATTTAAGGACTTAATCAGTTCCACTATTTAAAATATATCCATTGGTTTGATTCCGGTTTCTACTTGTGCCTTTTGTTGTCTTTCTCTGTCTGGAAAATTACAAAGTACTTAAGCAACTGGATTTTTCTCACTGTGAAAGTACTTATAAACCGCAATAAAGTCGGTTCTCAAGTTTTCTCTAAAATGTGAATTGTGAACTCTTCATTCATCTCCCTGAAAAACACTACTCCTGATCCAAATATGAGTGTATGATTTGTATATGGCATTCTCATTTTGATAAGTCTTAACTGCTACTCAGAAAATAATGTAATTTCTCTTTCCTAAATTAATCTTTCTCTATTTATACAAGTGGATGATGAGGACACAAAACAGGGCCAAAGAGAAACTTCTTGAAATATATTTTCTCTTCACCACAGTAATTAAAGACTTTAGGTCTAGTTAATTTCACACAACACTTTGTTCACAGTATTTCAGTGGGTGGAACCATTGCCCAAAATGGACTATCACCACTTAAGAAGAGAACCTTAAGAACAAATTGCAAATTCTTGCTCAGAAAAATTTCCCCAGATCAAAAATATATATATCATGATAAACATAAAACAAACTGTATTTATCTGCTTTATGAGTAGTACACAACTCCTACTATCTTGTAGTAAGTGAGGGGCTCTGATTTACTGGGGTGGAGGGTGGGCAGGAAATCACATTTAACTCCAAAGAAATAAAACAGACCCAGACTTAACTTTTATTTAATATAATTTGTCTAACACTGGTATGATACCCATTGCTGTCAATTACTTATTCTGCAGTGTGTAGTTGAACCAACTTGCACAGAACAAATTGCTTGTTATTCTGAAACCATTTTCTCATAACATAGTGCTCTAAATGGGCTATAATTGCATCTGAGATCTCTCTGACAGGTCTTGGTATTTCATACCCATTGAATGAGCAAAACATGCTCTTTATCCAGCAGGATGCATTAAGAATAAAATGGAATCTGGCATTTACATGCCACTTCCATTGATATTCATGCAAGAAAATGTTGTCACTTAGTAATTCAGCCCAAAGCATCCAGAGTGAATGGGAATAGTCACAGTAACATTAATGACAACTGGATCATAAGCAGACCCCCAGCAGAGGTAAACTGCTGTTGCACATTGAGACACCAAGCCAAGCAACTGGAGGGCAGACAAGAAGACTGCTGTTAACAGTGTTAATCTATAGGTCCACCAGTAAATTATTGAAGTATCCATATGCTGCAAGTTATGTACCAGGTACATTGCATTAACTGTCAGTACATACACCCCATCAACATTCTTGTAGCAGCTTCCTGGTTTTGAGTAAGACTAAAGCCTATTTCATTGCTCCTTCTTTTTTTTTTTTTTTTTTTTTTTTTCTTAGTGCTGTGGTAATATTCAATGTCACTCAACACCAAATAGCAATAGAAGTTTATGCAACCAAACAGGCTTTTAAAGAATTTTGCTGATATGTAAAATATCTTTTTACATTTATGATGGTGTAATTACATTGAAAGTATGTGTATTTTGGAAATATATTCTGAACCCAAAAGAGTTTTTCCAGCATCACAGTCACATTTATTTCTGTATGCCTCTTTGTTTCACTATTTTCAACAAGAGTTTATTCAAAGTTTACAATATTAGACAAATACTCTGTTCTACTATTTTAGTGTGGCTTTTTATTTTCTCCTCTAAACATACTGGGATACACCTTGTAAACTCCCACCAAGACAGTTACACAAGAATAGTTTAAAAATTCATAAGAATTTCTCCAAATTCAGTGTTCTACCAACATTATGATGTATCATTGGTGAAATTATTCATACACTTGAAGTTATGTGTGCAGCCAGATTATGAAACCAAATCCAGTTCTTTTGTCTAGTTTCTGTACAGTTAACAGAAATTTTATAGTAGATTTCATAGAATCAAAGGATTATTTGGGTTGCAAGGGAACTTAAAGATCCTAGTTCCAATGCCTCTGCTGTGGGCAGGAACACTTCCTACTAGACCAGGTTGCTCAAGACCCCATCCAACCTGGCTTTGAACACTCCCATGGCTGAAACATCCACTTCTCCAGGCCACCTGTTACAGAACCTCATGACATTCATGGAGAATAATTTCTTCTTAATGTCTAATCTAAATCTAGATTCTTCCAATCTGAAGCTCTTACTCCTTGTTCTGTCCTGCATACCTTGGTTACAAAGTTTCTCTCCAGCTATCCTGTTGGTCCTCTTCATACATTGGAAGGCTGCAGTGAAGTCTCCCCAGAGCCTTCTCTTCTCCATACTGAAAAACAAATTCTCACACTCTCTCCTGTCTTCATAAGAGAGGTGCTCCAACCCTCTAACTACTTTAATGGTCCTCCTCTGGACCCACTCATTTCCATGTCATTTTTGTGATGGAGGCTCTGGAGTTGGACATAGTAGTCTGTGAAGGGTTGAGGCTGACCCCCTCCCCACCACAGGCAAAATAATGAGACTCAAAGAAATGGATTGCAAAAGTGGTGGAAAGTTTAAACGAAAAGCAGTGAATGTTTACAGAGAGCCAGAAGCATAGTGACAAAAGAGATACCAAAGCACACCCAGAAATATCCCATCCCCACCTGGGGGTACACCCAAAATCCCCAGGGCTCCTTCTTCCTCCCCCCCTCCTCCACTGCTAGGCTAGTCTCAGCTGGCCAGATCTGAGACTGCCCATCCCCCCCGCCTTGGGCCCAGCTAGGCCCAAAAGGCCCTGAAACATCCCCCAAAAGTTACCAGGTGGTGGCGAGGGAAGAAAAGAGGACGTGCCAGGACCTCCGCTGAGATCTTATAGGGGAGCAGGGTATTATGGGATGAAATAAGGGGTGGCATGCAGCAGTTTGGGCTGGGTGCCCTCTGCTGTGTTCATATGAAGGATGTATCCCGAAGGAGTCCAGCCCAGTGGGTGGACACAGGATAGCTGGGCAGGGAGGGGGGAGTGGAACAGACTCAGTTTCTGAGGAGGAAAAACTCCCTGCAGGGAGGGCAAAGCACCCGCAAGTCCTCCACCCTGTTTTGTCTCTTTTCAGAATGGTCGTTAACCCACCACATACTCCCAGCAGGATCTGAGAAGAGCAGAGTAGAGGGGGAGAACCATCTTCCTCAATCTATTAGCCATGCTTCTTTTGATGGTTTTCTGGGTTGTAGGCATATGTAGCTGACTCCTGTTGAACTTCTCATCAACCAGCACCTCCAACTCCTTTACCTTAGCACTGTTCTCTATCCACCTTACTTGGGATTGCCCTGATTACTGAAATTTATGAGGCTAGCAGCGGCCCATCTCTCAAGCCTGTCAAGATCTGTCTGTGTGACATCCCTTCCTCCAGGGTATTGACTGCACCACAGGACCTGGTGTTGTGGGCAGACTTGCTGAGGGTGCACTTGATCCCACGCTCCATGCTACTGACTAAAATGCTGAACAGTACTGGTCATAGTGCCAATATCTGAAGATCATCACTTGTCATTAGTTTCCACTTAGACATGAATCATTGACTCTTTGAGTGCCATCAAGCCCCTTTCTTATCCACTAAATGGTCTTGTCATCGAACCAATGTCTTTCCTGCATGCTGTGGAAAATTGTCATATACTTTGCACACATCCAAGTAGATGATGGCAGCTGCTCTTCCCTTCTTCACTGATGCTTTTACTGCCATCATAGAAGGCCACCAAATTTCTCAGGTACAGCTTGCTTCTGGTGAAGCCATGTTTCACCATCAATTACCTCTTCATGTGACTTAGCAAAGTTTCCAGGAGGATCTGCTCCATGACCTTGCTGGGCACAAAGGTAAGACATACTAGCCTGTAGTTCCCTGGTTCTTCCTTTTCTATCTTTCTGAAAATGGGGATTATGTTTTCCCTTTTCCAAGGGAAAACATATACATCTGCCTACATAAGTACTACAGAAGACTTTTCAAATTTGATGTCAATGGCTTAGCAACTTCAGCTGCAGGTGTCCTCAGGACCCACAAATGGATCCTATCAGGTCCTATGAACTTGTGCATCTTCAGATTCTTTAGGAGGTTTCAAATATGATCTTAATTTACAGGGGGCAGTTGTTAATTTCCCCATTTTTTTAACCTTCTGTAAACTGGACAACATGATTAGAGCCTTTGCCAGTGAAGACTGAGCCGAAAAAATTGTTGAGTACTTCAATCTTCTCCTTAATCTGGGTGACCAAACTCGGTGTTTCTTTCTGGAGAGGGCCCATCTCTTCCCTAGTCTCTTTTTCACTTAAATTCTTCACCATAAGGGTGGTGAGACAATGGAACAGGTTTCCCAGGGAGGTGGTAGAAGCCCCATCTCTGGAGGCTTTTAAGGCCAGGCTGGATGTGCCTCTGAGCAGCCTGATCTAGTGTGAGGTGTCCCTATGCATGGCAGGGGGGTGGAAGCAGGTTGCTTCCAACCTAATAATTCTATGATTCCATGACATTCTGTGGTGGTTTGAGCCTTAACTGGGATTTAAGAGCTCAGATGGCGGGCAAGGCTGAGAATCCCTCCCCTGCTCACCCCTCCTCTTTCCTGATCAAGAGAAAAAGAAAGGGAAGGAGCAAATCTACCAAGAAATAATTTGGAGTCAGTTTGGAAGTAGAGAGGTAAAAAATTTCTCGTGTATATATATATATATATATATATATATATATATATATATATATATATATAACAATAACAGCAAGGGTTCACAAAGGTAAGGAATAAGGATGGATGGGGAAAATATATATATACATACACAAACCCAGTCCTTTGAAGTCCTTTGAAGGAGTGTGAATGTAGAAGGGAGGAGGAGGACCAGGCCCAACCACATGGAACCAGGTAGCCAGCAGCAACTCTCTTAGTCCTTTCATTCCTGTGAGGCAGAAGTAAAAGGGAGCAAATGGCTGCAGTGTCTTCCTTTTT